>CM063501.1:168666341-168708841 GCA_032207245.1 Pardosa pseudoannulata
GTTAAAAGTTTCATAAAGCTCGTATCTCGCGGTAATACAATAGTGTCTCTAATCTTTGGTAGTATTTCAGATCTAGGGGAACTTTGAGTCTTTGGAATCTTTCCTTCCGGTGATAAGTCTGAAAACTGCTACATCATCATAAGTCCTTTGCAATATTTCTTAAACTAGAATCGAACAGGTCATCTTTCCTAGCATACACATGTACGATTTAGTAAATTTACTTCACATTGCCACGATGGTAATTGTATCAAATAATGAATTTCGATGTAATTCTAAGGATCTAATTTAGTAAATTGTTCACAACCTATACTACAATCATCACTTCACAACATATTCTTGGAGGGTGTTTTTTCCTTTTTACTAAAGAGCATTTTAATATAGTTTTATTTACAGATTTAACAACATATTCAGATGCCTATTTCTGTAAATATATGTGTTAGCGTCAACAACCTTTATAAATGTTATAGTAAAAGATTATGAAAGAATAGTTATCTATATATAGCCCATAGGATTGTAAAATTTTTATAATATCTAATAAGGATAAATGATCTTTTTTAAAGCAACATTTGCATAAAATATGTTTTAACACTGTACTGTTTTTCAGCGTCTGCGATCAATCCGCTGTTCGAAGGCAAGAAAAGGTCGTCAATAATGGGCCGTCACGAACTATTCTACAGATTTGGCGACAAAGAGAAGGAAGCCATCGCCTGCTTCGACTTCCTCGAAGAGCTGCCTACATCCTCGGTGGAAACCCTTAACATGTTAAACGCACCCGCCACCCACGAGTTGATGTCTCTCCACCGCACTGCCACGCCTCCTTCTGACCTCTATCCTGCTGGACGGGAAGCGTTCTCCAACAAGGAGCGAATCTCTTTCCTGTCGCCTACTGCGTCCAACAAGTTGGCCACGTTTGGCAACCAGTCTTCCATCAGTAAGTCGCCATTTTCCAGCTACCGGAGGATGAGGTTACCAAACTTGTGGAATCAGCCTCTGAGTCACAATATGTCGTCCTCAACACTCAATTCTCAGGACTGCGAACTTTTAGACCATATATCTCTGAGCGACTCTTGCGCCGAGAGCTACTCTTCGACGCCAGAGAGTTACGAAGACGCCAGCTGAAGACCACTCACTGTTGTTAAATATTTTTGTATATTTTGAAGAATTAGATTTAGGGACAGTTGTGTAAATTCCACGTTTTTCAATCATTTGTTCAGAGAAATCAAAAACTCTTCACGACTTTTATTAATCTGGATGGGCTCCGGAATACTTTTATTTCTTCCACGAACAAAGCGCACAAGCAATATCTAGCAAAGTTTTATGCACTTTTGTTGGAATTCCCTCGATTGGAAAATAAAACAAATCCATGCTTTGTGTTGACGATACAAACTTCACAATAGCTAGTGAGAATCAACTAATGCTCCACGCTCTTGTGCCTTGTCAAACAGAATGTACCGTACTTGCAAAAGAGTACAGTACGGATCCTTTATCTTGCAGAATTTTCCACCGTTTTTGAGAGCAATAAAATTTTCCTAGTGAACAAACCGTTTGCCAAATCTCTGTCAATATTTGGAAATATTAATAAATAGCTAAGTATTATTTTGTAAAATGTGATTTCTAAAGAGGTAAATACGTTATTTACAGTCTTTAATTAAAATAAACAAATTCAGTATCTGTACCGATTAAGTACTAGTAAAAATTACTTTTATAGAGCATTATACAAGTCAATGATCTCAGAGGAAAATAAATCCTTATTTCGAATTCTGCTCATCTAGATTAATAAATGTTTTAAATTTCATGAATTTCCTAATTTTTGTTCTTTACATGCGTATTTCAAGGTACAAACATTTATTTAATCCAGGCAAAAAAAATTTCATTTTTGTACATCTTTTACTTTTTTAAAACTAGACAAAAAATTCTTTTTGTGCCTTTCAATAGCTAGCCTAATGTTTAAGTGATGAACATATTTTAAGATGGATCTTCTACCACAGATTTAATTTTCTTATTCCTTCAATTCAAAACAATTTCATCTATTTATATAAATAGAAAAAACAGCAATCATTTTTTACTCATTACATATATTAATCCAGGATATCTTATACTGCAGTCAATAGATTTTTTAATATACTGTATAATTTTTACTGTATGTACTTGTACACCAAGTCGATCTGCCCATCTTGCATTACGAAAACGGACAGTTTTTGTATTCCAGAATGTTTTATTTGAACTGTTTCAGTGTTGGATGGAATGTGGTTTCCGTATATTCAAATAATTACTCTGCTGAAAAAAAAACTGACAACTCCAAAATTTGTCGACGTATTTTTTCTTCTGAATTAAGATAGTCTCCCAAAGTCATCATGAATCTTGCATTGAATTTTTTAGAAAAACTTGTACAAAGAAACGGAGAAATAGCAAATCTGCCCGAATGAGATCCCAGAGAATTTTTCAAAAGACCAAGAGCTACAACAGTCTTACATCCTTTTATCAAAATTACTCCGATAAAATCTTCGTTGATACCCTGTTCTAGATTTAAAATGATTATTTATTTGAGTTTGATTTATTTTTTAATCACAACTTTACATTTTTTTTTATTTTTCTGTAAATTAATAATAATAATTTTGTACTATAATTTAATAATTTTTATGCTATGAGACAACTAAAATCAATATCTATAAAATCAATATCGTGTCCTACACGTTTAACATTTTTTTAATAACGCGGGGCACTTGTCTGTTAAACATTCGCCCTTACAATACCTCGGAAATTGTTGACCATTTTATCATGGAGCACTAAATAGGTGGCAATCTTTACTCCCTAGAGTAACACAAACAAAGTGGGTCCTCGTCATTTAGAAGCAGGGACCAAACAGAAGAAGCTTGTCCCAGGAATAGCTGGCAACCTCCAGAGGTATCGTTTAGGACAGGGATGGACAAACTTTTTCGGCCGCGGGCCAAAAATCGAAAGAAAATAAGTTTGATGGGCCAAGATAAATTTTTCTAAAATTTTAAAAACAATATACGAGTACCTAACAGTTTAAATAGTTAATGAGATGAATGAAATTGCGATTTCATTTTTAAAAGTTCCTTATACTGAGGTTCGAAGTGAGATGTACTGATTTTGAAGAAAGATGCTAAATGCTCATCTGTCAATCTACTTCTGAAATTAATCTATCTAAGGTTCAAAGTTGAAAACACTTGTTCATATATAAGAAGCAAAAAAACCGCTGATCTTCTGGGCGTGAGATAATAAATTTGGGATATAATATTTAAGCAAAGTAGAAAAGGAGATGGATATTTAATGTATAAATATATATTTTTTTAATTTGCCTCTTACTGGCAACTTAAAATTCTATCCGCGGGCCGGATAAAACCTTCCGGCAGACCAGAGTAGGCCCGAGGGCCGTAGTTTGCCTATCCCTGGTTTAGGATTTTGGACGATAGTGCGACCATGAACCTATTTTATGTGCCCCAGCCACCAATAATGAACATGGAGGTTCTATAACTGGCTCGAGCCTCGATTTCGCTACCCTCCGATCGTGGTCTTTGCCATCTAAGCTACCGCACCTCTATTTAACAAATGACTACCGTAAATATGGAGCTGCAGCTCATTGGTGCCAAGACATTACTTCATGTCTATGTCTAAGTATACCCTGTGAAAGTACCTCGTTAAATCAAAATTGAAGCCTGTTTGGAAATGCTGTTGAAAAGCTTTTTTTTTTTTTTAACTTTAAACCACAAATGTTTTTAAACTTATTTCTACAACACAAAAAAAAAACATAAAACATTTTCCTTGTGAAACATTAACGGTTCATAGATTTACGTTCACAGAGTTGGCACTCCCTTTAATTTTCTCTCGCGTTTATCTTTCCTTAAAATTTATTTTTAATAACTGAGAAACAAGCTAAACATTCTTCATCCCACAGAATCTTTTAACAATAAAATGTCCATATAATAACAAAAGAAAAGAAGACATTTCCTGTTTGTCCAATTCAATAGTAATACTCAACCAATTTTGGAGTTGAAAGTTGAATGTGAATAATCAGGTGTTATGTTTTATACTTGTCTTTGAATGTTTGTACAGAGGTCTATTTTTAGAGCAGCTACTCTGCTGTATATACTAGGAAATTAATTTTTATTTTAAATCTGTATTCTTGACGGATATTTCTTTACTTCAGTTATTAGATGGTTCAGTCTGTTGGATTATTATATTTGGAGCTCGCAGCAAATTTACAAATAAAGAAAAATTCCAAGTGTAACAGAAAAAAATAATATTGTAGCCTTCAATTTAAGATATGTGAAATGTTTAAAAGTATTATTTAAAAAAATAATTCGAAGAAAGGTTTTAAAAATATATACCGACTTAAAATCTTTGATAATATTTCTTGTAGTTGCATATGAATCAAAATAATTGGTTGCACAAAGAGAGGAATGCCACCTAGTGAGATAAAATGAAAATGAGACATAATTTTCAAATTTTTTTTGGCTGTACTTCGGTAGATTTGAATACTTCTGCGCCATGCACGTTTGTAGACCTTCGGAATCGGCTTTAAGAAGTAGACCCGCTTTCATTAGTCCTTGTTTAGAAAAAGGCCGCATCGCTTTAAAACTAAATTATTTAGTTTACAAACTAAATCTATTCCTTAACTTTTTTCTTATTAGAATTATTATTTGTCAGTCGTGAATTACGAAATACAGTAAACGCCATTTAGAATGTGTTCTAAAATAGTTTTTAATTTGTGGTAATAGAATTTAAGTAAACATATACACACCCACATTGATATAAGTATGTGTGTGTACGTGTAGATAACCGTTTGTTTAAATATACATAATGATATAGGGAAGTATCTGTAACTGGTATTATGGTGACATCTCGCAACAGTACATGAACAGTATATAAAAAGCCCAAATATTAACAATGTGATGCCTCATTTCTCTTGCATTTATCGTTTTATCTCGCTAATTTGCATTCCAGCATTTTAATAGTACCTAGTTTTACACTTTATTAATATTTCACCCAAAACAACCGTAAGAAAATTCATTTACATAGCGCCCCCATTTGTTTTGTAATTGGTAATGCGCAATTCTTCTTTGGACCATAATTCGATTTTAACCCTTAATTTGACAAGATGTTTTTTCAAATATTTTTTAATTTCTGTTATTTTTCCATGTCTGTATAGACATTAGGATCTCTGTAAAATAAACAAAAAAAATACATCATTTTCCATTTTTGAGATAATGTCCGCTGTGGCGAACACTGACAATTATGTTATATAGTAGTTATAAATATACATGCGCGGTGTAGCCAAATTAAGGGTTAAAAGTATCCTCCTCTACAGAACTTAAAATAGTCCGATCTGCTTCGATTCCAGCACCTCTTTATTCTTTTATCTCTTTTGAAGGGACTTACAGCCTGAAATGGAGTTATACCTCGCCTGAATGACAGTCCCATTGGAACTCAAATTCTGTTATGTAAATACAGCAGTTTAAAAAAAAATAAGTCTTTTGCGTAGTCTCCTTTACAGAAGAAAGTAAAAACCTTCTTTTATGTTCTCCTATCCCTTCTATGCGATCGTTTGTTGTTAAGCATCGAATATTCTTCCGCTAAAAACCATTCGAGGCGTATGTTTTTTTTTTTTTTCATTTGTGAGCGACGGGGCGCTTTTGAGTCTTTCTGGGAATCTTTTTTGTTATTCAAGGAATTATTATGTTTAATGTAAATTTGTTTATTTAAAGGTGTTTGTATCATAAATTTCTGGTTTTTCTTTGTTCTTTGTATTGGTATATTGTTAATGAATAAAGATGTGATTAAAATATAAACTAGTTCGCTGTTTATTTTACCTTCAATTTTTCACAAGCAATCATAAAAAACAAAAGAAATTCTGAAAAACACATTCAATTATTTTTAAAATGCTTTATGTCGTCATCGCTTTCAACAATCGTATCATTGTACTTCGCAATTCCTGACTGAGAAACAAATTAAGCACCCAAATACAAATCATTCCACTTGTCAAAGCTGATGAAATTCATACAGGCTTAGTATATATTAAATTAAATTCATCCAAAATCATCAGCTTTAAAATGATCTCATTTCCAAAATAGTTCTTATAATTCGAATTCTTTTATTTCATTATTTCTTACTCTTTCAAAAAAAATTTTGTCCATCCAATGTCATTATACATCCGGAGAAATAAAAGACGAAATTCTCCCCTATGTAAGGTTCACTTTTATGTATCGATTAAAGAATCGTAATCGTTTAGTTTATGTTAACTTGTGAAAATGAATGTTGGCAACATATATAATACTTCGATATGGACCGCCAAATATGTATTTATCAGATGGAGGAACAGCATTTACCGCACGTCATACTCAGCGGTTTCTTCAAAAGTATGGAATAACACAATCAACGACACCACCTTATTCACCACAAGCTAATAGCATCGTTGAACGAGCCAATGGCATCATTGTGTCCTCTTTGAAAAAAATGACTGACAAAAACCCGAATAAATGGAACGAATTACTTCCAAATGCCTTACTCGCAATTAATATCACAAAACAAAATTCTACTAAAAAATCACCCTTCTATTTACTTCATGGATATGAGCCACGCCTTCCACGCGAACTTCACATTGGTAGCTTCATAGATGACACGCCACGTGAAGACCAACTAGAACTTTTAACATTAGCCAGGGCCGAAGCAGCAAATAACGTGTATGAAACACATTTGGAAAACAAGAAACGATTTGATCTCCATCGCAGATCCCATTCCTTCAAGGCAGGTGATCTCGTATTGTACGACTGGCCGAAAAAAGGAGATCACAAACTTTCTCCTATTTTCAAAGGACCATTTGTGAGTATACGCCCAGTCGCGGCCGTGTGCTACGAGATCGAGTCTACAACACAGGAGAACAAATTTATCAAGGTTGTCCACGTACAACATCTTCGCCCTTACTTTAAACTAAATTCACCTACCATCGAGGAAAACAGCACAGACGAAGAGAATGAGAGCCACTAAGCCGTCATCAAAAAGATATTAACTGGCCTGTGTTCCCCAGAGACTTAAACTATGATTTCATCATTTTTTTTTTTTTTACGCTTTAATTTAAAATCCCTTCTGTCTGTCTAAATTTTATATTGTGGGGCGCCGAATGTAAGGTTCACTTTTATGTATCGATTAAAGAATCGTAATCGTTTAGTTTATGTTAACTTGTGAAAATGAATGTTGGCAACATATGTAAATTTCGATGTCCGCCATGATTGTGACTTAAGCAGTTGCTTCAAGAATAATAATAAATCTTTGTGTTTGTGATTAAGAACTCTTTCCTAAAATCTAAATTTTAAAAGGCTGGTATTAAATCAACCTTATACCAACATCAGTTAAAACAAGAACAAAATCATTTTTAATGAAGAGCGTACATACAAAATTTTTATTCTAACAAGGATTAAATCCTTAACTAAGAACCATCTATTGGTAGTCATTTTTTTTCAGTAAGTGGACAAAAGGCGAATCGAGTAGGACGGATGTCCAGCCACCTTATTAATAATTTATCAATACTTCATAAATATTTTGTGTGTTCTCGTGGGAAAAACCTCTGTCGAAGAAAATTGAAAAGTGCACACTCGCTCTTCATGTATTAATCACACCGGGATCCTTTCAGTGCTTCCATTAAGAAGGATGACACCTCAATTTCGCGGGCTTTTGCTTCGTCGAGGCGGCAGTTAATTTTTCATCATCGCTCTTGCCTCTTTTTTTATGGCCTTTTCGGCATCTCCCATTAACTTTGAATAAATATTATTCCGGAGCACGCCATGCGAGGAAATACCTACGTATAAATAATTCAAATCTAATTTTCTCTAAGAGAATGCTGCAGCACGCTCTCTCTTTCGGCCCGGCACGCAAGCGTCGGGCGAATTTAATAAAAATACTCTAGAACTTAAATCTGGGAAATGTTCGAAACACGCCTCGGCCCGTTTCCTAAGCAACTTCGCGGTCTATGAACTAAGCAACTTCTCGAAGGCGTAGGCGATTTTCTCAGGTAAAACTTGGAAAGCGATCCATTCGAAGAGACGACGAGACTTGGAGGCTTGCAATTTAGAAGCCGTGGGTCATGTTTCGGTTCGCGGGGATGCCTGCTTTTATATTCTTCTTAGTCGTGGCCGAAGCTAAATGTAAGTATTCGTTATCCACAATTTTAAATGACTTCCTGGAGCTCTTTTTTTTTCTTTTTATGCTTTACAAAACTCTTAATGTAGCTTTAACCTTTAGCTATTAAATTATTAAAACTCGAAATCGAGTTATGGAAACATAAAGCATCCTTCCAAGTGTTCTTGAACAACTACGATGCTACTTTTCGATACTGAAGTTCGTGAGTTTTATTTCTTTGTTGTAGGCTTTAACATGAGTCTGTACCTTCCGCCCTATTGGATTTTTCACGCTTAATGTTAACCTATGAAAAAAATAAAATTCCCATATACCAACTCACATTGAAATAATTCAACAAATTACACTACGTAATAAATCAGCAAATTCTTGCCAAAATTTCTTACAAATAATTTAAAATTTAAAATATTTTTCTTAGTGCATTAAAAAAAAGGAAAATAATAACATCCTAGAAAATTTGCTCTTCTATGACGTGGAATAATTTATTCAAAAAATTCATAAGGGCAATTCGCAAGCCGGCAGGGGAAATTTTATTTTTCCCGTAGGTTAATAAAGAGGGAAATAAAACCAATACAGGCTCACATTACCCCTAGAAAGCCATGATCTCTTTTTGTGGAACCTAGTTACTACAGTTTCATCTTTAAGACAAATTTAAAAAAAAAATTTCTAAAGAAAGGAAAGGAATGTACTGTATAGACTTTCACTAAAATGTAATTTATTGCACATTAAATTTATTTTCAGCTTTTAGAGCAGTATTATTTTAATTACAAAACGTATCCGAGACGTAAAGATAGCACTATAAACATTAAGAGAAACAAAAGCATTCATTCAACGAATTTATCGTCTCCATAACTCCAGAATTTTATTCGATTTATAAAAAATAATACTTGTACACTGTTGTTAAAATTGTAATGTATTTAATGATTACTACTTTTTTTTAAGTTTTGTTTATCCGCCATGTAAGTTAATTTTGAGTTAAAAGGTTCAAAACTAATAACTTTCTTTAGGGAAAGTGAAAATAGAATCCTAAAGAATCGTTATACTATCACGTAGTATAATTTGTTTAAAGAATTCTTAAAATGTGAGCTGGTTAGAGTAAATTTTATTTATCCTCATGAGTTATGGAAACATGGAGCGAGGAAAAGCAATATGGCAGGTACAGACTAAGGGGGCAAATATACAGACAGATACCGTAGTCTACAGGGCAGGATTTAAGACAGAAAGAGGTCAAGGTGGGCTATGAAGTCCACATTCACTACCTTTCAAATTCTGCAAATTTTCAATAGGGCACAACAAAATTAGACTATCTGTTACGTTATTAAAACTTTTGTTGCTTAAATTCAAGTTAAACGCCGTTTGAGTATCTGTAGAAGACGCTCCTCGAATACTGTGGAGAGAGGTCCCTATATTTTTGCCCGATTGTCGGGGAGCATTGCTGCTTTAAACAATAGCAGAGAGACAGGAACAGTCTATTAAACTATTTTTGTTGAGTTTAAAAAAAAACCAGCTGTGAATTTATTTACTTTTAGTACACTTCAGTTTTTGGAAGGCGGCACTAAACTACCTCCTTATCCAATTTGCAAATCTTTACTTTCAGATGCCGCTATAGTACATGGTATCACAGTACAAATTAGCAATTTAAATTATATACATACAGCTACATTATGTTAGAGCCCTGTATATTCATTTACATTTATGCGAATCTTGGTAATGTTTCAGTTATAGTTTATGGTATTAAAATATTTGCTTCTCAAAATGGAGCAAAACTCCCTAATTTTTAGCATTATTTTTCTTCTTTGCTCTTGTATTCAACTTTAAATCAATGATTAGTCATAATACATACTAGAAACATCTGGGATTAAATATTTTAAAGTAAGAAGACTTTTGTTTCATGAATTTCTATGCTATAATCTACCAAACAACTTATCACGTAACTTATTCAAAACACTGTAAGGTATAATTTTTACACAATATTTTTTTAAGAAACTTGAGAATCTGAACCAGAGTGTTTAAACAATGTTTTTTCCTTCAGAGTTTTTAAGTGTTTTTTTTTTCCTTTAGAGTATTTAAGCAATATGTTTTTTGCTTTTCATAATCGTAAAATTAATATCTGTTTAAAAGCTTTAGAAATCGAAATTTGTTTCTGGATGAGAAACTATTACAGTCATTCTAATTTAACCTATTGCCTGTAGAATACATTTGAGAAAAGCGTGCCAAAAATGGAAAAAAAATCTTTAATTTGGTTAATTATTATCAAAATGCCATAAATAGATTATTTTTTTTAATTAAACGAAATAACTCCTATTTTCAATATTTTCACATATGTAGGAAATGTTAATGACTACAGTAATTTTTACTCAAATTACAGCAAAATGAATCCAATAGCATAATTTTCTGGATAAATATAAAAAACTAATGCAACAATATTATCTCTATTAAATGCCACAAATTCCATGTCCCTCGGATTCCTTTGAATTTCACAAATCCTTTACACTATCCGAGAAACAGCGACAAATGGCGTGAAACTGCCGAACTTTTCGCGGGAGAGTATCTTTATCTATTGGGAAAATGACAAATTAAATATTATGCATTGGACGAACCGATTTCGTGCTTCACGGAGTTGAAATACCGTTTTTCTTTTGCCCGAACTCAGGTCGGACATTTCAAAATTGGCGATTTGCGTTTCCCCAACTGACTTCGGGCATCACAGGCAAGGGGTTGATTAACATGTAACGATTAATAACTTTTCTGATTATAACCTTTTCTTTAGACAATCTGCTTTGTAAAATTTACCTTTATATTTTTATTTTGTTTATACCGAAAATTTATAAAGTAAATTATTTAAAAAATATATTTTTTACTAGGAAAAATTATAATTAACATTTCCTAAATATTATAAAAAGATTCCTACAATATTTTAAAATAAACCCTAGGTCTTTTAAAATATATTCGAAGACTCGATAAGTTTTTAGTATGCTGTACTGACAAGTAATATTAGTCATCATACAAATTAGCAACATCTAGGTTTGGTTTGGTTTGGTTTGGAGCGCTGCGGTCTACTGTTTTGCACACGAGAGCTAATGAGACCGGGACCTACAGCTTAAAGCCGATTCCGAACGGCTATAAACATCCATGCCCGCAACGGTATTCGAACCCGCGAACTCCGGTTCCGAAGAGCAGCGCTCTACCATTCGGCCATTGTTCGACGCATCTTCTATGAATGAGCACTTTAAACTAATTACAGTTTTTGTTACATACAATAGTTAGGTTTAAAATAGATAATGCATTGTTTTTTATCTAACTTGTGTATACAATAGTACTGTTTCAATAACGCCTATACCGTTGTTTGGAAATGTCAAAGGAAGGTCCTTGAAAATACATTTCTTCTCTTTAGCAATGAAGTGAAGCAAGTACCACGAAAATCTATTCAGCTTAAGCTCTCTCGTTTGTCACAGGCCGATATGCTGAGCAGAAAATAATTTAAGGTATATAAGGTCGCAATGTCATATTTCGGTGAGTGACAAAATGTATGGGATACTTCTGGCTTGAGAGATTCGGTATGCATTTCAAATCTTTATTGGAGAAAACTACAAACTGACTCAATTTGGTTTTAGTAAATTTAATTGGTCTCAGAACTATCAAATATTCAAAATTTTAATTGCTATATATATATATATATATTGAACTGTAAATACTACTGCAATTTTTGATTCCATTACGTTTGTTATATCGGAAACGAAATAATAGTGTATTGAATTATTTGCACCGTGTGTCTTGTTTCTTAATTTAAAAATTAAAATGTTTTGTTCTCAGATTTCATATTTTTCAGTTTGTAGGCATATTTTACTATTTATTCTTAACCGTTTGGGGTCGGGTGTTCTACTAAAAGTTACATTTGATCCCGTTCTATTTAATCAGTTTTACAAAACATTTCCCGTGTTCTATTTAAAATGATTTGAGGGCATATTGCTTTTCAAGACTTAAAATCTGCATTATAGCAGTCTATCCTCCTAATATAAATATCATAAAACAAAAGTTTCTGCAGAAATAAATTTTTACAAGAATTTTAACTGTGTAGCCTTCAAATAATGATTTAAGACCTTAAGTTAACATGTACGTGTTGAAAAAGCAATAAATTCAGTTTAGGATTCCTTTTCCCGTTGAAGGATTAGCGCATTTCTCGTGTGAGAATGAAAAATTTTCAACGGATTAAAGGTATTATAACACGTTACCCTAAACCAAAGTAAATATGTTGAAAACTTTTTGGTTGTAACACAGGAAATCCGCACAAGATTGTGCCGAACGATGGCCGAATGGTTAGGGTTCTAGCCTTCGGAACCGAAGTTCGTGGGTTCGAATCCCATTACGGCATGGAAGTTCGTAGCCTTTCGAAATCGGCTTTAAGCAGTAGGTCCCGGTCTCATTAGCCTTAGTGTTGCAAAAAGTATACCGTAGCACCCAAAAACCAAAAAAACAGCACAAGATTGTGCTGATTTCTTTGGCTTGGTTTGGAGCGCTACGGTTAAAATTACATTCGCACCAATGCAAAAAATCATCGACAAGAATTTCCTTAAAAAAATTAAAGGACGAAGAACTTCTAAATGACATTCATTAAATATAATTGCAGTAAAAAAAATTTTAATACCTTTTTTACATACCTTTTAAATACGTATTTAATTGCGGCTCGCGAAAAATTTCAAATTTTGAAAAATAGCTATCAAGGAGCTGGCCACCCCTGTTATATATTATAAATGAATAATATACAATAGCTCATTAAGCATGCAAATACTAAATGAAATACATAATGAACTAAACAAACATTTTTTTATCCTTTCTATTTTTTAGAGGTTTTTATTTTAATGATAATAGTACATAGAATGTAGATGTATACATTTCCAGAATATAATATTTTTTCGTCCTTTTTTTATTTTAAAAAGGTAGTATATTCAATCTGTTTATCTGTATGTAATCAATTTTATTTCCGTCTGTCACTTTTAATCAAAGACCTGATGTTTTATTATAAAAATTATTATGTTAAAGCAGAACACATTGTTGCATATAGCGTTAAAGGGACATGTTGTTTGAAATTATAATCATTAACTTAACTTTTCATGTAAATAACTGTCCCGTAGCTGCTTCAAAGCTGATAAGAGGGACTCTTTATAACTAAGTAATGGGTGTTACCATATTGCGGTCGAGATATGTCTCAGACGACATAATGACGTCAAAAGTCGTCATTTTGACACCGCAAAGAGGGGTAATTATGGCAGCAAATTCCCATCTCTTGTGACTTCTGACATCATTACGACGTAGAAGTCGCCTGTGACATATCTCGACCGCAATATGGTAGAACCCAATGTATTGTACTCCATTTATGATGTCATTTTTGACTGGTATGCAAACTCGAGGCTATGGGGCTTACTCTGGACGTTGCAAATCGGTTCGAACGTCCGTTGTGAAGTCATTTTGACGTCAGCTCGATTGTTTGCTCGCATAATGTCCATAAGCTGACGTCAAAGTGGTGTCACAACGAAGGTTCGAACCGAACCGCAACGTTCAGAGTAAGGGCCTGTGGTTTGTGTGAAATCTGTTTTCTCGTCTTGCCTTTGCTTTCTGCAGTCAAAAACCCTGCATCGGTTGGCTAAAGATACGAGCCCGTTTCCTGTTTAAAATTGCTAATAAATTGAAAATTAAAAAAATAAACTTCATCATGCTGTAAAATTAAATATATTGCTTGTATTCAGCACGCTCTGGGATATTAGCAGCCTGCACGCATGATAGTATTTGGCCACCCCTACCCCCTCCACGAATATGGATTCCCAGTAGATTCACAGCTTATACCAATGCATAAAAGCTTACTATTATGTTCATATGACTTCTCCGTATAACTGAATAGCGAAAAAGAAATTAAAAAATAAAGGGTATACATCCTATATTTAAGTTTATTAAAATGAACATCCTGTCAAAAATGTAACTGAATGCATCCATAAACTTTATTCTCCTTGCTTTTTTATTTGTAGGTTCATCAATAATATCCAATAATTCTAAATTTTTTACTTTTTAATGTTCTAAAATGTTACTATTTTCCTTTGCTGTTTTATATTGTTTTATATTTAACTGCCATTGTAATTAAATATGTTTTTGTTGCAAAGCTTTACTCTTATTTCCTACAAAATTAGTACGCGAATCATTATTGTAACATTTACAGATGCTACTAAAACACAGCTAAAATTTTAAAATAAAATTTGAATTATAACCTATAACGTAAGGGTTTGCTTACAAGTATATAAGTATATATTTAAGTAACATTGCGGGAAATGTGACAAGGTCATGGGGATATGATGAAATGTGACATTTTGTGACATGGGGGGAGATTCTAAAATATTTTTTAAAAGTGTGATATTATTTACGGACAGCTTTTAGAATTGCAATCTTATTAAATATTCAAAACTATTTTGTTCCAAACAGAGGAGAACTTTTTATTTTATACTTATTCGAAAATAGGTTATTATAATGAAAGCTTTTGAGCTTGAAAGGTGCTATCCTTAAAACATATTGCATAATTTTTCTGAAAACGGCTATACTTAGCTTTCTCTTTCAATACATGTTCAAAAGGACACTAATTATTGTATCACTGATTGTTGATATTAAGAACGATTTTTCATGTTATATTTGGAAATGTTGGCTTTCAGAATGCTACTTTAGATCATGTTTGAAATACAATCATTCAAAGTAAAACTCAAAGTTTTCTGTGTTCAATTTCAGATTTTAAAAGGGAATATTTTGACACAATTTTTCATTTAAATAATAAATAAAACTGTTAATAAATATTTTTACACTAAGACTACTTTAAGCAGTAGGTCCCGGTCTCATTAGTCCTCGTGTTGCAAAAAGTAGACCGTAGCACTCAAAACCAAACCAAGTTCAACTGAAAACGCAGTGAACAAAAAAAGTGTACAAATTTTACTCTGGTTGTAGTTTTTATCTCAAACAATTACATTTGTGATTTAAGTATATTTGAATGTGTTTACTAATAGCAGAATACTGTTTTTAAAAGAATAAATTTCATCAATAATTCTAATTTTTTTACTTTTTAATATTCTAAAATGCTACTATTTTCCTTTGCTGTTTTATATTAATATTTAATTGTCATTGTACATTAATTGTTTTTGTTGTAAACCTTTACTCTTATTTCCTACAAAATAAGTACACGAATCATTATTATTGTAACATATACAGATGCTACTAAAACACAGTTAAAATTTTAAAATAAAATTTGAATTATGACCTATAACGTAGGGGTTTCATTGCAAGTATATATTTAAGTAACATTGAAGGAAATGTGACACGGTCAGGGGGATATGATGAAGTGTGACACCTTGTGACAAAGGGAGGGGGGTTCAAAAATATTTTTTAAAAGTGTGATTATTTACGGACAGCCTTTAAAATTGCAATCTTATTAAATATTAAAAACTATTTTGTTCCAAACAGAGAGAATGTTTTATTTTATATTTATTCGAAAATGGGTAATAATAATGAAAGTTTTTCAGCTTGAAAGGTGTTATGTCCCCTTAAAACATATTTCATAATTTTTCTGTAAACGGCTATACTTTTCTGAAAAGCGCATTCAAGATTGGCTTTCTCTTTCAATACATGTTCAAAATTAAAGTAATTATTGTATCGTTGATTGTTGATATTATGAACAGGGTTGTATCGGTTTTAACCATGGGGTTTAAACCAGTCTTTTTAACAGTGCTGTCCACTAAAATTCACTTTTCAATATATTTAATACTAATCGAACATAGTTTACTAGCATATGATAAGGGCAAGTTACATTTCTTAAAAATGTCATAATATAAATGACACCAGAAAAAAACAAATATAACATAACACCAAGATACAAAAAATAAAATACTTCACTAATTTTTTTTATACAATCTGTTTTATATGTAATTTATTTTGAATTCAAAAAACGGTTACAAGTAACAAGTTTTGTGGCTGTCTCTAAATTCAAACGATTTCGTAATTTATTTTGGATTACTCCAAAATTTGGTATGGTTACAGTTATAACAAAATTATGGTGATTGCAGTTAAAATGATTTTAAATTAATAACAATTTTAATTGTAAAATGTCATGTTATTTGTTTTAATTTTAAAACTTATGCTTCTAACCTCAACTTACGCTTTTAACTTCAACTCATATTTTATGTTTTTTACTGCAACTTGATTACATTTTTACAATTGCATGTGCATGGTTAAAAATTCAAACATTCTTTTTATACTGTATGTGATGTAGCCTCCACACTATGGCCAGTTGTTCACCACTTCCTGATGGTGACCTCGAACGATGGTTCACTGGTCGCATCCACACGCTGGCCACTGAATGAGCTGAGTTCATTGATTGGGTCTACTGCGCACTTAAGTTGCGCATCTGGCTGCCTTTGATCTTTGGAGATAAAACCGCTTCCGAAGCCATCGTCCGCCAAGGCTATTTTATCGCCTGCCGCCATCGGCCACGATAAGCCAAAGCCCCTCCAGACGGTGGTGATGGCTTGTAGTGGACCATAGTGTGGAGGCGCCTTTAAATCTCATGAACTTGTTAGTGTAATAAATTGTTTAACTGCACTGCTATTTTTATTGCTTATTAAAAGTCACTTCTAATCGAAAAAAATATTATATATTAAAATTAAGACCATTTAAAACTATTTTTAACAATTCTGACCACTTCTGACCACTTTTGACCAGTTTGGGACGGTTAAAACCACTTATATCTAGTGTCCTGGTCAAAATCAGTTTTGACAGGTCAAAATTACAACCCTTATTATGAACAATTTTTAATGTTATTTTAAAATGTTGGCTTTCAGAATGCTACTTTAGATCATGTTTGAAATACAATCAGTCAAAGTAAAACTCATACAAAGCTTACTCTGTTCAATTTCAGATTTTAAAAGGGAACATTTCGACACAATTTTTTATTTAAATAATAACTAAAACTGTTAATAAACATTTTTACACAAAGAACTTGAACTTTACGCTATATTTAAACAAAGAAACACATAGATGGATATGGTAGAAAACAAGTTAAAAGGAAAACTCGTACGCTATACAAAATTCTCAACATCAGAAAACGTAAAAACACGATAATTTTCAGTTTATTGGGTACCATCTCAAGGAAACAAAAAGTGTTTTTTTTTTTTCGCTTCTTTTACTTTTAAAATCTCAAATTCAACTGAAAACGCAGTGAACGAAAAAGAAAAGAGTGTACGAATTTTACTTTGCCTGTAGTTTTTATCTCAAACAATTATATTTGTGATTTAAGGATATTTTAATGTGTTTACTAATAGTTGGATACTGTGTTTAAAAGAATAAATTTGAAATAAACACATATCTTGGTAGTTTATGAAAAATTATATTTACTCTAGACTAATTTTATTATTTGACAGGTATAAGTTTTCTTTGATATGTTGGTTGTGTATTTTCAGTTTTTGTTGCTATTTAATACCTTCCAGTTTTTATTTTGTAAGTGGAAGATATAAAAAAGAAATTGTAGTCATTGACTTACCGTTTAATCCTCCTGTAGCAAAACAGAAGACGGTACTGCTCCCAACTAACCAATCAGCTTATGTGCTTGGTTCGTCTTGGTTTCATCTGTAACGAGGAACACATTATAAGAAGATAGTCAAAATGAAAATTGTTCACATTTAAACATTTTTTATTCAAAAAGTATAAATAGTCAAAATGAAAAGGACTTTGCAAAAAATTTCTTCGCGGCCCATAGGTTGCGCACCCTTGATGTAAAGTATTGTGACTTTCAATTATTTGTTAAGTGTTGTACTTTATAAGTTGGTTTGTCAAACATTTCTGGAAAATTTTTATATTTTTCAGAAATCTTTTGCATACTGTGTACATTGATAGAAATGAAGTCATACGTTATAAAAATAAGATTTTTACTTCTCAGACAAAAAAATTTACAGGAAACATTTTAAAACTTTATACATTAGAACCATTTTTAGAACAGATTTTCTACTCCTTTTTACGCCTCTGTACCAAGAGGGTTTGTATTGAGTATTAATATAGGAGCTTCTTATAACTCCGTTTTATAGTTATGAAAAAATAATATTCTTTTATTTTTTTAATTTGTACCCAAAGTCAAAAAAAATATATATTTTAAAAAATGTTTAAAACAAGCTAAAAAATAGATTTTATAGCGTATCTTTAGTATAAATAATTTTTAAACCTTTATGAAAGCTACATTTTTGGAACATTCTGCGATCTTTTACATTTCGAACATTATTCAAATATAAAATAATTTTGAATCATATGCCCTTAATTTTGGAAAAAAATTGCCTAATAGTTCCTTGTAAAAAAAAAAACCCTCTTCTGTCTTGTGACATTGTGATCAAACGGGAACGAACTGTAAAATATAGTTAGTTCTACGGTTGAGATTTAAATCATAAATAATTTTATTTTCATCCAACTAATTTCGGGTTATTCAATTTCATAGAAAATATCACCACTGCGCTGCATGAGTTATTCAGTATACTACATTTAACCAAAGCATAAATTGTCTAAGCTAAATTTAGATTATGCAGCGCATAAGAAAATAATAACCAAAATGTAATGCAGAGAGCCATACGTTTTGGATGTCATTCAAATAAACTCAGTACTTAGTTAAGACAGATTTTATGGGACCAGTTATGCTCAGTTTCTTTCTCTTGGAAAGTTTAAATTTTAATTTCAAGTTACAATTCGAGAAGTTACAAAAAACATTTCCACACAGATTTGTAATATACAGAGGTTTAAAATAATTGTTTTGGAGAAATATACTAAATTGCATTGTAAAAGAAATTCATGTATTAGGTTGTAAAGAAGATTATTAGAGTTTTGAGCCTTTAACTCAAAGTTCACTTATTTTGATGATTTAAATTTTGTGTGCCCGCGAAGTATCAACTATTAGATACATTTTATTTTTAACAGTGATATACAAGTTTTGTTTTATATCAATTCAATAAAATTCTGGAGTTATGGAAATGACGAGTTTATTGAAAGTATTTTTGGGTTCTGTTCAGCCTAAAAGGTTATCGTTACATGTCAGTTTGGTTTGGTTTGGAGCACTACGGTCTACTTTTTGCAACACGAGGGCTAATGAGACCGGGACCTACTGCTTAAAGCCGATTCCGAGCGGCTACAAACATCCATGCCCCTGTGGGATTCGAACCTATGATCCTCGGTTCCGAAGGCCAGCACCCTAACCATTCGGCCATCGTTCGACCGTTACATGTCGGAGACTCTCTATATTTAAAATACTACAATACTTAAAGCTGAAAATAATCCAAAAATGAAAAAAAAATCATTTTAATGAAAGCGTATGCATTACATTCGTCTTCTGTCTTTGGAATAATTTATTAAAAATTTATCTTACAGACGTAACTGTAGCTACTAGGTCCGGGAAAAAAATAGAATGGCATTCTAGGGTTAATGTAAGTTTGTACCCTGTATATTGGTTTCCTCTCGCCTAAAAGAGAGAAGAAAAAACTTAATTGAACTTGTTATTTATTTAGCTATGTAATTTACATTTATCAAGAAAAAGTTAGTTGCTCTCTTAATTTTAGGAGTCACTATTTTATTTTAGGCCTGACAGTTTTGTTCAATATATGCAGTCAAACACAATATATGTAGTCAAATTGAATAATTTGGATAGGCTAAGTTTTTAAGTCAGGGTTTCGAACCGAAACTGAACCAAAAATCGGAAAAAACCATTAGTTTGGTCGGAACGAAAACCGATATTGAACCGAAAAAAATATCGGTTTGATTTTGGTTCGATATACCTACAGTCATTTTGTTATTGTAACCAACTTATCAATAATTCCTAATTTAACGCTAACCTTATAATTATCGTCATTAGACGTGCATTGCTTCTGAATTTCCTGCTTTGATGTTCACTAATACTTTGTTTTAGTTTCGCACAAAACTAGTTGCAGAACGCAGATCTAATTCAGTTGAATGTTCAGTTGCCATGTTTTGATAATGGATAATAATACCAAAGATCGCCGCCCTCTGCCAACACCTAGCAGGTGTTGCTTCGGCTCACTGCTCGTATCGTACGTGCTGGATAATTGTATCCATTCACATAGTGTACAAGTTAAAAAAAGAATAAAATCTTTTAAACAGAATAGAATTACAAAGTTTTGTTTATGACAGAATTATATTTTTAGTACAAACAAGAATATATGTAAAATAAAATTATTCATTCGAAACGGAACCGAAATCCGAAAACAGTTATTTTTGGCGATACGAAAACCCAAACTGAATCAATCAATTTTATCAATTAATCTATATCAATCAATCAATCAAACAATCAATATCAATCAATCAATCAATCAATCAATATCAATCAATCAATCTGTATCAATCTATCTGTATCAATCAATCAATCTATATCAATCTATATGTATCAATCAATCAAACTATATCAATCTATCTGTATCAATCAATCAAACTAAATCAATCAATATCAATCAGTATCAATATCAATCTATCTATATCAATCAATATCTACCTATCTATATCAATCAATATCTACCTATCTACATCTATCTATATCTATCTCTATGTCTATCTATCTATATCTATCTATATATCGATCTATACCGATCTATATCTATCTATATATATATCGATCTATACCGATCTATATCTATCTATATCTATATATATATCGATCTATACCGATCTATATATCTATCTCCACCTACCTCTATCTATCTATCTCTACCTATCTCTATGTATCTATATCTATCTATATCTATTTTAGTTGAACTGGAATGAAAAAAATTACGATTCGAAGCCATGTTTCAAACTATCTTTAAAGTAAAAAAAAAAAATGTATTTTAAGAAATATAAAAAAATAAAATAATTTTAAAACCATTATATTACTTATAATTTTGAAATTGCCCCTATTCATTTTATATTAGACCTAAAAAAAAACTTTTTTTTATCTTTTTGTTTTTAACGCATAATCAGGTATGTAAAATATTTAAACTGTCTTAAAACCTCAATTCTTATGTACACAGGAAAAGAATGAGCCTCGGTAAAAGGAATTTCAGAGTCAAGTAAACAGTTACCTTAGAAACACCAACAGAAATGCAAGCGTGCAGCTCTAGATTTCAAATTTCTGCAGTGATTTAATTCTTTTAAACGAGAAGTAATAAAGTCCGTGCATTTAGTGTACATATCATAACTAGAGAACCAAAACAATCGTGGAAATAAAAATTTCATAGCATGGCTAACTTCGGGGGAAAATAATACCCTGAAAACAAAGACCATTTGTCATGTGTTTGCTTACAAACGAATAATATCTCGTTTATGACGAAAATGTATGTACACGATGTGCCACTTTGAAGTTTTTTACATACAAAACAAAAAAATTCTAAATGACAGCAACCAATTTAGTGTTTTATTTTCACTTTGAAAACAAACGTAATTGTTCTCTGTTAGCGTCTGTAAAGTACAATAACTGAGTTTTCAACTTCGCACAAATTAAGTTATATATGGAACAACGCGAAAGCTAAACCAAATCACTAACAGAAAAGTTTTGTAGGGAATAAAGTTTTTAGTACTCGTCGAATTTTGATAAAATATTCAAGAAAAAACGTTACCCAATTACGGGCTTAACTTCTTTTCCTTCTAAACCTATGGTATCTTCGCATAATAAAAATTAATTTCGTGAATTGAGATGAACTAAAAGAAACTGTTAACATTACTTGGAACCTACCGGCAACACTATTTTCCTTAAATATTTTTTTCATTACTATTCCTTCCCAATATCTGAATTGGTCACGTAATGTTTGTGTAATCTAATTTTCTTTATGCTTAACATTTTTGTTGACATTTGCTTTCCCTGATATAAACATTGCGAAATTTTCCGAACCGTTACCATTAACTGAACACACATCATCTCAAGACCGAGATTACTGCATCTTCTTGAAATGAATCACCATGAGATGTACGAATGCAACTGGATTTATTTGAGTGTAGTGTATGCAACTGTTACATTGGCTTAAATCAGTGGTTCCCAAATTTTTTGGACTACTGTCCCCTTTACAAGGAAAAAAATTTCAAACGCCTCCTATCCCATAATAGTTAATTATACTAATTGTTAAAATATTGTTGCATACTATGTGTATTTATTTTATATGCCTATCAATCTATTAAAAATCACAACGCATAAATAGTTAAATGCTGTAAAAAAGTATTTATTAAAAACTTAAAAATAAGCATAAAATAAGAAACAGAAAAATAATTCCTGAGATGGTCAAGGCTGGTAGAGTTATAACTGTTAATGTCGGGTTTCAATTTCGTTAACATCATTCGTAAATTTCAACCTTTAGTGACGTTTCTTTTCTTAGACAGTCAACTAGTTACTTCACTGAGCCCACGTTTATCGGAATACGATGAAGAAAATGCAATTATAATTTCTATACTCTAGACCAAGGGTGGTCAAACGGCTTATCCTCAGTAAAAATTACAAATTCCATGAACAAAAAAAAATAGCATGTATTACGGTAAATACAATATTATTCGATTGATTTACTATTTTTATAGATATTGTCTATTAGACGCCTCTCTAGACTACCTTAACGTTCTAAATTTGCCTTTAACCCACTACCGCCTCCTTGACTAACTCTAATGCTCCTGAATTTGCTAAAGCCCTCCTGGAAGACTTCAGCGCCCTTTAGAATACCATACCGCTCCCCATGGGAACCTATGGCCTGAATCAATATTACATACTTTATCTGGCACATTGCGTCATACACTAAGTCTTTATTTTCCTGAATATAACAATAGCTTAAGATTTATTTTTTGGTTAAGGAATGCAAGATTTTCATTAGAATGTACGAAAAAGATCTCTTTCCTTTGTAAGTACAGTAGAACTATAGCTATCCGGACTTCAGTTATCCAGATCACTAACTATTCAAATGAGCAAACAAAATCTTGTAGGGAAGAATAACTATTTACAAACCCTTTCTTTGACACTCCTTACTGAGAACCACAAGTAACGTATGAGCATTAAAATATCTCGTAAACTTAGAAGTTCACCAGAAGTTACAGCACTACTTGAATTTTTCAAAAATAAATTATCCTTTTTTAACATGATTAACGGTAGGAATATTTATACAACGAATGAAACAGTAGCGATAAGGAGAAGAAAAAAAAATGACACGGTTTTTAAAAAAGGAGCTGGGTAGTGTAGTATTAAAGCATTTTATATGATATTTTAATTACCATAATGTTTACGTTGTAGATAAAACGATGTCGGGTGATGTGTAATGTTATTATACATCTAAGAATAAAAGTATGATACAATTAAAATAGTTAATTCTTAAGTGTTTAAATCCTTTAATATTTCACAGTTCTTCAACTTAAGTGCTGTCCATAAATGATATCACATTTTTCTTTATTTTGTACTCCTCCTTCCTTGTTCCGTTAAACACAATACTACATGAACATATACTTGCACTTCAAAAACGAAGCACTAGGTTTGGTTGATCCTCTCCGCCCGCGGCGTGTTGCCGCCAGGTGGCTCTGCATGTGAGGCACAGCAGTTGTAAGACGGCCTCTGTGAGGTATGGTCGCATGAGACCCGAGCTGATATGGTAACATTTAACTGCCATGTGGCAGAAGTTAACAATTTTGTAAATAGTTGTAAATATTTTGTCTCGTTAAATTAAAATAAGAAAATTAATTGGACAGTGTTTTTATTGGAATGAACAACAACAGGATCTAGTGGAAATATCCAAACCATGATCACGTCCGGGTCACCAAGGTTATAGATCATATTTCAAATTTTATTTTTTAACTACTTTTGTAAATAATGACATCTAAACTAATGACAGCTGTAAATATAACAATAATAAGGATTCATATATTCACTTTGTATGAAATAAGATTTCTTTTGTTGTTCATTTCAAGGTTTTCATATGGGGGGGGGATTTCTTTAAGTAAAGAATTTCTGTTGATACTCTCAAACCTACTCTAAGTGCATTTCTTCAGAAAGTAAAGAACATAATTGAAAAAAAAATCCCGTGAAAGTTGCTTTTACTCCCACCCCCATTGAGGTAATATTTTCAAATTTTGGTAATTTTAAAATAACTTCAAAATTTAACTGCTGATTTTAAACTTTTTTTAACCAATAGACATGATATCACACTTCTTGATACACCCTCCACCTTGTCACAAACTGTCACATTTCCCGAACCCCCATTCCCTCCATCGTGACATCATTTGTGGACGGCCCCCTATATATTTGGCCTATGTAATATTGCGTGAAAAATAATTTTTAGCGATTGTGAAAAGAAAAAAACATGCAGAGTATAATAATTTCCGCTTCTTTTGCGTGACCACCAAACCTTTTTTTTTTTTTTTTGTCAATAACTTTTATGAGTTTGAGCCTTAAATACTACTATTAAAAATATGAATTCATATATCAGATGCAGCATTAAGTCTCTGTCTATAGATTTTGTTGCAACGTAGTGTAAAAACTTATTTCACACAATGTACACTGTCGCACAAAAGAAGTAAAATATGAAGAGCTCGTTAAGTTCGAATGTTCTTCCGACAAAAGGCAGTTATTTTAAAATTTTGTTTTATCTTAAAATCAGTTAAATCAATTAATATTTAGAAATATCTGGGGATCATCTGTCAGAGAACATTTAGCGACTTCTTGCCAATCATTTTTGTTCTACGAAATGTTGTTTGAAGAAGCTTCATTTAAAAAAGCAGTTCTAAGCACTTTTCTTCAAATTTTTTGCTCAATTTCCCTCTATTCAAATAACAAACTGTATACATTACCATATAATGGATATATATTGAGTATTTGGTATTATACTGTATATATATCTAAAATTGGTTGGTAGATTTCAAACTCTGTTATATTCATATACCAACTGCCGATGTTGGTTGGTTAGAGTCTGTCAGAAGTCATATGTATCCATGAGCGTTTATTACTACCCTCCACAATTTCAGAATATAGCTCTCTCGAACCTTGCAGAACTGGAAGTATAGCTGGATTTATGCATATATCATGTGGTGAAAGCTCTTCCCCATGGGGAAATATGTTGCAATTTCTATATATTCTGGTATCGTCTTTTTAAATTTTCATTTCACCAAAGTAATGAGTTCTTAGTCTAGTTACTTTCTTGATGATTTCTATATTTTCTTAATCTCGCATATCTAATGTTTCATTTTAATAGATTTCTCTCTTATTCTGTATCTGGCATCATCTAAGATGAACAGATTTGAGTTGTTGGTGTTTAGTTTTCTTGCCTCTTTGGCCAACGTATCAGCTGTCTCATTTCCATCAATTCCTACATGGGCAGGTATTTATTGCGAAGTGCAGGCATTTTTTATGTGGCCTTTTGATTCTAGTGTCGGTGAACATCTTGAGCTTTAACCATTCTTGTAAAATTGCCTCTAGGGTAAAGTTGGAATAACAATTGGTTATAACTCCTCTTGTTTTATTCATGTCATTTAAAGGAATTATTCTCTCAAAGCTTATCCGATGGCTATTAATTAACGCGTTAAATGGAAAGCGATTTTGTCTGCGCCATAGTCCAGGAGTCTAGCTGTTCTATCTGATGGGGTAATGTGAATTCCGGCTCCTTCTTTAGAATAGTTTTCTCTGAAGAACCGATGTATATAATGGTACCAAATCGGCTCCTAAATAGGCTTCGATTATTTTAATTTCTTTAGCTTTGAAATTAACCCAAATTTCTTTAGTGCAGTATTCCAAAGATCTAGATTTATCTCGATGGTTTTAGGAATGCAGAAGGGTAAGTTAGGCTCCAGGAGGACAGTGTAAGAATAGTGTTTGGGATTAAGATTTTCTATTATTTCATTGCCATATTTTAAAATAGATGGACCTAAGTCTTTATATGTCATTCCCATTCCCTAAGATTCTTCTAAAGATATGTTCCCTATCTCTGTTCATAGCTTTTTTTGTAAATTTAATGGTAAGATATTTTCTTCTCTGTGAAAGGGCCAAGAGTCTTCTTGTTCTGTTCACTCTAATGTTGTTAGTTGATAAAAGATCTCCAGAAATTATTTTGGCAGATCTACTTTGGATCTTATAGAGTTTCTTCAGTACTACCTCAGACGTCGGCCCAAATGAGCATATTCAAGGTTGAGCTTGTTCAACACAATATAAATATCTTCATTGCAATGTACTCTCGGGGGAGCCTGTAACCCCTAGAGGCTGTATCTCCAAGTGGAGAATTGGGAGAACGCTCCTTCGGAGGGTAAATACGGAATGAAAAGATGAAATACCTTCCGATGACAAGTAAAACTCAATCTTCTCAATGCAATGACAACCATTCTTCCGTTTGAGGAAGTTCCAAAGTACCGCAGTTATAAGGGATTTCTATTCAATTTCTGAGACATGTGAAGGGTATGTTAAAGGTCATGATACAGATGTCATGCCTCTTAAATAGTTTAATAAGCTACAGTTTAATAAGCTGTCTTTAGCTATTATTCGCTTCCAAAAGATCGAGAAATAGTCAACTGACCTCTGTCACGAAACTCTGTATTGAGTAGCTGATCTTTGTACTTGTGACGTGTACGATACAGAATAAAATTTGAAACTTGCGTGGACATTTCAGCAACACTTTGGTAGTAGAAACAATTTTCGTGAATCGCATGATCTTTTGATGTGGCTTGCGTTGCACGTTTTATCTCTTCTCACTTTTGGGTAAATCAAATTTCAAGATGAGATAAAAGATCGAATCCCAGTTACATGACACACTATAAATGCGTATCCGACACGCTATTTTACACCAGACATTGCGTGACAACATTACTCTCAATATTCCAGGAAATCTAATTTCGAAATTAGATTATTTTTACTCTTGTAAAGTTTATCCCGTTGTTTTATATATTTCAAATCCCTTTTTGACATAAATATTTTAGAAATATCTGAACAGATTATAAACAATTTTACTGATCCAGACATGGAAATGGATTTTCAGCCTTATCTACAAATAAAAACTAGAATTTCACAAACAGATTCTTATACTTGTAGATAACATAAAATCTACACCTAAACCTCTCTTAAGAGTACTACCTCTCAAATTTTTTTACAGAGCTTAAATTCCTCAATGGGATCATCTTAACTTTTGAAAGTGTTTATTTAATAATGATCTTGTGAAGATCAAAACCTTTACAATAAAAGACAAACATCTGATTACCATGAATTTAAGTAACTGTTTGTCGGTAATCAGTGTGTGAATATAACTTGGTTTGGTTTTGGAGAGCTAAGGTCTACTTTTTGCAACACGAGGGCTAATGAGACCGGGACCTACTGCTTAAAGCCAATTCCGAACGGCTACGAACATCCATGCCATAGTGGGATTCGAACCCACGAACTCCGGTTCCGAAGGCCAGCACCCTAACCATTCGGCCATCGTTCGGCGAATATAACTTGGAAACACTACTTTAGAAAATAAAGTTCTGAGTAAAGTACTTTTCCTTCAAATTGTTTTGCTAAATTTTCCTTTATTTTAACAATAAACTGGATATATCCGAGATTTGGTAGGCCTCAAACTCTATTATACCCGTATTTTAATTTTCAGTGTACCACTGTGATCAGGATTTTGAAGTTCTTGGAAATTTGAAAGTTACGTTAAAGATCATGACACTAATATCATGCCCCTTTAAATAGCTTAACCCCTTCCAGTATGATTTAATAATGAAAAACTGTGCATGAAATAACCATTTAATTTTTATTTAAAAAACTTGTTTCATTTTACAATTCTTACATATTCTTAATTAAAATCCACTTTTTACATAGTGTTAAATAATATCAGAAACAGTAAAATTAAGAAAATATCAAAGCAAAACATTAATAAGGTATATAGATAATAGTCTTCAAGCTAGTGGTACTTTTCAAAACAAAGTGCAAAGGAATTCTTAATTGTTTACACCGCCAAGTAGTCTCACTTTTAATTTGATTCTTGTAACACACACGGCATTTCTTAGTAGGTTTTCTTTTATTCTGACTCATTAATTTGGCAATGACTTGTACCAAGAAATTCTAGGTAAACAATATGCAATAGTGACTTGTGATTTTCACAAGTGATAAAAGTGTTGCCAAATTCAGTACACTAGAAATTTTAAACTAAATTAATTATATTTAACAGTAACTTTAATCGCATGACGAGTGTAGCTCGTCATTGTGCGGTATGGAATGAAAAACTAATGACGAGCTAGACTCGTCATGTTACCGGAAGGGGTTAATATATACACAGTTACAGCCTACCTTTAGTTATTTTCTTCCAAAGACCGACAGATTGCCAACTGATCTTTAATGACTTCCGATGTTTCATTTCAACGAAATGTCATACATATATAACGCGAACAATTTTGAACAATATTTCATTTCTATTTGGCACTGGCATCGAATGTCATGCTATCACTTACACTATGATAAGTAATAAAAAATGACAAAGAAAATGCCTTCAGCGGTTTCTAAAAGGCACCGACGCTGCTTTTCGGAAATATTTTTCATTACTTTACAACAGTTGTAACATCATAGTGAAAAAGCTTATTTACCTGCGAGAGTATTCCTAGCCAGCCCTTACCCGATGTAGGCTGCATGGGGTAAGAAAAATAAATAAAATTCTTAATTTTACCAGTTTTATTTTCACGTATAGGAAGTATACAAAAAGAATGTATGGTAATTATCAACAGAAGGACTTGCTATGGGGAATTTTCACCAAAAATTAAATTATACAATTTAGGGATCGGTCGTTAGAAGTTCTGTTCAATATTGAGGTACATACTACATAGGACTCACATGAATGGACAGATTGGTGATTTTTAACGGTGTTTTGAAGGGAACAACAAATAGTGCTTTTGAATTTCTAACAGTTTCAGATTTAATTTAAGAGTATATTATCATATACAGTAAAACATCGATAATCCTGCATTGAGAGTGATGCTGGATTACCGATTTTCCATATTATATCTCGAAAAACATTCGAAAATGTCACTTAATCGTAACATTTAAAGAGATGTTTCTTCAGAAATAGTTTCGAATATCCATATTCCCTGAACAAAAACTCAAATTATTAAAACTATGTGTGAAATAACTTTATATTTTGTTGTACAGATAGATCATTAGCAATCTACAAAATACCTACTACATTCGATTAAATATGTCAGCCAGTTTCATTCGCTGTGATAATTTTAGTTTTCTGCTTCATTATGTCGTATACCATGGATGATCCAATACCGAAATCCACTCAAAATTTTTTTCCTTTTTTTTAAAATTTTTACTACGCAGGGAAGACTTTTCAAATTCCCGATCCTGTGTAAAGTTTTCTTTTCCAAGGACGACCGTACTAAAATAATTAACGGTTTCTAGGGAATTTCTGTCCGATGTAGATCATATCCTGTCCCAACTAACCTTACTTCATCAATTAAATTTCACAATGTAAAAGCAGAATCTTTAAAGACATAAATTGGGCATATAAAAAAATATTAATGAATTATAAAAAAATGCCTTTAACACAAATCAGCTGAATTAATCAAGAAAGAAATAGAAAATGCATTTGGAGCGTGACGGTCTACTGTTTTGCCTTCACGAGGGATAATGAAACCGGGACCTACTGCTTAAAGCCTATTCCGAACAGCTAGGAACATCCATGTCATCGACGGGACTCGAACTAGCGAACTCCGGTACTGAAGAGCATTGTGCTACTCATTCGGATATCGTTCTGCGAGTTAATACAGCATGTTAAGTACTGTAGGGTATAGGTTTCGAGATAATCTATGCTTCTCTGTATTAGCTGTTAAAACATTCCACTCATTCTTGTCATTCTTATGTTTGTGAAAATGAAAAGAAAATCTAGAGAGGAAACACTTCCGATTTTTTCCCTTTGTTCTCAATGTCTTTTTCACCCTAGGTCCAGAAACGCTTCCCTTGAAAATTGGCAATCGATGCTTCAGCTTCGTGACCGAGTTCTACAATTTCGACGGTGCATATCAAAACTGCATGAACTTGCACAGTGGCGCTACTTTCACTACGTACAAGACGGAGGAGGTTTTAAAAAGACTTGAGTCATTAGTAGCCAGTTTAGTCACCCAAAATATGAAAAAGGCCCTCTTCTGGATAGGGCTCAAAATGGAAGACTTGAGCATGCCGGCGCGGTACGAGGACAGAGAGTGAGTACTAACAGAGTTTGACGTCTTACTATTTACGAGAATGTAAAATCTTGGTATCAGAACATAGAAATAAATGTGAAGTCAACTTAATGGCCATATGTCAACATAGACATGTTGAAAAAGCAGTAAGTAAATTCAGTTTAGGATTCCATTTCTCATTGAAAATTTCTCGTGTGATTTTCAATCTATTAAAATCTTTATCACAATTCAACCTGAAATTCAAACATTTTTGAAAAGATATCAGTTGAATATTTTTTGCTGTAACACGAGAAATCAGCACATTCTTCATTAGTAAAAAGAATCAAACGAACACGTGCATGTTAACGTTTGATAAGGCCTTGTACGGATTTTTTGTGTTACACCAAAGCATTTTCAATCGATTTATTTTGGCTTAGGTTGACATACGATTAGGCCCTAATTGAAAAGTATTCGCTTTCACACGAGAAATCCGCATATTCTTCTATAGGAAAAATCTGGTGCTTCTTCAACACGTTCATTTGACATGTGATACGGCCTTAAGTAAGAAACAAGCAGAAATAGCTGTTTTGAAGCTGCGAAAGAGCTGTATTATCAATGACAGCGAATTAGTGAGACAGTATCAATTTATGATTCCATCTTATGAGTTTATACAAGATTCAACCTTTCTTAATTTGTAGATCACTCCCTATTTATTCTTGTCGTATCAAAACTTTGATCATTGTAATCTAGTTTAAATTAAATTAAAACTATTATTTCCCAAGTCAATAAAATTTAATTGTGAATTACAAAAGGGATGGAACTTTCATCATAAATATTTGAATTAGAGTTGTAGCAGTATCAAATGGTATAATGTTATAAAAATATGATAATTAAACTTTCTCTGTACGTAAATTTATAGTACACATTGTTAGACGAAGTAAATTTGAGTGATCGCGTAACTTTGTTATTAATAACAGCGACTGTAAAATAATAGATGATATTAAAATAGGCATTTGTTAAATATAAAACGTTGAATAAAAACATTACGTTGTCTACAAAAATAATATCCATTGTTTTTAGGATAGGAAAATTTCTAATGACAGTACTTCTGGATTGCAAAAGAGAAGTATCCATTAATTGACATTAATTGATATCGAAGCTAATTATGTACTGCCAAAAGCTATTGTAAACAAGGGAATACAAAAAATTCATTGTAGTATAATTAGAATAAGATATTTAATAGTTTAGTAGACTTCAAAGATTCAGGTGAGGGGATAAATATCATTATATACAAGTGCGTGTGTGTGTATATTAATTATACCTCCATTCTACATTTACTCTTCGACTGAAATTTCAATGACTTATCGGTGTGCGATATTAGTTCATACTAAATATGATTTTCAATGTATACTGCGTTTCCAGAGATAAGAGAGAACCTTGTTTTGTTTGCAATTTTAAAATATAGTGATATTATGGTACGTAATAGCATTTGATTATTCCTTATTACATCCTCCTCTCTTGTGAAAGGTGGACCTGGCTATACGACGACACGACGTTCGTACAGAAAGATTACAGTTTGTGGTCTCAGGCTGGAGGACCAAGTGAAAGTGGACAGAATTGTGCCATTATAAACGGCACAGACGGCTACCAGGTGAGTGGGCTGGATTGCGATGGGCCAAGGTTTTCGGCCGTCTGTATGATGGACAAAAACAAAGGTAAGAATCAAATGTCTACCTACTATTGCATACCTACGATTTTAATAAACGAATAAATGATTAAGATTCGACTGTCGTCGATTTTGAGTGACCCAAATAATTTTTTATGAGCTTTGAGAGAGTTAAAGAGTTATCTTCGAAAAAGAATTTATTAAAATAAAATTATACAACGCAAGGACAATTATTCATACCACTACTACGAAGGTGTGCAAAACGTAAGTAGTTATTACTTGGGTGTTTCATATATATATATATATATATATATATATAATTTTCAATATTTTCAACCTTCTTTACTATTTATATTTTATTCTATTCTCATTTGTACTTTTTGCTCTTCATATTACAGTTACTGGTAGAGTTTACATCTCATCATAAGTCACCATTTACGTGTTGTAAAAGCAACAGATTCAGTTTAGGATTCCTTTTCCCGTAGAAGAATACGGGGATTTCTCGTGTGATGGCTAAAATTGTTCAACTAATTAAAGGCCTTAACGCATGTTAACTTCAACCAAAATAAATCAATTGTGTGATTTTTTCGTGTTAGAATAAAAAAATTTCAACCGATTTATTTCCGTTGAGATTGCCGTGTGATAAGGTTGAATAAAGGGAATCAGTTGAAAATTATTCGGTATCACACGAGAAATCCGCGTATTCTTCTACGGCGAAAGGAATCCTACACCGAATCTGTTGCTTTTTCAACAAGTACATGTCGACTAGTAATAAGGACTCTAATCAATGATCTTTTGATGACTTTTGAGACGAACTCCAAATTAACGCCAAACGTTGCATTGGTCAGTTTTATTTTCCTCGACTTACTTTAAAAGTATATAACTTAGTATATAAAGAACAGATAAGCATATCATAACAACATTCAGTTTATAGTACAGTAACCAGATTTTTTTTCCATTTGATAATATTAAGGTATAAAACAACACAACGTTCAGAACCACATACTGAAGCCAAAAATACAATAAAAACTGTTGAACTGCAGTTAGAAAATGCAGTATAAAATAATGTAATAAATGTATGAATGAATAATAAATACAGAAAATACTAATAAAATGGATTTAAAAAATCTAATATTCACACGTAAAATTTTTTTAAAGTAAAAAGTAGTTTAATCAACTAATTACCTTCCGAAATTATGATCACTTGTTAATTCACACAATATATTTACTCAGACATAGCAAAAATTAAAACTCAAGTTCACAAAACAGGTCTGACAGTTTTCAAATAAGGGCGCTAGAATTTGACATCCTCAAATTTAGCTGTAACGAAGCATTACTGGGCCTGCTAGTTTATATGTTGTTACTATTTGCAGATAATAACGAATATCTTCAGAGTAATCTCTAATCCAAATGGGTAAATAACGTATTTACCAATTTACCTTAAAAGTTTGAATTACCAAAAAAAAATAATAATAATAACGACAGTTAAATACACTGATTTATCATTATACCCGGTACCGGTAATTCCCCCCCCCTCAGAAAAAAAATCTAAAAACTCAATTTTTTTTTCTGAATTTTACAAAAGCCAATTTTACTTTTGGTCAGTACACTCATTTTTCTATGGTGCCCTTTTGTGGGTGCATATCTTTACAGTGACCATGTATCAACTGTACAAAAAACACACACGTTGCCGTTAGTGCTCTATACATATAAATTCTTAAATTTTTTAATACACATATCTAATTTGTAATCAGAAATTTAACAATTCAGTATAATTCCTTTTGTAGAGTTTAGTATTTGCCAATTATACTTTATAAATATGAGGCAATACGATATAAAAGAAGTGAAAAACATAAGATGACCTACCTTTGAATATCTCACTGTCTGCGGTGGGGAAATTAAAATCATATTTATTTTAGGTAATAAAATAAATGAAAATCTTTTAACATTTACTTTAAAGAAAAAAGAATCTATAAAGAGTTAAACTAATCCGGTTAAGTTTACAATACCTGTTAGCGGAAACTCAACTACATTTGTCCCGAAATAATGTTTTGAAAAGCAGTACTTCGAGATATAAGATTTTAACAGAGATCTAAAATGTGTGCACTACTTATCATATGCAGTGTGAGACAATATAAAGACTGAGCAAGAGGTTATGATAAAATAAATTATTTTCGAAATTCGTATTGTTTCTGATGAGTGTATGTGTTGTGCTTTTAACGTAAAAATGTTTTATCTTAACTATACCAACAATTATGAATTTATACATTATGTATTCCTTAACCACGTTTGTATTTTCTTTTCTCCAGTCTGTAAAAGTGATGACGTGCCTTATATGCAATATGGCGATTACTGCCTAGCCGTCGTGGAAGGCTCCTTTCAAGGCAAAAATATCAGTGACGCCTGTAATCCGGACAGGGGGTCACCCTACACAGAAGACATGAAAGACTTTGTAGTGAAAGCAGTCAAGAACTCGCACCTCGGAGGTGGAATCTACATGTATATAAGAAAAAATGGCTATCAGTAAAGTTTCAATCTATTTATCTCTCTGGGTTTACTATTTTATGTCTTCTAGGTATTTCCACACAGTAAAGTGCTCCTTGGGGATGTTGTGAAATTTATAAGAGCCACTTAGAAAATATCAGCTTGTAAAATCAGTTGTATCTTGTTTTGACTGCCAAATTGAAGCTAAAAAAATAATAGAAAGTGAAGAATTGGTGTTAATTGGTAATTTATGATCTTAATAATAAATTACCAATTAACACCAAGTTTATTACACGGATGTTTTTTTTTAATTTTTTCTGGTAATAGTTTGTATTTTGTGTCAGTTGATAAATTGTTATATTTTTAGCATTATAATTATCCTTTTCCATTTCCTTAATTAAAACCTTAAAAACTAAACACTTATGTCGTTTTTAAATTTTTTACTCTCCACTTTCCATTATTTTTGTATTTTGTACGGATGTCAATGATACTATTATCTCTTATCTCAGTAATAGAACTTTTCAAATTAAAATTAATAACTCTCTATCTAACGTGAAAAATATGTATAGTGGTGTCCCTCAAGGATCAATACTTGGCCCAATATTATTCAATCTCTATATAAATGATATACCCCAAATTAATACTACTAAAATTGCCGTCTTTGCTGACGATACTGCTATTTGTTCCACCAATAAAAGTTATAAATACGCTGTTAAAGCTGTCAATAATCATCTTAAACTTATTACTACTTGGCTCTCTAAATGGAAAATCAAACTAAACACTGACAAATGTGAAGCTGTCATGTTCACCAGAAAACGCAACAGCACCTACAACGACACCAAAATCTTCATAGGAAACACAGCTATCCCTTGGTCCAACACTGTAAAATACCTAGGAGTTACCCTTGATAAAAATCTCACTTGGAAACAACACACACTGAATATTAAAAATAAATTTCGAGCTGCTAAACGTGCCCTCTTCCCCCTAATTGCTCGAAATAGTAAATTGAATTTTAATAACAAGTTGCTCATTTATAAATCCTATTTACGTCCTTTACTAACTTATGCAAGTCCCGCATGGTCATACGCAGCTAAGACTCATATTAAAACTTTATCTGCTGCTCAAAACATCATAATTAGGCAAATCACTAAATCCCCATGGTACTATCGCAATAAAGAGATCCACAGGGAAATTGATCTCCCCAGTCTTCCAAATTTTCTAAAATCTTTAGCCACCAATTTCCATTCTAATCTTAGCATTGACCACTTATTGGACTTAGCCCAATATGACCATGCGGATCCTGCTAACGCCAAACGGCCCCTTGCCGTACTCAGCAGAAATATCGAGTAATTCTATTGGTCCTCAGCGACCAACCAAATTTCTCCTAGCTAAAGGCTCAATCCCTCACCGAACTTAGGTAGATTTTTTCTCCTAAATCCTCTCCTGCACTTGCTGTAATTTCATTGGCTCTCAGGATCCAATGGAATTTCTACTTTATCCAAGCAGGATCCTAATTGTGAATTGACCTTCTCTACTGCTGAGTTCAATCTTCACTTACTAACTCTTAATTATTATAAAAAAAAAAAAAAAAAAAAAAAAACTTATATTCTAGTTTTGTTGTTAACATATTATCTTAACGACGTAAAGTACAATTAATGTACTCTCCTTCTCTTTTTTTTTTCGTTTATAAAATCTTAACTTTACTACTTGTGTACCCTTCACCGAACTCGTGAACCTTTTTATTTTTCTACCTTTTAACTTTGTTCTACCTGCTAATATTCAGTTAGTATTCCAGTCCTTAATTTCGTGTACAATAAATGTTATGTCTCATGACCATGTGATAAAGTATGCTGGCTCAGAGGGCTAGGCCCAGGAGAGTCAGTAAGGAAGCTCCAGTGCGATGTCCAGTGCGATGTACGGATGTCACTGGCCACAAAAATATTTTATGTTTTCTATCCCTAAACTCTCTACTCTCTAGTTTTTGTGCTATGAACTCACGAATCCACCCTTCTGTCTCTTTGTTCTTTTGTGTGTTTATTTTTCTCTCGTTGTCATTTTTGTGCTTACTGACAGAAGCCTCTGGATTGATGGGCGCGGCCCGTATGGTCCAGTTGCATCACCACCTTTGATGCCTTTGATGGTAATTTATAACTAGACTGATAGATAAACTCTCATTTGTAATGAAACCTTAGGACTGCATATAGGGGGAAATTAGGAATAAAAAATCCATCTTCCCCAAAACTTTCTTTTTAAGCCTTCAATATTTTGTTGCTTTAGTGTTAATTCTGAAGATCCCCTGCCTACTCCACAACAAAAAACAAACGAAAAACTTGAACACAATAATTTCAAGTTAAAACTAATTCTGGAAAAAAAGAATTTAACACAGAATCCTTTTCTTAAAACCGACATCGAATATTTGGCACCTGATGTACCTAAATCTAGGAAAATAAGCACTTATTCATAGATCCAATTGTATTGTTCACACTGCTCTCCGTGCTTCTCATTAATTTGCTCTTGAAACAAGACATTTACATAGACCCGCACTACATTTCGAATTTCTTAAAACAAACTGCATACTGTACACCATGCTTCTGAGAACGAAAAGTAATTAGGTGGGAAAAAATACCGAAACCAGTGTTTCTCCAAAACAAATCCTAGACAATAAAAAATAGTCAAAAGGGGAACATGTGCCGAATTTTAAAGAGTAACTTATTACACTACACGGTAATAATTGTTTCTAAACAGTGTTAAAACGAGGAAAGTTATAACAGTTTTTCCTATTTTTATAAAGAAAAAGTCCACTTTTGGACAGGTTTATAGATAATACTCTCTCAGAAAAACTTCACATAAATTTCTGAAATACTTTGAATACGATACTTTTCCATTTCTTCTGAAAAGCTGTTGAACTTGTATACTGGTCTAGACTTCAATCATCGTTTCATTTGTGCTAGAGATCGGTACTTCGTATGAACACCCATAGCAATTGTTTTTCCTTTAAAGTCATTGCATATTATTTGAAAGTTCATTGTATATCAGTTGAACTTCAAGGGCTTGGTTCATGCCGCTTTGGTAAGACAACTGTTACTTCCTTAACCCTATTAGAGATTATTGGAATTTCCGTTCGATCATCCCCCATCAGGGTAGTGAAAGCAAAAACAAGTGCTATAAGACCACATCAACATAAAGTAAACCATTCCAATGTCGTTAAACTGCACATTTGGTATGACCACTGATAATGGGCATTTCTCCAGGTCCATTAAGACGATTTTTTAGCATGGTACTCTATATGACTTTATTCGTCACTCGACAGGAATATTTTTCTCCTTGCTAATAATTAATGTCTTTGTGCTGTTTTCTTCATTTCTTTTTGTACCAAGTCTATAGAAACCCCATACTAGGTTTTTGTAATATGCATGTAAATTTTTACTTGATATCCAAATATTATTCATTTTCAAAATATTTCTAACTTGGACTAGTACTTTTTTCGTACCGTGATCATATCTATTTTGATATACAAATAAGGACAGATATATATATATATATATATATATATATATATATATATATATATATATAGATGAGGGGGAAATACTATTGTTACTCTGGAATTTATGGCAGAAAGTTTTAACGGAGGTCTAATGATTTTTCTTGTTTATGCGACATGACATGTCTTTTTGCCCAATTCTGGTAACTCGCTGAAATGCTTTCTGATGCCTAAAATAGATCACTCGATTTCTTGATAATTTCCTTATTATATGTAAAGATATATTTGAATGTTAATTGTCCTATTAATCTCTTCCTTTTAAAAAAAATCTCACAATGAATTGGAGTAATATCTAAATATAATCTAGTGGCTGAAAGCGCTGCTTTTCAGTATGAAATATCATTTAGATCCGTTGTGTGTTCAATTCTTAACCGAAAAATCGGGTTAAACTATATGCAGTCTACTCGGTTTGCTTTCTACAAAGCATTCTCCTTACCAACATTTTTTTCCTCCGGAGTGAAAATCCATTCGATAAACTTAATACATATTCCTCTTTCAACCCTTGGATTCGCTACGTGGAGCACAGATTCACTATGTAGTCCACTTTGACAAGTAGAGAATGCATCAATCATTAAAAAATCTTGTTATTTAACCCCAGAAAATCGCTATCATGTACTTGTTAAACGTTCTTTCTATTGTTATGTCTGCAAGACAACTTATAAAAATTCATTTTAAAGCAAGGAAAGGCAAGTAATACTCACATTTCCATTTTAAAAATGATTTACTTCATAGTAAGGATAATTTCAGCTTTTAACAATTTATGTTTACCCTTTACATTCCGCTGTCTCAAATATTGCGACACTTAAAATAAACGAGTGCCTAAGCTAAAGTGCAAAGAGTTAGTTACAAAACGATTCCGAAACGTAAGAATAGGGTTTTAGGGTTAACTAGGAAAACTACCAAGAATATTTAAAACATAGAAATGTTTTATTAATTTGTGAATATACTAAAATAAGTGTAGGACAAGTGTCGTTTCATGTGTTTAAAATACCAAACATTTGGCTGACTCACTTCTTACATACTCATCGATTTCTGTTCCAGATTCTACGATTTGACTGACGTTACGACGCCCGAAGAGAACATGTGGGAAGAGGGAGAACCTCGGAGCGAGTACGACTGCGTCGGATTGTCCCTTCAAGCGGACAGCACTCTTAAACTGAAGACCATGAACTGTGCATTTAAGGCGACCTCTCTCTGTTCTGTTGAAGATGATGGCCAAGGTATGTATGAAGGCGAATCATTCCCGCACAGTTTCTCCAAATAGGTACATTTAGGCCCGTATCACAACAGTCAAATGTGCACTGTTTCAAGGGACTATTTTGTGCTGATTTGAGTGAAAAAATACTTTCACTCCACCGCAGCACCACAAAAAAAATCACACTGAACATTTTTCAGTGCGTATCTTCGTCTCGTGGGTAAGGACAGTTTTTACAAATATGTACATTTAGACGCATATCACAAGAGATGAGGATACATACTGGCAAATGTTTCACGTGATTATCTTGTTCTGCGGTAGAGTGAAAGTGCTCTATCACACGTAGACTTTCACTTGACGCAGAACAAAATAATCGGTTGAAACAGTTGGTGCATATCTTGTTTCTTGTTATATGGGCGTTGCTCAGACTGTTTCTCCAAGTAGGTAAGTACACTTAGGCCTGTATCACACTAGACGAAGATATGTATTGACAACTGTTTCACGCTACTATTTTCTGCTGTGGTCTAGTGAAAGTATTCTATCATACAATGCATATCTTGTTTCTTGTGAAACGAGCTTTACTCAAACATGGGAGGATGACGTTTCTTCACATGTTAATTTCCGTGTAAATTCTACTCGATCCACACTACAATTACTCAATGCATTATGGGAATTATATGTGCATGACATATAGATTGACCAAATATACACAAAAAATGTATAATACCATAATTTTATTTAATTTAAAGTAAAATGCCACACAAAGACAGTCAGTGAAATTTTTTTGTATTGTTGCTCATACCCGATTAAAGTACAAGCTGAGAAAGTGAATGTTTTTGTTATTGTTTATAATATTTGCGTCTGTACCCATCAATTTTTTTTCTTGCCCATGAACTTCTATGGTTTAAGTTTGTTCACTTGTTTTTTATATATTTGAAATAATATATTCTATCATTTTAGAAAATATTTTTTGTAATTTGGGGTTGCTGAGATTAAAATGGTTAAGTCGCATTATAAAATCAAGGTGGTTATCAATTTTCTTTATTGTTGTTGTTCCTGAAGTAATGAATAGGGGGAATCTGTAGATCAGAAAATTGCTTACTAGTGATATTTAATATTCTATAAATTTGATTTAAAAAACAGGAAAAATTTTAAGGGGGGGATAGTTTACGCCAATACAAACAATTTTCATCAGATAGCGGATAGTCTAAAATGAAAAGCAAACAAAACAACTCATTTCAAAATGGCCACTCTTTAACAAACCATGACCGAGAGAGGAAGGCGCTGTTCATTGGTACCGGAATTCGCACGTTTAAATCCCACTTCTAGCATTGGTGTTTGTAACCGTCTTGAATCGGTTTAAAGCTGTATGTCCCGATCTCAGTAGCACTGGTGGAGCAAAACTGCGTTCCAAACCAAACCAATCGCACTTTAAAAGATTTTCCTGAAGTAATTTATCTGGTTGAGTTAGTTTGAAGAGCTATGATTTACTCTCAATATGCAACTGTAACCTCGGGAAGAAGAAACAGAAATCACAATCAAATTGTAATAAACTGGATGATCAAACTATGATGTAGCTAAAAAGATATCGTAGAGCTCTAAACTGGTAGTTTAGAGTTCTACGATCTCTTTTTAACTACACGAGGGCTAATGAGATTGGGACCTGATTAAAGCTAATTTCGAATGGCTACGAACACCTATGCTAGTAGTTAGATACGAACCCGCAAACTCCAGTACCGCAAAACAGCGTCCTACCTTTCGACCATCGTTCAACTCATACAAGATAAATACTGAAAAGCATTTTTACATTTCATTACCTTTTAAACTATGTTTTCTGTGATGAAAATTATTTGCATTAGTGTGAATTATCAAACATTATTTCCTCATCTTTTTTCAATCCCTCTGTGTACATCCCACAAAGTTAAAAATGGTTTTTAAAACTTTCGAATCAGAAATAGGAACATTTGACTGAGTCGGAAAGTTTCAGATATTTCTTCACTTTAAAATGTGTTGGTTTCAAGTATTACAAATGAAATCTTTTATTTATCCTCCCAGTCCTATTTAGTTTCTTTCAGCTGTTGCCTCGGAATCATGCTTTTATTAATATAACATTCTTTATAAATTTATTATTTAACCAATTCATTACCGTACCAGTTCTTCATTAATGCTTAGCGTCCCTTTTTAAGGATAGATAAAACATAGTTTGTAGATCTTTTTAATATTTTCACGCTGATTACAGGAATGTGTTTTCCTTTTCAGCAAAGACAAATAGCTATTCTCTAAATAATCTACCAAATTTTTGTGCATATGCAATTACCTATAGTTTCTTCATTTGGATGGACATTTTGAAAATTTTGAAGCTTTGAGTATAAATTTAGTTTTTGGTGGCCAAATAAATTTGTTATCACTAAAATTCTCTATTTTGTGTAAATGCCACTCTCGATTTAAAATTACACCTCATCACTAATAAAGACGGGTTGAAATATTCAAAGTTTTTTAAAATTCGTATAAATTATCCACTTTGCCGTCTTTAATAATTTAAGCAATACAATAATATTAATATAGCAGAATTGACTATAGACTCATGGGATAAGAATGGAATGATAAAAATAACGGTTTAAAAGTATTTTATTATGTATAATTCCATGCGTACTTAAACGGGTTTCGTTTATGCACATTTTATAGCCCTAAACTAGCGAAAATACATTTTTTAAACGACAAGGAATACAAACAAAGCCTCTTGAAAATTTATTTTGCTTCCGCTTCACTTGATTTCATAACAGTCTCCATTTTTGTCGCTAAGCAACTTATATATATCCCTAAAACATCTTTTTTTTCTTTTAAATCTAGAGTAAACATAGGCAAAATAAAATGTGTACCATAACTCTTTATGCTTGAAATTGAATCAATAAGTCAATCTCCCATAAAATAATTTAGTCTAGCACTTAAAATTATTAAACTGTGCTTATATATCTATATGTGTATGTAATTATTTTAATGTTTCGTTTCTTCTAGAGAAGGTAAGTGATTGGCATTGCATAATCATAGCAATATTTTACCTATATTTAAAAAATATTTTATGTGGTTATTTTACTTATTAAAACTTAATTTTTTTACATATCCTTTATTGTTTTATTTTATTACGCTATTTTATTTTTGTTAAGGTTTTGTATGCCTAGTATAGTTCTGTGTGTTATGTTGCATGTGAGTATGTTTTTCATATTTCACATACAAAACATAATTTATATGCCTGTGTGAGCGTGCTGAGAATTGTTTTTAAT
>CM063501.1:168711341-168888841 GCA_032207245.1 Pardosa pseudoannulata
TTATAATTTAATCTACTCCCAAAAATATTTTAACATTACTAGAAAAAAATGAACCTTTAACCCGTTCGCGAAAAACGTCTACTGGACGCGACGTAGCGATTCCACTCTTATCAGCCCAGCTCCGCCTCCACGAGAAAAGCTCCGGTTGATATTGAGACACCAGCGTCGCGTATGCGTAATCTTAGATCGGAACTTTTTATTTGAATTTTTAAATGCTACCAGACGGCGTTAAACGGCAACGGTTTTCACAGTGGTTGACTCGTATAGCATTTATGTGCTGATCCTCAAGGGATTAAAGGGTTCAAAGGGAGAATTATTTATTTCATCTAAGTTGTTTAACACATTCGCAACTGGAAACGAGAATTCCCGTTTCGAGAGGAGAGTGTGTTTTACTGATAAATTCTCAGATAACGTGATAGTGTTTTTCTAGTCGTACATTCTTGAATGGGTTAGGACATATTTTCCCGTTATATATGAGTTAGCTGCAGTCAACATGTCAGCTTAATAAGCAATTTGTTTTTTAACATCACGGATAAATTGGATGAATTTGAAAACAAATGTTATGATGAATTATCAGATGAGCAGTGGTAGCTCAGTTGGCTAAGGCATCAATCTCAACCCTAGAGTGGCAAGTTCGAAGAAGGAGTAAGCCAAAAATCCACCGTGTCCATTAAAAACAGCTGGGACACGTAAAATACGTTCGTGGTCATGTCTTTCAAGTTCTCAGGCGATATCTATGGAAGTAGCCAACTTGGGGGGTCTTCTGCTTCGGAATTACAAGGCCCACTTTGTGTTGTACAACAGATTAATATTGGCTACCTATATGGTACTCCCATAATAAAATGGCCAACAAATATCTTCGACTTGGCAGTTGCGAATGCTCTAAAAACAAATGTTCAGCATTGGAAATAATAATAATGAATTATCAGATTTATATCAATATTTATTGATATTGTACCAATGAAAAAAATGCACATCTAATTTTTAGGAAACAGACAGTGATCGTATTTCTGGATCAGAGGAGGATGAAAGTGATAGTAATGGTGAATACTTTTAGAGGAGGATAAACACACTCATCGTGAAACAGATATTAGTAATGTGTGGGAAGATACTGATATTCCACCATTCATTTGACCGCAGTTTTGATACATATATATTGAAATATCTTTGCATCCCTAAAATACCCCAATTTATACAAAGGTTTTAAAGAAAATAGCCTGATATAAAAGTTAAAACATTGAATGCCCATACTTTAAACACTTGTTTTGCAGACTCAAGCCCCTTCTGAGTATCTATGGCAATATTTTATATACATTGACCCAAGTTTTTGCCTGCTGTAAATATTTTGTATTTTAACTACTATAAAGTCTAGCGTTTTTATATTACTGGAGTAGTTCCTTTAGAGTCATTAGTACATAAGCTTATTTTATTCTCTTTTAAAATCTTTTTCAGAGATTTTCTAACTCACTCTTACTTATTACTTTTTATTTTATTGTAGCAATTTTAAGCCCATTAATTTTTTTTTTTAATTTTTTTTTTTCGCTCCGTGCCGGAGTTTTTGTCCTGCCTTATACCTCTCCAAATTGACCTTGTAGTGTGACTCGTTTCCTTTACCATAAGAACCCAAATACGCCGACCAGAATTTATTGATTCCCATTGTCCGTAAAGCATTTGTTCACTCTCACTCTCGCATTTCTTAGAAAGGACTCCCAAATTTCTACACTTAAGGTGGATCTTTACTTGCCCTATCGCATTGCTCTAGCTCAATGTTAACTTACGGGCAAAATAAAATTCTATCTGACTACCTCGTATTGTAAGAATTCTTTTCTAAATATAATACCATATAACAAGTCAGCAAATTCTCTAAGATGCTATATTTTTATTTGTGTCTGTTAAATGCAATGTTCTGGTTTGGTTTTTGACAAAGAGCAGACCAAAATTTCTGGTAAATTTAAAATTAAATATATTCCTCTCGAACTTTTTTAAAGGAAAAATGGCACCCTGTTCTTTCACGTGCTATATATATATTTTTTAAGAATTCTTTAAATGCGAACCGACCAGAGGATATTTTATTTTCCCCACAAGTTAACACTGAACTAGAGGAGATCATGATAGTAAGACCAGACACATATGAACCCCCTGTATTTACTGAATTAGCCAATGACAACTGAGATGACAATCGGAACTAGCTTACTAATCAATGATAAAACTGAATGATAATAAATTCCGAGCAGCCAATAAAGGGAAAAGCTTAACACAACCCGAAAACAGTCTGCAGAAGAGCATATTTTTAGATTTTTTTTTTTAAATTTAGTATCAGGCAAACTATTAGAGATTTTTTTCAGCGATCCTGATGCAATTCTTTCGTTACTGAATCCAGAGCGACACAAAAGCCTCTCCAAACTACGATTACTTCTTTAAAGAATAAACACCATTCCTGTTAAAGAAATATTTTTATCAATAGCTTACACCCCTCTGGTCATTACTGAAACCCACTGTCATCCCTTTTACGGCGTGTGTGTGTGTGTGTGTGTGTGTTCGTGTATTAGTTTTATGCTACCTATAGAAAAGGAGCAAGAGTTATTCCATTATCAAGAAAAAAAAGCAATAAATTTATCCGTGAAATTTAATTTTTGCATTAAAGTGTAAAAAATGATGATCAAGTTTTGGTGCTTTACTTTTGGCAATACCGCAGAAACACAAATTATTAAAATCAGCAATCTTTTTTCCAGCTTTTTAACACTTTTTGGCTTGAAATGTTATTGTAATATAATGTAATATAATTTTATACTCATTTGAAGATAAGATACAGAGGATTCACTGTACTGAAAACCAGTTCTTTTGTAATATTTGGTGAATTTTTATTATCGCTATGTACATTTTAATGTTATTGTAAAAAATAAAATGTTTTTTAACACTAAATAACTTATTTTCTTTAGTTACAAACACGCCACATCGTCTTTATGGTGTTTACACATACAGATCTCACAGTCACGTCTGCGCATAAGTTAAATAAAACAGTTCATTTAGCGAACAAAGAACTTAGCTTTCAGAAAGAGTTTGCTTATTACATACTTGAGGTGGAGATGGAGCATATTATTAGGTAAAACGTTTAACTTTCCTTTTGATTGCATTCTGAATTCTATACAACGAAAAACTTCAATATAATGAGTATTCGCTGTGAAGAACAACTTGAAAACTTTTAACCGTAGAAGTTGAAATATTGTATAACATTTAGTTGTGCTCTTTTGATTGCAATATGAACTCTATATAACAAAAAACTTCAACATAATGTATATATAATATATCAAAATTATATATCAAAATTATATATTAATATATCAAAATACACCTAAAATTTCCTTTTTACTAGAATGTCAGATTTAAGGGAGTGTTCGCCGACTTAAATTCTTTTTACCAGTCTCCCAAAACTGACGCTAGTATATATGCTAATTTTCTGTCTAATGGGCCCATTTTACAGCTGTTCCAAGAAAACAGTTTCAGTCAAAACTGCTGCCTATGTGGTTTTTAATTTAACCAAAATGATCATACCAGATTCCCAAATACACATTAAGCTGTTGGGAAAAGATTCGCGTGATTGCCCGCTGTTGGGTTCAAAATTTATGACAGAAGTGTGTATTCGTTGACCATTTGATGCTAAGCTCTTGCCTTGTAAAGACGTTCACTTTTAGTCTCTGAACTTAAAGCTCCACAACGTTGGACTTCGTTTTTTTTTATGGAGCCACGACTACAAATCCCTCAGGTTTCCTTATTTCGCTGTAATTAAAATAATAGCGGCTAATTTTCTTATGTAATCGGAGAGAATATTTTCACTGGTTACATATTTATTTATCGACGCTGTGGGGCATAGATGAAAAAGTATTATCGTAAAGATATCAACTTATCCATATGTATTCGTAACGATGTTTTTTAAACAGTTGAAGCAATGCTTTAAAGTTTTTTTTAGAAAGCAAAAATAATCTAATTGTGGAGAATAATTTTGAATTTTTATTATTTGTTACACCATGGTACGGAAGTAAAGGAAATATTGTAATTGTGACTATTTTGGATTAGAACGAAAAATCTGCTTATGGCAATATCTAAATATAAAGAATATTATCTTTGGGTATCCGTCAGAAAGGCATACTTGAGCTCTGGTCAGATCACTGTTACCTTGATAAACGAAATCTACTTTGAATGTTGAAGACAGAATGCAAATGATAATTCTAATGACACATCATTAAAATAAGTAAAGTAAAAGAGAGAGATGCATGATATAATAGGTACACAAAAAGGCATATGGTGCCCATATCAGATTTCCTATATATAACATCCATAATTACATTTCAAGTGACAGCTAATCATTTATGAGGACAGATTGTAGTAATCAAAACTGTATACAAGCCCAATTTGTTTTATTATTTGCAGTTCATAATAATTTAAGATATTCATCAATATAAATTCGCCAGAAATGAATCAGGCATTAATGGGGTAATAAGCAACAGCAAAATTTCTGTTTGAGATACTCGTTTCTGATTTTTCATAATGATTTGATCTATCTCACTTCCGGAGGTTAACGTGGTGTTCTCTCACATCACTAGATAATCCATAAAAACTTTTACCTTGAATCACACGTTAACAAAACATATTTTAACTTTTTAACAAAATGAACTGCAAACAACATAAAAATGTACTTGATTGCTCATTATCTAAAGCACAGGTTCCAAACTGCTCCCTAGTCAGCTCTGAAACCTCCCGTAGAGATGATAGCGAGAGCTCAGAAGCAAATAGGGGATATTAAAGCAGTCAAGGGGGGGGTTGCCAGTAGAATTAATACCTATAATAATATACATATCTATAAAAGTAATAAATCAATCGAATACTATTGTAGTTATCACAATAAACACGACATTTTTTTCAGTTGATTTCGTGAATTCCACCACCAGCCGCCATTAGGCCACTCCTCGGCTAGAGTATAGTAATTTTAATTGCATTTCCTTCATCGTGTTTCACTAAACGTGAGCCCAGGCCAGTTCACTGCTTAAGAAAAGGAAAACGAAATTGGATCCCGACATTCACAAATTGTTAAAAATCCACCAGCCTTAATCATTATTTCCTATTATTTTACGCTTATTTTTAAGGTTTTAATTTTAAAAAATTACTACAATTGATGGCCGTTATGATTAATTTCTACTTTGAGATTCTGAATGGATAAACAAAGAAAACAGATATAGATAATACGAAATAATATTTTAATATTTGATATAATTATTATGGAAGAGGGAGCGTTCAATATTTTTATTGTAAAAAGGAGCTATGATTAAAAAACAAATCAGTAATTTGTTATATAAAGTAATATCGCCTTTAAATCGCAGCTTTACTGTGATAAGTGGAGAATGGAACAAAGAGGAAATTTGCGTGACACACAGCAAAGACCAACAACAAAAAACTGAACTGGAACAATCCAAGACACCAAATCTGCGATGACATGAATCCGTATCAAGAATCAGCTATCGGTCACATCAACCTTTCCTCTGATTCGCCTTTCACATTTGCAAAATTTCATTTTCAGGAAAATCTAACAACTTTCTCAGGAAGCTCATCACAAAAGAAACCCAACGATACCATTTTTATGTCTCTTACAGAAATTTTCTGCTGTAGGTAAAATCTCCATATGAATAGCCAGTTGAATTTTCTCGTTAACCGTAGATAACAGCGGAAATTTATTTTCCTTTTCAGAGAGATTTAACAGTTTTCTTGGAAAGCGAATTTCGGAAGGAGCAGAAATAAAACAATTATATTTATTTTCAACGGTTTTTCTAGAATCACTGTGTATAACCTTAGGTAAAACAGGAAAAAATTCTGATAAACCAGGCCGTAGCAGGAAAATTTTGCTGGAGAGGTGTTCAAGTTTAATGTTTCTGTGATTGTGCATAGTTTTAATGCGACTTAAATTATAGCTTTTCCAATGCAGAATTTATAAAAACAAACATCTAAGCAACTTAAAAAGTATGGCATCAGGAACCCATTAAGAGGTGTCGCAAAAGACCACAAGAGAATACAGTACAATTAAATCAACAGGTAAAGCAAAGAGGCCTTACCTCCAAAATTCCGATGGTGCTGCTTCTCGTCCATTTGTCCCGGGCCGGGCTGTATCGTTCTTGCATAAAAACCTTGATTCCGTGTTTGGCATTAATGGCTCGAATACATTGGTGAAAAAAGAATAAAATTTATATACATTTAAAAAGAATTACAGAAAACTATGTACATTTAAAAAGAAAGGCTAGCGAGAGTTCATCTCGACTGTTTACACATTCGCGGTTGACACCGACACACCGTTCGTTCGTAACAGTTACAGTTAGTTCGCCGGGGGATTTCCCATTAAGAGGATGGCGAAGAACAAATACAGATGAAATTAAATGTTTTCATTAAATTTAGCTTTAAATATATTTTTTAACCAAAATATGCTCAATCTAAACTATTGAAGTGTCTTCCTTAATTAAATGAACTGTGTTTTGCTTTTTATAAGCTTTCATTTATAAAACTTTTGCATTTTTACAAATGACTGCAGTAATCACTATTTAAATTCAAAAATAAAAAATTTGAGTATAAATCTATATCAAATTATTTGTAACCACAGAACGCTATCCTTACGTCTTGGAAATGTTTTGTAATTAAAATAATAAACTATCAAAAACTGAAAATAACTTTAATGTGTAATAGATCATTTTTAAATAAAAGAGTGTGATGAAAATGCAGCTTAGGGTGCCTCCTCGTTTTATTGGCGATATTATTTTATGCCAATAATGCCAACATGCCATTTGAGACGGCGGCCATAACCATCCATAAGAACAACACAAATGCAATAAAAGCATAAACTATAAATATTAAAATTTTAAAAATTATAGATAAAATTTATACACCTGTACCAAATTTTTTAATTTATAAACACATGGAGAACAATTTTAAAAATTTTCTAAATCATACGAAAATTTCCAAGAAAATACGATATGGGTACATACTTTATAAAAGCAATGAAAACGAAACCAAAAGCATAAACTATGAGTATCAAAAATTAAAACTGTATACAAAAAAATTATACACAGTTGCATTAAAAAAAATCATAATGTGAGAAAACTCGCATATTTGACGATGATAATTATAAAGAATCAAAATCAAGAGGCACTCTAAAACTGCAGTAAAGCCACGAAAGTTGGTATTACTTGTCTTCCCTTGATGTAAAATAAATGGCTTATCACGTGTCAACTTATAAGTGTTGAAAGATCAGAAGATTCTAAATGACTACATTATTACGAACTTTGTGTAAATTTGACGATTTTTCATGGAAACGTGAAGGGTATAATCCAGTGGTTCTCAACCTGTATGTCGTGGCTCCTTTTATATTTTCAGTTTAGCAATTTGAATTAGTTCTCCCTTGTTTATGTACTAAAATGCATATAAATGCTACAAAAAGAAACAGATATTTCATATTTAACATTTTTAATCCTTTAGCCTGCCCTGTACATCGCGTATGATGTACACATCTAATGCTTTATATGCTTGTATATTACATGTGATACACAATGAATAGTATTTTATATAAAAACTTTTATATGTTTCACATTTTATATCATTGTGTATTACAAATGATATAAAATAATCTAAAACGCTAGATCTGTATATCATATGTGATATACAGGACAGGTTAAGGATTAATTGATACGATAAAAAGCTTCAATCATTTAAAGGGTAGTGAAATTAAAAAAATAACTGATTTAAAAAAATATAGAAAAGTTGATTTTATACTTCCTAACCAAACAATTGTTTTACATTCTTCATAGCAATATTCTCATAGCAAGTATTTTTCTAAGTTTTCGTATACCTACTATTTTTACTAAATTAAAATTTTAAAAAGCATGTACAAGTCATTGTTACAATATATTTCTGCTGAATACAACAATCTATGCGTATATTATTTTATACCATCAAATGCATTTAAATTACTTTTACAAAGTCAACGTAAATAAGAAATTTGTAAAGATATAATCAAAATTTTCATAAAAGTTTTCCCAAAGGATGAATATCTATCAAGCTTTCACAATAAGTACCTCATATTTATTCCAATTCAAATAACAAGTCTTGACCAAAAGTAATAGGTATTCCATACACTTGCACCAATTTTAAAACAGTTTAGAATAAACCAAAAACTTTCAACACTCATCCGATATTTAAAATTGGCGCACTGGTCGATGAAATGTTAAACCTCACAGCAAAAGCAACTTGAAACTCATGCAGAAAGTTTGGTTAAAATTGTAACAATGTCATTATGATTAATACAGTAAGAATGTTTGTCAAATTGTTAGAACTGGAACAATAAAATATCGTGAATTAGAACGCAATTGTTCACAATATGTACCCATAATATTTCGTAAACATAAGAATCCAATTAAAAACATAACTTAAACAATTCTATTTCTCTGATGTTGCCAGATTTCAAAGCTTGAAAACCTATTTTATTGCTAAGGGTACTATCATATTGTGGTCACGATACGTCACAGGTGACTTTTGTGTCATAATGACGTCAGAAGTCGGTAGAGGTTCGAATTTGGTGTTTCAAATTTACCTTTTGATGACTTCTGACATCATTATGACACAAAAGTCACTTGTGACATATCTTGACCGCAATATGGTAGTCCCCTAAGAAGCATGAACTTTTATTTGCGTCATTATTTAAAATATAGTTTCGTAACACAGATACTATGCTGAGAGTGATAAGCTCTTAATCTAGGTGAAACTGAGACGGTGCGCTTGTGCATTATTCTTGGTTTCAGTATTTCTCTCTTGGATAGTCTTTAGTTGAGCTCCTATGACATAAATCCTTTCTGCTTGTGACTTTAGCTAGTACTAGCTGACTTTTTACTCCAAAGAAAATAAAACTCTCTCCGTTGGCCATATCTTCCTTTCATATGTGTATATGTGTGTGGCATGTTTCACTTATATTTTTTATTACTAGAGTCAACAAAATGGCATTCGAATCGTTACACGGTTAAGAACACTGAAGTTCGGGAGCCAGTACTTCTTAGTACCTTAAAACATATATCTATGTATGTACCTAATCACCTTGCAAAGTCTTCGGGGTCGTCTACATATGATATCACTCTTGGAGGGGGTGAAGGGAATTCATGATTGTGACAGTTTGTGACAATGTGGCGAGGAGTTAACAAGAGGTGTGGCATCATATATTTCAGATAATGATAAAATGAATTTTGAAATTATCTTAAAATTGCCAAAAATTAAAGGAATTTTATTAGATTTTTGCGATTTTTTTTCAATTACACTTTTTTCCGAAAAAAGGCATAGTAAACAACTTTTATAAACACCTTGTAATTTCTAATGTCGTTTAATAACTACCATCTCAGATTCCCCTACCCCTCTTAGAAAAATCATTTCTTTGAATTTCAGATAAATAACAAAATAATACGAACACTTTTGACACGAAAAAATGTTTATTGGTAGAGCATTAGGCCATGCAATTACTGAAATTACGCACTTAATATATTAAGAGATTCAAGGATATTTAAGGGAATGTGGTACCCTCTCCAGAGTAGGCTTCCATTCCAAAGCTATGACAAGTGAAATTCGAGCACGGTTTGTAACCCAAACATCACCGCAAATTTTGGATATGTCTAAGCCATGCTTCTATGAAAACAAAACAACATTTCTTTATATTATTCTATATATGTTTTAATGCACAACTCGTAATAACACATTACAAAAAAAAATTCTCAAGTTACTTATTTCTTTCGTACTTTAGTTTAAAATCAAATACAGTTTATCTGTCTATCTGTCTGTCTAACTAAATCTATATCTGTCTATCTGTGTAAATAAATCTATATCGTCTGTCTAACTATATGCTATCAGTCGAGCACATATCTTCTGCATGGAAGAGGTGTAAAAGTAAATGATTCCAATTCATTTTTATTTTATGATTGTGTACATAATTTTATAAATGTTTATATAATTAATGTGACAAATTAAATGAGATCACAACTCCATTTAAATAAAACTAATATTTAGGCATTAGTTTGAATTCAATCTGTTTTAGAGTATTTTGTGTTCATAAAGTAAAGATAAGATTTAAAACGAAATTAAAAATTCTATTTAAAATTCCAAAATATTACTGTTTTCAATTGCTCTTAAATTATAAATAATATTTTATTGCTAATGTATATTAATTACGTTTAAATTGTAAAGTTTTACTTTTCATACAAAATAAGCACACGATTTATTATAATTGTTATACTTACAAAAATCCTTAAAACACATTGTTAAAATTTAAAAACAAAATTTGACATAGGAACTATACCGTAGTGCTTTATTTCTGGACTGCAAGTATTATGTAATGTTTCATAAAATGGTACAAGGAGAGAGAGGATATGTTCAAAAGTAACACGTTGTGACAGAGGGGAGAGGTCCAAAATATTGAAAAAAAAAGTGTGATGTCATTTATGAACAGCCCCTTCTCTGGAACCGCAAGACGAAAAAAAAAGTGGATTCACTCAATCAAAACAGTTCTTCGAAAGATTTTCTTGTTATTATAACATAAGCATTCATAAACTCGCTGCACAAAAGGTATTGATAATGTTAGGAACTGATGAATAGAAGAGGAGATAATCCGAATTTTGTATGGTTGTTACAGTTCTCGTGCGGAAGATTCTAAAAAACAAAACAAATATTGAAATTTTCTTTATTCTAGATTGACATCCATACCTAGGTTGATGTAACTTTTTAACTCCATTGTACTGATAAATAAAAAGCATGACTAAAATACTAAGACTAAATTCAGTGATCTTTAAATTTAAGTGACAAGACAGAGATTGTTGCCGAAAAAACATGTTTGTGTTTTCGCTGAAATTATGCCCTTCAATGAAAAAAAGTTTCAGATTAGAGGTAATGAAAAAAAAGATTAAACTTACTTAGGAAATATTGACACTTTCTCCGATAAAATCTAAAACTGACTTTAGCACGTGGCTCACAAGTAATGCTTTTAATCCTGAGCAGATATTCATTTGAACCCGTTAATATTTGAATACTGGACATCTTTAAACGTCCTTCTTAGCGGTGTGTCGTTATTCTTTTCAAATACACTACAGGATTTCTTTTACAATTATTTTGTGAGCTCACTTTATTTGTTAAAATATCTTTTTGAAAACAAAAAGTCTTCTTTATCTTACTGCATATGAGTCTTACGTCGTGTGATCCTAAAACAAAAAGTACACAGTGACTTGCAAAGCTTTCTTTATCAACGAAAATCAGGTACAGCAACAAATGTATGCATTATGATATCAACGTCTTTCAGTGTGAAATTCTTGAAATGACTCTAAGAAAAAAAAAAAATACTCAGCAATGTAAATGTGAGTGAACTAACTATACGGATATAACAGTAGTCATAGAAAGCAGTCGATAGTTCCTAATTTAATATAAAGCTGCAGATGTTGCGGGTTAAACCATTTTCTTTTTATTATCTGATATTCTGGAAGCTATGTTAAATAATTTATTTTGTAGATCTTGAAAAGTTTGGTAATAGCTTAAAAGAAAGCTTGAGAAAAACGTAGAAATGCAAGAACTGTAATAGGAACGAACGTTCTTAAACAATATCTCCATCTTTAAAGAATTTTCACTTCATTACTGGAAATGTTTCGGAAGACTGGACGAAAATCATCTAGCCATGAAGGTATTCAAATTTCAAAAGTACTAATTTCATAGGTACTAACTTCAGAAAAATTCAGCTAATATTTTTTTTAATTTAAGCTTTTTGAAATCATTGATTACAAAAATTTATCTTTGTGACTGTAACTGTGTCACTAGAATATAGTTTATACATAAATAATATAATTTCTAATAAAAATATGTGAATAGCTAATCCATAAATTTGAAAGATAACAGAAATTAGACTTTTTTGTGTAGAAAATTCCTTAGCGCTAAATAGCGATATTATTCCAACTAGAATAAGGTATCAAATATAGAAATATAACAGAAAATGTAATAAATGAATGAACTGCTGCAAAAGGTGGGGTTTCTTCAGCGTTGTTTTTGTTACAGAAATCAAAGACAACAATCTTGTATACAAAATATATCTAGCAAATGTGAAGATTATAAATATAAAATGCATTGTTCTTTCAATGTATTCCATAGCGAGTACTACAGGTATTAAGATCTTAAAATCGATAAATTGTTGAAGTTTGTAGATATTTTTATACTTTTTTTTTCCTATTGAATAATTTAAAAAAATTCGTGTTTACTTTGACACATATGATCTTATAATCAAAGAAGACAACAGCTATATATTCTTCAGTAGAATTTACAAAGAGATTTTTAAGTAGTCTATACATCTGAAGAAACATAAATTATTGCCTTACTTTAACATAATTGATTTTTTAAATCTAAATCAATTGATACATGTTAGTAATTGAATATTTCCAAACATGGAGCTTCTTGTAGTTTAATATAAAATTTGATAAACTATTCTTTGCTAAGAAAGTATTTTTCTTTTTAAAAAGAAGTTCTCTGCTATAGTACAAAAAAAAACCTAAGTATGGGACAGGAAATAAATATTAAAATTGTACTTTTTTAAAATTTTAACTGATGTTGAAGAATTATAAGAAGATTGAGATCAATGATTACGAAGATACATATATATGTAACGTATGCTGAATGACAAAGTTATGGGCTCGAAAGTTCGGAATAAGCAGAAAATGTTTAAACAAAGCATTAAGGTTAAAAAATATCGTCATCCGATCTTCCTTAATGTTGTCATGATTTCCTTGTTCATGACGGGTATATTTTTCCACCCTAAAAAATTGGCCCGCTACACAGGAGTGTTAGTGTATCACGCAACGTGGAGTTTATCGGCATCGACATGTTTGACGTGTATCGTAACAAACATTTACTTGAAAGACTTATACATAGGCAATTTCATCTCTCATATTTTGGCTATATTTTTATGGTGGAACCTATTCTTGAGGAAGAACCTAATCCTTAGATTTGTAACCCGGATGCAATCGCATCTCTCTGTTTTCAGATGTTCGACAAAGGCTCTTGTTTTGAGTCTAATGTTGGTCTTGTTCCCAGCGGTTCCTCTGTACATTGATATGACTCACCGTGCTACGGCAGACGACCACTTTATACCAGGCCCACGACCTTGCAAGTATTTCAGAATATCTAACAACACGAACCTCAAGTATTTCATGCGAGTGCTCGAAGTGATTGGACCTTATATCTCTTACGGTGTTTTTTACAACTCGTTTTTGTTATTCTTCATTTGTGGAGTCCTAACTTGGAAAAGCTTCCAGCACATCGACAGATGTATCTGCAAGGAAGATTCCCTGTCCGTTTGGGGAAAACTGAAGTATACGGTAACTACCGTCAGGGATCTGGAGAGTATTTTGTCCGTACCTACCTTCCTGCTGCTGAGCAAGATAACTGTGGATGTTTTCAACGGTGTTTCAGCTTTATGTAGCGGCGATAGAGCCGAGTACTCCAAATTTGTGTTTTTACTGACTGTACCTCAAGAGTCAGTTTGGTTCCTTTTGATCGTAGCTTTGGGTGATTCTATTCAGGTTCAGGGACTCAAAATAATAAACACAAGTTTTGCGCGCCTGAAGAATAAAGAGATTGTTCCAGTTGATCTCAGTTATTTGGATTATAAGACCATGAAGATGGCCACTGTTCTAACTGCAGGAAACCTGTGCAAAGTCGACAGGGGTTTATTGCTGAAAGCTTTGACATCCGCTATAACTTACGGAGTCATTATAACTCAGTTTAAAAGCAAAAGATCTATCTAAACTATTTCACCAGTTTTAAAAGTGTAACACTAAACATGGAAGCAAGTAATACAAGGTTTGACAATGAAGTCACAGAACTAATGGTATACTATTACTTCTAACGGCAGAAATTTTTTTAACGTTTATGATATTCTCCCTTTCCAAGACATTGAAAGATTATATGCAGAACAGCTGACTTCTTCTAAATATTGATCATCAAAAGCACATTTCTTGCCATTGTTTTGGATTCCGACAAGGAATAAAGAATAAGCATCAAACTAGACAAGGTTCCGGTGAATTTCCTCTTCTTCGTATGCTTTGTCTTTCTATTGGTATATAGCATTAAAACCTGAATTCAGCATTTGTGACGACGTGATTCAGCAATAAAGGATACGACTCTACGGACTCACGCAGAAACTTCGCTTAAATCTTCCTTTTCCCCAGACCTTCTAGCACTATAGCCGGATCTTTATAGGTTGATAAGTAGCAAGTGTTACTTCAGCAAGTTTCAAACACATTCCACAATCTCCACTGAACTACTAGTTGACGAACGCAACTTTTGGAGTCATCAAAAACATCTTCATCCTCCATGAACAAGATACATTCTCAGCGTATATTGTTCTGATTATTTTTTTTTGTATCGTTAATTTCCTGAATTAACATTAATTATCGTTAATTCCCGAATCTCTTACAGAAACATTTGATGTTTACTCTTCGTTACACTACAATATGAGAAGAGTACTGTAGTGCCTGGCGCCCTCTATGGGTAGAACGGTTGCGGAGATATGGTTGTTCAGAAAGAGAGAGTACAGAGGAACGACGTGTGAAGGCCGTGTGGTTTCTTTTGTCCGAGTGAGGGACACGCCTATGCTATATAATTTTGTGTGTATGATTACTATTCTATATGTGTTGCTGTACATATACTGCTTGCTGTGTCGTCTAAATAAAAACATTAAAGAAAAAAAGGAGTTGGATGGATTACTTCGAATAAGTGATTTTTGATCTACGAGTTTCCCAGTGAGAAGAACACCAACGTTACAGGTACTGTCGATGATCGAAGTTTAAAAGAGCGCAGATGCTCTGTTTACCAAATTTTCAAATGTCCTACTAAAATACTGTATACCTTTAATCAGACACGTTTATTTCTTTGTCTTTAGCAGTAACAGAGTAATAACATCAGTACTGGAACATCTTGTCAAACCTTGTATAATATAACCATTCACTTAAATAACAAAAAATTAACTTTTATATTTTCTTACAGCTTTTAATTTCGAACTTATAAACATCATCTAAATGGCACACTTAAAGTTGATTTCAAAGTATGCAATATCGCATTTTTTATAGGATATTTGTTGTTGTAGTAAGGAAAAATACCACTTCTAAAAATTTTCCAGATAATTGTTTGGATATGATTATTTACAAGCATAAATTACGAATTTGTAACTTTCCCTTCCAGTATTGTTCCATTCTCTTACTGTTAATAACTCCTCAGATTACTTAAAAACTTGCTTAAAAACATAATATTCGAATTATATATTCGTGGATTCAAGGTTGTTTTTAGACCTACTAGATCTTGATATATTAAAATAGGTTAACTGGCTGAGAGCGCTGCAGTCTTCTTTTTTACTACACAAGGATTATTTTCAAAATAGGATATATCTGTTAAACTGAAAGAATTTGAGGGGTAACTTTTTTACTTTCTCATGTGCAATTATAGCAAAAATATTATAGTCGTTCAAAATTTAGATTTAATAGCTACTGATCTTTAAATATAATTTTAACTGGAATGTTTTTTTATTTGAATAGAGTCTATTCAATTTAGGATAATGGCAACACATCAATAATAAAGCAGTAGACAATATTAATTGGTAAAAAATGTATTAAATATATAACAAACTTCCTTGTTTCTCTTATGACCAAACTAGACAAAAACCTCGTTTTCGAAAATTCGTTACGAAAAAAAAATCGTAAACAGCATAAACTATGTATAAAAGAATATGATTTACCATACCCAGCCGAAATCATACGGTTAGTTATCACTGATGTCCTGAATTCCACAACAGCAAGGTATTACTGACCTACGAGTGGTCTGTTATGGTCCGATTTTGTTATTGTCCAACCAGGTAAGGAATAAATTCTACAAAGGTAAGCTCTAGACTACCAGGAAAAACGTAGATAAAAGATCATTCGGGACTTCGACTGCTTGACATCGCTACATACTTAAAGAAGGCATGCCCCTGAGGGATGAACTGTGTATTAAAAAAATGTAAGTAAAAAAATTAATTAGTAACTAAATTATTTACAAAAATTCAAATATTGTTATCCCCAGTTACATCATGGAGTTACTATGATATTACAAACTCACTAGAATTAATACTGTGACGTCGCAACATACATACACCTCTGTCTTTGTAGAAGACTTAGCCAGGCAAAGCTAAAAGTACTGGGCTTTATTACAAGTTACTATGTACATTATTTACATGTGCAGAAAAAGAAATTTCACTGACAAAGAGAGAGAGATGACACACCTACATTAAGTTCCTCCGACAACACTCTTACTACCTCTTCTTGAAAGACCCTCGCATTCACGTAAGGGGAAAGGGGGGGGAGAGAAAGGTTTAGAGGACGGAGTGGTCTGACAGCTACGGACTGAACAACCCAACACCGAAGATGTCATTTCGAGCTCAGCTGTATCTTCAGAGGCCCCGACCTATAAATTTTGGCAATATTCATTCCTCTAGATCAGGGATGAGAAAACTACGGCCCGCTGGAAGGTTTTATCCGGCCTGCGGATAGAATTTTAAGTTGCCGGTCCGAGGCAAATTAAAAGAAATATATATTTATACATTGTATATCCATCTCCTTTTCTACTTTGCTTAAATATTATATCCCAAATTTATTATCTCATGCACAGGAGATCAGAGGTATATTTGCTTCTTATATGTGAACAAGTGTTTTCAACTTTGAGCCTTAGAAAGAATAATTTCAGAAGCAGACTGACAGATGAGCATTTAACATCGTTCCTGAAAATCAGCACATCTCACATCGAACCTCAGTTTAAGGAACTTTTAAAAATTAAATCACAATTTCATTCATCTCATTAACGTATTTAAACCGGTAAGTACTTGTATATTGATTTTAAAATTTTAGAAAAATTTTTCTTGGCCCGCCAAACTTATTTTCTTTTGATTTCTGGCCCGCGGCCGAAAAAGTTTGTCCATCCCTTCTCTAGATCGAAACATTGGCTTCTTGAAGGGAGATAAAATCCGTATATATTCCAGTCCTGATAATGACCAATTCTTCTCTGACCTCTTTGAGATCAACTGTCACAATACCCGGAACAGCTTCAGTTTTCGTTTCTGCAAAGAAGCTAAAGCCATACCACACGTCAACAAGTACGCGTTAGTTTGATTCCTTTTACTGGTGAAGAAACTGCAGATTGCTTGTGTAACAGCAAATAATTTTCAACCGATTTATTTTATTTCAGGTTGACTTATTATAAGGCCTTTAATCGGTTGAACATTTTTTGCTATCCCACGAGAAATGCACATATTCTTCTACGGGAAAAGAAATCTTAAACTGAATCTACTGCTTTTTCAACACGTACATGATGAAACTTGATAAGGCCTCTACGTATAGTTTGAAAGTAAAAAGTTTGGAAAGAGTCACCGCTTTCCTCTTTACCATTATTATGCGATTGTTGGAGCAAAGTGAGGCCACTGGAGTGAAGGTTGGTAAGGAAGATTTATCTGAATGTTTTGTCTACTTCGTTTTTTCATATAAGGATTTCTGGTATCCTTTGACTTTCAATTGGCGCATCAAATGACACTGTCTTACACGATTTATAACTTTAAAGCATTTCGTTTGCTTCCGTAGAGAATCTTTCTGCTTCACTAAATTTAAGTAACAATTTTCGAATTTATTTTTTTTATTTTTTCGTTACGAAATCGGACAAGATTTCATGTTACAATATTTAATTTAAAACCAAAAAATTGGGTTTATTTTTTACACGATTGGAATATTTTATCGTAAATTTCTATTCATTTTCATTTTCAAAAAAGTTTGTGTTTTTAAATAAGAAGTTGTTATGTTTGTAGATTTTTTTCGGGCACTTCAATTTCTTTTATAAGGTAAGTAAATCAGTAAATTTGTTGCATTTGTTTCCGGGCCTAACCACGACCAGGAGGACTCTGAGCCAAACTATACAGTATGTATTCAGTTTCGATAGAAGACGTTACATTTGTCAAATAGCATTAGAAACTAATATACCCTGCGCATAAAAATTACAAGAAAGTCTTAAAAGAAGTTAAGACAAAATGAAAAATCCAAATATATAAACAGCAAAAGATATGGCCAAAAGTAAGAAATAAATACTACACAAGTATGAAACATTTATAATTAAAAATCCCCTATATGATAATAGCCTAAGTTATCTGTCCGTCTGCCCTCGAATTTATGAAGCAGTTGGACCTGGAATGGATAGAGACATTCATATTGGATTCTTGATGAGTTAGGGTTAGCAAAATTCAAAGTGAATTCAAAAACTTTTGAAATCTACCCCTTCTCCCCTTTTCGATTGTTTAATGCCATTATTTCAAACCCTATTTTCCCCGGTTAAGAGCAGGTGATGATTAAATACATCAATTTATCACATTATAAGTAGATGAAGATAATATTTTTTTCTAGCATTATGACTTCATACCTTTAACCATCTCATTTAATCATTTCTTATTTTAAATTATTTAAATATCGTCTGTATTACTTTCATACGTTTTATCACTAAACTTAGATATTACGTAAATAATTTTCTTTATATTTGGATTAAATAATAGATTAAGTATATATGTGATAATTTTAAATTTAATCCTAGATTATTTTTTGGTGCAATGACAATTTTATCACCGGTATTAACAACAAATTCTTTTCATAAAAGTCTAGGAGTCTATTTCACGGACTAATAAATATCTAGCGTTTAAGTTATATATCTTTGAAAATTAAGATGTTTGTTTGTTTGTGTGTTTGTTTTTATACATAACAACACGGTTTGAAATCGATTCATCAAATTTTGTACATCATTCATACATACCGCCAAATAATCACTGTCAATATTAAAACCTCTGCTGTCCATCCTATCACGTAATATGACAAGATAAATTAAGGTTGGCAACTAACATGCAGTCAGTAAAGATAAACAAATACTTAGAGCGTATACTCAAAATGTCGTCGGAGTTTACGTGCATGCGAGCTACATAGAGGTTGGTTCTCTCTTAGTATAGTACTGTGCTTGTCAGGGGCGTACGCAAGGGGGGTTTTAGGGGTTTAAACATCCCCCTTGAGATCAGACAAAATGGCGTAAATAAAAATTTAGTAGAAATTATGCAGGCTATTAATTTTTAGAATTATGAACCCCCCCCTTGAAAATTATGAACACCCCCCTTGAAAAAAATTCTGCGTACGCCACTGATGCTTGTAGGTGTTACCAAGCCTTTGTGGGGGTTTGGCTATTTTTCGTTTAGTTTCTTGTCTTTTACCTTTGGAATTTGTTTCCGGTGGTATTTTCTTTTTAATTTTCTCCCTTCTACCTGCGTTTATGAGATAAGTGTGTTTGTTTACTTCTGTTACGGAGGTGTCGACGAATGACGATAACTTCTGGTAGGCCAAATTTCAGCCGCTTTCTTTTATGAATGAGGCTTTTGCTCAGAGTGTGGGGCCTCTGACTATTTTTCTTGAAGGGACTATCCTTATTTCTCACCCCAAAAAGTTCAAAGATGAGCTCGTACGGCTAGTGGGTCCCAATATAAAACTGAATTTCTTAAAAGCCACAAGAAATAGGAATATTGTGTGTGTGACTTAGGATAATGGTACAGCCATCTAGTTATTAAAAATCAAAAATTTACTGTCAGTACCAGTTGTACCCCGCTTAATTCTAGATACCCTTACTACCAAATTTCTTCTTTATGATATATCTCAGAATGTCACTTGTAGTGAGGTGGCCGATGAACAGATAGCAACCGTCGTGCCAGTTTCGAAGCGCAACGGTTTCAAAGGCTGATAGAGGGTAAACGAGTTCCTTTAAAAACTATTCTGGTAACAAAAATCGAGCAAAATCTTCCTGAAAAGATTAACTTGTGGTTTGAAGAAATACGAATACGACCCTTTATAGACAGACCTCGTCTATGCAATAATTGCTTTCAGTTTTCACACTCGTATAGGGCATGTGAAAAAGCCTTCGTTTGCTATAAGTGCGGTGAAGGACATTCGGCTCAACAGTGCCAGTCTGATTATGTGAAATGTAGCAATTGTGGCGAAAGTCGTGAAGCAATCAACAAGATTTGCAACGCTGATATCCGGGAAGCATAAATAAATAATTCAAATGTCTGAATCACTTAAAAATTACTGAAGCTAGGAGGCGTTAAGCACAGAACAATCAAAATATGAAAACAGTATCCTAATCAGAGGTGATGGCTCCCAAGTCAAGGAAGAAAGATAACTATTTACAAGAAGTTACCACAAATATGGAAAATATATTGGAAAATTTTGAGGTAACACTTCAAAGTTCCTTAAATACTCAAGTTGAAACATTCAATAAAGTCATTGAAATAATGGCATCATCTTTCACTAATATTTTACAAAAGTTTTTCCCCTACGGCACCACAGAGTGCTATTCAAAAAAGTGATCCCAAAACGACGTAAAAGGATTTACATACAGTTCTTGAAAACATCCTGAAGTGGTGTGATTATTGGAGGTTTTCTATCTCACCCACGAAGAGCCTGAATTATTTTAGGGGCCGATTTCCTTGCCCTAAGTGTCGTATTGCTACACTATCCCGTGGAGTAAAAGTATTTCATATCGGTTTGTCCTCGGCTGTCTTTCTCAATGACTGCACACCTCATTTCTGTACCTACTCGCCTATTGTAACTGGAGTAGGTATCGTGGGTTCGCTAAAGCCTGTCTTGCCGGCAATTAAATACTGCAACGACCATATACTGGACTATGTATTTATTATTTACAATTGTTGAACATATGAAAATTATACATTATTATAGGAACATCGCATCTCTAGCTGAAACGTCCCGAAGATAAGAAACAAGGAAAAGTGGCCTGCAAGCGTCTCACTCGGTTTCAGCTCTCCTCTGTCAGAGTGTCCGTTCTATGCCGTTCCGCGCGGGCATCTCCCCCTCTGCTGTTGGCGAGGTCCGGAGTGGAAACCCCCCCTCCCTACCTCTTGGTCAGGCTTTCGCCTCCCTAAGAAAATGTCCCACTTCTCTGCACCTGGCTCGAGCGGGGGTAAAAAAAAAAAAAAAAAAAGAAAAAAGGTGTCCATGTAACACAAACACGAGTCTTGAGTCTAGTATTACAAAGAGTATCAAGGATTTGGGCTGCTTTCTGACCTCTAATATGTCCCTGGCTCCTCGGATGCAACATCTGTGTGAGAAAACCCACCGCCGGTTAAATTTACTGAACGGTAAACTCGTGGACCCACGAGTCGGAATCTTATCCCAGTCGTTAATGCTGTAATACGTAGTGTTTTTGACTACTGTGGTTTCATGTATACCCAGACTTTAAAGAAAGATGCAAACACCATGGAAACCCTCTACTCCACTGGCCTTCATATAGCCAGTCTTCCCCGGTGGACGCCAATTCCTGTACTACGGGCTGATGTCCATCAAAAAAGTTATTGTGTGTCATATATGCTATCTCACTAAATGCTTGGCTACGTACTGGCGCTACGTACAAAATCTCTGTTATATAACCTCCATAAAAGTAATCCATTAGGAAAGATACCCAATATCCCAAAAATTTTGCAAGACAAAGTAAATTATTTTTTAAATGAAAGCGTATTATTACTTCCCTTTCCTTGCTTTGAAATGTCTTTCTAGCAAAACAATAGGAACAATGTTTAATAAAAACAAGATCTAAGATTAAATTTACAACGCTATAGTTTTCGAAGGGAAAAAATATCTATCGAGAACTAGCAGTTCCCAAACGAAAATCGATTTTCTCCAAGAAAATATTATTAAACTAAAATCGGAACGCGATCTAAACTTAAGTTCAGATTAATTCCTTTTCTAAACCATTTCAAAAATTAAGGGGATAGTGAAAACATCGTTTGTAAATATGACCGGTGATCAATCACACTTATTTAAGTGTGCATGTTTGTTAAGAAATAAAAGTTATATAATATGATAGCACGGGTGTTTGTGTTTGAGTTCAAACTATTACTAAAACCTAAACTGAAATTTAATGTATATTAATATCCATTTAAATCGATTATTTTTAAGAATATTAACAAATTGGATATTTATCTTACTTTATAGATAATTTTTTTTCTAGCCGTCTTATTTTAATATTATTTTAATACATCAGCTGTTCTTTTATATATTGATCCCCATCTGAAAACAAACCGTTGGTGTTCTGAATTGCGTTGCCACAGTAAGTTAGCAGTCATCTCTCAGTGCATGTTTCGCCTTAGTCTTTAATATGTAACTTTGATAATACTCTCAAGGCAATTAAAGTTTTATTATTTTTACTTTTTTAAAAACTACACTTTAACTTTGACTCAAGAGACGTCTACCATTTTTGCTGAAACGTGTATTTTTTGTTGTTGTTGTTTCTTAGTAATAGTTGAAAATTGCCTTCATTGGGCGCAAATCCTCAAAAATCATTGAAATATATTCCACCTATTGTAAGTTTAATGAAGTTTAAATGTGTAATTTAATTTTCGAGCGTTGTCGTTTATTAACTTCCTATCATTTCTGAAAAATCTTTCTGATAGTCAAGTTTTCAGAGTATAAAATCCGTGTGTGATTGTTAATTTTTTTCAAATAAGTTGATCTTTGTTGTAATGTCTTGCAATAACGGTGAATAATTATATATCTTAAACGATTGTGATACCAATTCGATTTCATTCCACCTATTATCCCCTAGAGGTTAATGGAATTCACCCGAAAGTCGTGGCATATTTTGTTTTCATTATATTCATAATAGTTTCGGATCGTTGCAACGTTTGTGATGTTGCTCTCCTAGAATAAATGCATGCGTATCGTCTACAATGGACTGTGCGTCTTTCGATTTAAGTAACCTAATAGTTCAATTATAAATTTATAAAATTAACATATGTATATTTAAAACTAGTAAACTTTAAATATAGATTGTTCACTAAGCATAAAGATTATTTTTGAAAACGCAGCTTAATTCATTTTTTCCATTATGAGAATTCCATAATGCACCATAGTACTTTTCTTAGGATATTGTAAAAGCAAGTTTTCACTTATCCAAGACATATACTGTGAAAGTTTTTGTTTTCCTTTATCATTTGTTTGGAATTTCAGATTCAGGCACTTTATTCTGCATCGAAAAAAAAAAAGTGCATACATTGCAATTTGTTATTGAATACTTCTTAAAATCAACGTTTTTCTTTTTCGCTGTAGAGTGGTGTTTAAATTGTAGAAGTTTCAGTAAACTTCAAAATCATCCTTGTTTTGAGCAAATTACGGCATACATGGAAAAGATATGCTAGCTCTTCTAAAGTCCCGTTACTCAATCTTCACAAACATTGATTTATTCGTACTACTGATGAGTGGCATTGTCGATTCCAAACACTATTTCTGGCTTATAACACCTATTATGTTTCATATAGTTTTAGCCTTACGTTTGTTCCAATCTATATTTTGTACTTTTGCCTACGAAAATTCCCAAGATTATTATATAAGCAGATTGTTATCGTACACGCTTTCAGTTATTCTCTGGTGGACACTTTTTTTGAGGAAAAAGCGTATTCACAAACTAGTGCAGCGACTATCAAATAGAAAATTAAAGAAAAGTCTGATAGTTTTCAAAGCATTTGTACTCAGCTTTACCATCATTTTTCTTTTCCCGCCATCGATCAATATTATTCAACTCATTAAAGACGCTAATATAACCTCCGTGGTTTCTGATAGTAGTGCATCATGTAGAAGCTTTGGGCTGTCGAAAAATACTGCGTATGTTCAGCTGTTTTTACTCGTAATGAATATATTAACGGTGTACGTAGCGTACGTGATGTTCTTCGCCGTTTTCTTCTTGTTCAGTTTTTGTGGTATATTAACTCTGATGAGGCTTCGCGCAGCGACACAGCAAATGCCCCTTCTGGACACATCCACTATATGGGAAGAACTGAAAAGCAACGTTTTCATAACAGAGGAATTAGAAAAGACCATGTCCTTCCCTCTTTTCCTACTCATGAGCAAAATCGCGGTGGAAATATTCACGGCCGTTTCAAGAGTCCTTTTCGAAGGGAGGGGGAAGGCAGTCAGAAGACTACTTTACTTATCCGTTCCACAATTGACTATTTGGTTTTTCATTATTGTAATACTGGGAGATGTGATCCAGAGTCAAAGTCTAAAAATCCTAAATAATAGCTTCGAGCGTATGAATCAGTCAAGATTGATTTTAGATCTGAGTTATTTTCGTTATAAACAAATGAGAAATTCTATGACGCTAACTGCGTGGAAAATATTTAATATTGACAGAAAACTTTTATTAACGTCCTTCACATTTATTGTTACCTATGGTGTTATTATAATACAAATAAAAAGTTCTCAATAAAGCTTCGCAATAACGGTAAGAAAACTATATCTTTTGCATTTTTTCTTCTAAGAATACTCAATCGTATTGAAAATGGTATTGATTATTGTTATTGAATGTTATTCATTTCAAAGGTATTCAAAAGACTACTTATCCGTGTGACAGTTGACTCTTACCCTATTATAATTCTGAGAGACGTGATCCAGAATCAAAGTCTAACAATTCTAAACAACAGCTTCAAGCGTATGAATCAGTCAAGACTTATTTTAAATCTGAGCTATTTTTATCATAAACAAATGAGAAATCTATGACTCTAACGGTGTGGAAAATATTTAAAATCGACAGAAAACTTCTATTAACGTTATTTACATTGATTGTTACATATGGTGTTATCATAGTCAAGTTCTGAATAAAACTTTGAAGCCACGGTATGAGAAATGTATAGCGCTTTGTTTTCCTTCTAAGAATTCAAAATCGTATTAGAAAACGCTATGAAGCTACTTTGAAGGGATGGTTCACGCTACAACGTTCCGAGTCTTCATCAAGTTTTTTTTATTTATTCATTTTAATGAATTTGCTTACATTACATTCGACCGGAAACGTGTCTTCGCTAGCTTTCTTCCAGGTAGAAAAATTTGTGATAATGAAACATCCAAGACACGGTCGGGGCTCAGCTCGCTTTGACGAGAATTATCCTTAAATCACGAAATCAACAAAAGCACAGAAATTTAACCCCTCAGAACATTGACCATATCATTTAGACAAGCTCAGTGAAAAGGCGACAAAAGACGTCGATCTCATAACCGAAGGGTTCTAGGTTCGAGGCCAAAGATACTTTGTATTCATTGATGGCGGCTGGACACGTAAAATAGATTTGTGGTCTCAGTGTTCTCTAAGTTCAAACTGTACTTCTAGACGTGACAGACCAAGCCTGAAAGTCTTCTCATTGGTCCCTGCTTGTAAACTACGAGGACTCAGCGGGGTCAACGTTTCACCATTTAAACTACAAGTGATCCTCGGATAGTACTAAATATGTAAACGTTTCACAGCTGTGTTTGGCATAAAGATATCTGCATGTATTGCCAGCTGCATTGGAAAGAAAATATATAGAGAGATAGATTTCCATTATAACTTCATCTTCAAACTGGAGTTAAAGCTTATCTGTCCAGATATCCCGTTCAACCCTCCTAACGTAAAATGGAGAGATATGTTAAATTCTTTCCATTTTATAAAAGATAACGCATTACTCCTAGCACAAGAATAAATTAACTTGGAAAAAATGGCACAATTTAAAATAAAAAGGAATTGTACGAAATAGATAAATGCTAAACTAAACTTAGTATTAATAAAAAAAAAAAAAAAATGTATATCCTTTTAAAACGTATTTTTTACCCACTATCATAGGAATTTAGTTATTTCGAAGGTTTGAGCTCGCCATTAACCCATTAACGCCCAGGGTCCTTATTTGAGGACAGTCAAAAAATGGTTTGTAGAGTTTTTGTTTTCTTGAAACGATTCTTCCTTTTTAATGGAAATAGATATTAATCTTATGAATAATCTCCCAAGTTTTCAAATATGATCTTATCTATAATTTTGTCATTTCGATCGGCATTTTATGATTTTGAAGCGTAGAATAGGAACGCATTATGACCGGTATTCTGAACGTATACCGGTCAAAATCATGGCAAATAGCCATATCTGTAATAAGTCATCTCTTTTCAGTACTTTTCCCATATATGATAGCAAATAAATCTCTTACCACGAAATTTTCCTTTTTTTTTAAAGACATCTTATTATGTTTTAAAATGACACCTCCTCACTAATGATGACTTGATGTCATATTTAAAGGTGTTTAAATTTCATATTTTGTTTTACTTCCAGGTGTCTATAATAGCTTCTATGTTAGGTATTTACTAATATATAATCATCAGAAATATCCGGGCGTTAATGGGTTAAAAGAAAAATATTATATACATTATATTGTACATAGTATGTATACAAATATTGCAGTATTGTATACAATGCATTGTATATCATTATATACAATATGAGAAAAACGTTACATACATATTCTAGGCCCAATGGAGAGCAAAAAAGCGGTCTTTCTCCAACATTACGTTCATCTTCGATCAATTTGGCAAATCTAAAACCTTCCCATGGTTTCCCTTAACCCCTTCCGGTATGATTTAATAATGAAAAACTGTGCATGAAGTAACCATTTAATTTTTATTTAAAAAACTTGTTTCATTTTACAATTCTTACATATTCTTAATTAAAATCCACTTTTTACATAGTGTTAAATAATATCAGAAACAGTAAAATTAAGAAAATATCAAAGCAAAACATTAATAAGGTATACAGGTCTTCAAGCTAGTGGTACTTTTCAAACAAAGTGCAAAGGAATTCTTACTTGTTTACACCGCCAAGTAGTATCACTTTTAATTTGATTCTTGTAACACACACGGCATTTCTTAGTAGGTTTTCTTTTATTCTGACTCATTAATTTGGCAATGACTTGTACCAAGAAATTCTAAGTAAACAATATGCAATAGTGACTTGTGATTTTCACAAGTGATAAAAGTGTTGCCGAATTCAGTACACTAGAAATTTTAAACTAAATTAATTATCATATTTAACAGTAACTTTAATCGCATGACGAGTGTAGCTCGTCATTGTGCGGTATGGAATGAAAAACTAATGACGAGCTAGACTCGTCATTTTACCGGAAGGGGTTAATTACCAGGAAAAATTTCGACACGATTGATCCAGTCATTTATTAACACATAGCGAGTTTAGAGACATACAAACAATTTTATATATAGAGATGATGACGTCAATTTTTTCTGCATTTCTGACAGAACATCATCGTGTTTCATGGAAATTCGGAGTACGGATAGAATAAACAACAATCCATTCCGTCTATTTTCAGCCGTGCATAGTATTACGGAGATAGGATTTTAAGGGTTAAACTGGAGAATTTTCTGTCTAACATATCGATAGTCATTCGCAAAGTATACACAATGCTCACTGTCAACGAAAACTACACATTTGTAAGGCATTTCAGCATCAAAGCTTAAATTCTGCCTCAATGGTTTAATTGCTTATAACATCTATGTCTGATTTGTTAAACTCACACTTGGTCAAATAGGATGATGTTATTAACATTTTTTTTTAATTAATGAATATGGCAGATAAAAGAGTAGAAAATATCTTTATTTTATGTTTCATAAATCTTTCTTGCAACCGAGTTATTGCATAGTCTTAAAATGTGGTAAAAACTTTATGTTAATCTACTGTTTCGATGCAGAACGGTGGCTGAATGGGTAGGGAGCTGAGCTTCGGTACCGGTTTGGAACACTACGGTTTACTGTTTTGCTACACGAGTGTAATGAGACCGGAATCTACTGCTTAAAGCCGATTCTGAATGGCTATGAACATTTATTCCAATAGTAGGATTCGAATTCACAAACTCCGATCCCGAAGAGCAACGCGCTACCCATTCGGTTCCGAAATTCGTGGGTCCGAAACCCACTATGCATGGATGTTTATAGCCAGTCGGAATCGGATTTAAGTAGTAGGTCCTGGTCTCATTAGATTTGGTGTTGCAAAACAAACAGCAGACCATAGCTCTCCAAACCAAACCAAACCAAACCATCTATTGATCCGGTTTCACATACGGGTCTATTTCACTATGTGTTCAAAAAAAAAAAAAAAAAAAAAAAAATTATAATTCTACTAGTTTGGGTACATATAGACTGCCAAAAAATCTTGCCGAAAGGTTATAAGTTTATGAATTTGCGGATAAGACCGGAAGCAAGGAGCAAATTATTATTTAATTTTAGAAATTTGGATAAAGGTAATTGTTCGACAGTCATTTACTAATAAAAAAGACAACGCACGCATTTTCATTTTATGCCAAACTTTCTTCTTGTAACCTTAATGGGGGTAATTCCTTCCCCCTCGCTTGAATTACGCATTAGTGACAATGTATGAAGCACTCGTAAAATAGCATCATTAAAAATAAATTAATTCCTTTTAATAAACGCCGATTTTCTAACGTTTGTCTTTTATCTCCTATTTTACCTTCGGCATACGTGTTGGTAATTTGCACACCGAAGTCCATGGTTCGATTCTTTTTCTATTTTTCCTTCTTTTAAATTATAAACTCGTGTTGTTTCATTTTCCCACGGTGTCAAATTTATATATGATATAGAACGAGTAAAAAGAACAAAATTTTTTTAAATGCCATATGTTGTAATTAATTCAAAGGGCAGTGAATTTAGTCAAGTTGTAGTCTCAAGGTGAAAGTGTAATAGTACTAAAATGCTTTGACAAGTGTTCAACATGTATACACGTCATTCGAAACTTCATTTTAGTGCAGTCAATGTGCATACAAGCCGTGTAAAATAAAAAATGTCCATTCGGTATAAAAATATTTAATGCAAATGTCATTTAGTGATATATTTTCTTTATAACATTAGTAAACCTCCTCTCTTATATATATATATATATATATATATATATATATATATATATATATATATATATATATATATATATATATTAAAGTTAAATGCTTTGATATAGAAATTATTCTCCATACATTGTATTGCTTTGTACAAAATGAGTTAAATTACTTTTCCCAATGCATCAGGCATTCTCCGTACTTTAACTGTCCTCAACCTGTAAAGTACCACTTTGTATGGTACCTTGTTTAAAAAAAATTATTTGAACTTCTTTTTTAAAAAAAATCAATTTTTTTTTGCTTATAAATTTTATTTTTTTCTTAATTTTTGTAAATTTTCAATAACTATACAACTTTTAACAGTCGTCAATTTTTCATCTTAAAAAGGATATCTTCATAGCTTTAACTTGATTTTATTTTTTTGCAAAATTTATTATGCAACCATTTGTTTTACGTTTGACGAGTATACACGTCATTGCTAGATTTTTATTACGCATAGCGAGAGTTACTTTTAAAAATAAATCACTCAGTTAATTGGTTATGGAAGCAAGGTACCTTCAAAATGAGAGATTTGACACAAAATATGAATTTTTGTTTCTGAAAAAAAAAGTTAACGTATGCGTTTAATTATCAAAAGAAATTTTTTCGAATAACATTATTTTACTGTACTGAAACCTTTAAAAAAAAAAAAAAATATATATATATATATATATATATATGTGTGTGTGTGTGTGAGAGAGAGAGTTATACCCACGATAACTAACGTTAATAACGGTTGGGTAATACCAACTGTTAATATTTCCCAGATTGACGATTTTTGTCTTTACGTGTGTAACAAACAAATTAGTAATTGAGAAAGCATTACTTTTGTGTTTCTTATACAAAATTTCTGGAATTAATGTGTTTCCCATTAAACTGGGCATGTTTTTGAAAATCACGAAGTATTTGAGTTACAGAGGATTTAATACCGTACAACAGCGAAAATAGTTGCTGAGGTCTTGTATAATTTTAAAAAAATTTCTTATATAAACAATATTTAACGCGAGTGAAAAGCGATACCCAATTTTGTTTCTATATAAATTCTAAAGGTAAAATAAAAACATAAAACCAAATGGTTAGTATGACGTGCACAAGTAACATTTTTAAAAAATATTGCAGAACGACTCTATTCTTATCAAATCTCGTATTTTGATCAAAAATTCTTTTCTAATAGATTTTTGTGTCTTGTATGTTTCATGAAACATTATATATTCTCATTACAAAAATAAAGTTAAAAATTGAAAATCTAAAAACTGGAATTCAACGTTCCTTGTCTACTTAAGCAACAAAGATGACTACTTTTCAAACCTACACAAATTATATCTGTATTTTAAAAAAGTTCTTAACTTTATAACCCCTACTGAGAAAAAAAAAAAAAAAAAAAAAAAAAAGAGAGAGACCATTATGCCCATCATTAAATATTTCATTTCAAATAAAAATAATAATAAAGGACTGTTCATTGTGGTTATAGAAAAAAATATAAAAACAAGTGTCGTTTATATGGGGTAGATCTTAGAAAACGATCCTGAAAATTATGTGTAACATATTAAATCTGGTTAAACTAATAACAACATAACTAGAAATATTTGTCTTACTTGAAGAAGGTAATTCTAAATAGAATGTATAATAATAAAGTGTTACCTATAAAAGACCCAATTCTATCCGTCATTCTTTAATACAACTTAAATTAAAATTTGATTTCAACAAATCTATCAAAAATATCCTTTTACAAAAACATATTTAATCTAGTTATCTAGTAACAACATAACTAGAAATATATGTCTTACTAGAAATATATGTAATCCTAAATATGATGCATAATAATAAAGTGTCTATAAATTACCCAATTCTATCCTTTATTCTTTAATACAAAAAACCTAAGCTAGAGTTTGGTTTCAATAAATCTGTCAAAAATATCCTTTTACAAGTCTTATATTCACATTTTAAAATCCTACTAATAGCAATAAAATAAACAGAAAATCAATTTTTCCTAACTTATTCTTAGATGGTATGCAAAATAGTTTTAACTAAGTATACATTTCTGTTTGACTCTGATTAAACAATTCTTAAACACAAATATTTAATATGCAAAGAAAAAAAATGAAAATTTATGCAAAAAAGTAAGAAGCAATAACAAATGTTTTCATAAACCTGAATTTTTAGAAGTACAACTCATAACTAGATTTAGTGTCCAGAGGAAAATCATTTGGAAATTCTGAGATTTCCTTGTGATTTGCAATATCTTCCCTGATAAATTCACACTATTTAATACAATTTCTTTAAATTCTTTGATAAAACTATTTTTAAATATAAATTTATATCTAAATTAGTTATAAATTTTAATATAAACAAGTAAAATCTAAATACATTTAAACTTATATTTTTTCTGTCTTTGGGGTAGTCAGAATAAACTATGGGAATAAGAGAAGATAAATCAGTTTCATTAAAATAATAAAAAAGAACTATGACAATTCTTGCCGTACTGCTTTTTCACATTTTATTTAGATTTAAATAATGCATCCTAGTGTATTAAAAATTGTACGTTATTATTTAAAGATTCAATTTGTTCCATGATAGCATTAATATCCTTTTTAGCTGCTTTAATTATTGAGCTTCTTTCGCTCCAATCACTTTTAATCAATTAATTTTTTCTTTTAAACTTTGATTACTTCATTTAAAGATTCCTCCCCCCCCATACTCTTATTTAATAGCAAATACAAATTTTAAAATAAATGCACAAAAAACCTTCAACTGGAGGATTTTTTTATTATATTTTAATTGGCAGCAATTATTATTTTTTTTTAATTTTCAAACAATTCCCTTTTTTTATATATATATTTTTTTAATGTTTGAAAATTAGACACCCGCTATTCAACTGTAAAACATAAAAATTTAGTTTATGACCATTTTGATCGAATCATTTTAGAATTAAGTTTAAAAAGAACTAAAGAGTTTTTCAAAGTTCAAAGTAGATATCTAAATCAGTAAAATTTCCCTGAAAATTTATTGCCTCAACTGAGGATAGATACAGAAGAGACTATTTAATAATTAAATTGTCATCTTGATTGATTTTTAAACTTGTAATTTATATCAGAAATTGTATTTTCAAAATAAACTACAAAGTAAGAATATGATTTCTATACAATCCATAGCTATTTTGACATAAAACAAATCAAAACTGTTTGGAATTTGCATTAATCAACAATAAACTACCAATTCAACACCCCCACCCCCCAAAAAACAGAATGTCCCGACTGTTGAAAGACATACGATTTATGACATGATACAACAAGATTACTGAATATTATATTTAATTGCTCACTATGAGAGATATTTACATTATGAACAGAAGGGTACACTTTTTTCCCCATACTTGCAAATGTTTGTGCGGACTGACTCAGAAATTGAAACCAAAAGCATTCAGAGAGTTTATTTTGCCTTTTACTCAGCAATAGTTGGGTTCACACATGTATACACACTCCTTTAACCCTTTTTACAGTGCCTCAAAAGGGTTGCTCACCAAAAGCTTAAAACGCTATGATGAACTCCCCATAGAGAGACAAAACAACGGGAGTGTGATATACAAGGAGAATATCATACAACACAACAAAAAATTTACATAAAATGAAAATAGATGAACACAATAAATTCAAATGATCTTCCTTTTTTGCATGATTACAGAATACTTTGAAAAAGAGAAGGTGCATATCATGTAAAATAAACGGGGAATGGAGAAACTTTTTCTTATTCATATGCATTGCAATGTAAAAAGAAAAAAAAATTAGTCTAAGCATTACAACAATATAAAACTTTCAGGATTAGTTAAAATCTACATTATTATTATAAATGTGTGTTTTGTAAACAGACACAGAGTCAATAAGTTTATAAAACACTTTATAATAAAGCTTGATGAAATGAATTAGAGAATAGTTCCAAATATTGATGCAAGATCATTAGTCATGAGTTACAATAGCAATAAGAAGCACAGTAAAAATAATTTTGTCATAAACAAATTTTGATAAAATCTTACAATTTACAATAATTTTAAAAAATGAAAAAAAAAACTTTCTCAAAATGCCGAGAAAATAAATAATCTACATATAAAATTACAAAACAGCCTTTCAGTTGGAAAAGGGAAGGTAGAGGAATGCAATAAATATATAGATATTGTAATACAAGAACAAGATTTGGGAAACAAAACAATTTTAAGCTAATTTGTACTTAATATATTGCCTTTAATTGCATATCCACAATTTTTTTTTTTTTACATTGCAAAAACAATTTGTAAGAAATTGAAATTATATGCAACAAATAGTAGACTAACATAAAAATGGAAAGAAAAAAAAACATTTCAACTAGCATCCAAGCGCAACAATACATAATAATGTAAAAGCTACAGCACAAATGATAAATATGTACAAGTATTTAAGTGAGTTATACAAAAATATTTCTTCAATCTTTGTATAACAGAAACGAGGAATGATTGAGCTCGTGTCAGGCAACGGAGAACCCCCGCTTTAATGTGTTTCTCACTGTTATGAGTAAATGCACAAAATCTGGCAAAGGAACACTAACAGAATTGGTAAACGTCACAAAAGCAGACATAACAAGTACACAATAAAACCATTTTCCACGAGCAGATATTTCATAAATTAGAGTAAACTGCAATCAAATTCATTCCAAATCTGTGGTATTTTAGTCAATAGTATGTACAATGCATAATATTGTATCAGCAACCCATTTCATTGTTCCATAATTTGTTAGTGACAGAAAAAAGGACAAATTTTAATTACAGCATTCAGATAGAAAATCAAATACACTTCTCACAATATCCACTACATTCATTACAAACATTTAAATGGGAAAAAAAAAGTTAAAAAAAAAAACAAAATAATTATAATTGCGGAGGGAGTCTATTTTAAAATTTGTTGTATTAATGTGTAATTTTCATACCTGTATGCACTATAGCACTGACTAGATGGGGGTTTTCTTTCTGACTACAGAAAAAAGTTAAAGAACATCTACGATACATAAACTTTTAAATATAAGTAGTATAAAGCAGAATATTTGTAAAACATAAAATTTTAGATAAACCATTAAAAAACTTAAATCTTTAAATTTTAGAGTTTCTAAGTTTTCAGGTGCAATGATGTTTAATCTATACATACATGCTATTAAATGAAAAATCATAAAGAAACAATTCAATTTTAGAAATAAACAGAAAAGAATTACATGCAAGCTAAAAACTATAAAATTATTTAACAAACAGTTAGATTTCTCAAGTTTCCATGATTATGCCTTTCATATGATTCTACTTATAGGCAAAATTTAAGGGGGGGAATTTCAGAATGGCAACATGTAGGTTTGCACTAGGCAAATTAACTTTCAAAATAGACATATATTAATGATTGATTGTCCATAAAATTTACAAATGGGTTACTGATGCAGTAAATAACAATATTTTAGTAACAGATGTGCTATTCTTATCACAGCCTACATAACTTTTAATTACTTACTACCACAGAAAAGAAACAAGTATGAATAGGCATGAAGAATTTTAGAATATATAAAAAAATAAGTGCATGTTCAATTTCATCTTACTTATTGCCTATAAAATGTTTAAAACCAGTCAAAATCAAATTTCACATTGGAGTATAGTTAAATATTTTTATTCATACTCACATATCAATACATACTGTCCAGCAGAGATGATGTGAAATGTAAGTAAACATGCCTTTGAGGACTGCAAGGTGTTTGAATTTTATATCATACTGCAATAGAGGCCAATCGTAAGATTTTTATTTTTGAATCTGATCAAACAAAAGGACAGCGAAAATATGTTAAATCTAATAAGAAACATGAAATTTAAATCATTAGGAAGTGATGTGATTTGATTTGATTTAGAACATCTCAAAACTTTACAGCTCTACTAAAAAGAATCTTATATGATTGAAGTCAAAATAATCTTTCTTAATTTTTAATGAATCAGCTTTGAACACATAGAAAATTGCATCATAATCATACAAATGTGAAAAAACACATACGTATGAACAGACTGAGATAAAACTTTAGAATTCTCCAATTTAGATCATAACTTGTAGGAAAAAACCAAAAACAAACAAAGGAAGATACTACTTTATACAAATGGGAATCCTATAAATCAACTGTACTGTGGAATACTGCACAAAATATTTAACTTACACTTGAGGCTTATAAATTATCATGAAAAAAAAATAGTAAAAATATATATATACATACTAAAGGAAGATTATATATTTAAAAATATTTTTGAAAGATAAATTTTTTTTGTTTTTGTTTTAAATAATATCCAATCTGAAAAGGGAATAGATTTTAAGAGTATTTTTTCCCTTCTAAACATCATATATAATTTTCAGTGACAATTTATCAGCTTAGTTTTACTTAATTACCAACTAGTAGTATTTAAATTAAACTTTTTAGAAATAGCTATTAAAAGAATACCCTTCTGTTGTATAGTAGCCCATTTAAAAATGTAAATGTTGTTTGTTTTTTTTTCAAATTAAAGGACTTTACTCAAAGTACTATTAAATACTTTTTTTTCAACCTCTAGAGAAGAAGAATAAAACTAATGTATTTCAAACTATTGAAAAATCATAAAAGTGTAATTATGAATATCAACCATATAATTAATGAAGTTTTTAGGCAAAAAATACATAAACATTAAAAAGGAAATGGAAAATATGTGACTTGCTAAAGCAAAGAATTTTAAAATGACTGTTATATATGAACAAAAGAAGCCATTGTGTAGAGGTAGAACAAAAGAAAAATACCATACAATAAAAATTAACTGTAAAAAAACAATTGACTTATATGCAGAAAATCAATAAACAAGAATTATAGAATTTTTAAAATAAAGATCTTGAAGAAAAAAAAACATAAAACTAGTCTTTAGTGACATGCATTCCCCATGTGTAAAACAACAAAACTGAAATTTAAATACACATACAATGTATATACATACATTGAAAGTGTTTACAAAGAAATACATAAATCAAAAGAAAAAAATTTTGATGGCTTGTTGGAAAGCAGTGAAAACACAAAAAGTAGAAAACTGAAGTGATACGCTTGTCTCAATTCAAGTGACACATGAAATAAGTACTAAATTTTATTTACATATCACAAAATTTACTTTTGTAGTTTGTACATTCAAGCCTGCAATAGATCACAAAAATTGAAGAGATGCTTTGAAACATTCTTTTTGTTACAAACATTTACAATTTCATTTCTAATAATAAAAATTCTATTAAGTATATTAAATGTTAAAATTTTACAAACATGCAACATTATAAGGAAAAATCTTACAACTGGCCAATATTGTAAATACCATTTGCTACTCCATCATTGCAGCGCCTTTACACTAGTTTAAGATCAAGTGAACGAAAGAAAGAAAATACATGACTAACATTTTCTAAGATTTATATTCTACATTTCTCTCAAAAAAGTATTTACACAGAAATCACAATAAATTGTGGCCAGACATATCTATAGCTGAATTAAAAGGCAAAACAGTTTATTCTTCTGACTGCCAATAGTTACAAAATAATACAAATATTTAACTTACACAAGGCAGTCAGTATTTTTCATTTCTTTCTGCCTCAGTCATAGTCTTTATAATATTATACGGCACGTTGTACAAATATCTGTACAAACAAACTGCCAAAACAATAAAGTCCCTGACACTTATTCTAATAGTTCTTTAACCAGGGATTGAAGGTAATGGCAAAATTCATTCAATGCTAAGTTCAATATCAGATACATACAAGCGAAACGCAGCAAATATTAACTTAAAAAATTAACAAAAATTAAACAGTGGGATCAACTTTATTTACGATAAATTTCTTTAGATGTCATTTAAATATATCAATTTCACAAACATATTTATATTCTATTAAGACTAAAATTATGCAACTGCTTTTTGTTTAAAACAATTGTAAAAAAATAATACAACCATAATGAAATTAATCAAAATCTTAAATTAACAAACTTGATGGAGAGAAATGCAACAAAATGTCTCACTTTAACTGGAATACCTTTTAATGGAAACTTAATATTAAAGGGAAGGAGGAATATTATGATCTTTTAAAGACCAATTGCTGCAAAATGATAAGCATACATTAAAATTTATTTTTAGTTAAAGTAGTAGAAATAATTAGTAGATATACCCTTAAAACAAAATTACCTGCAAAATTTTCCTTTTCAATTACATAAAACTACATATAAATAGCCATTATAAACAATATTAAACTAAATATTTTTACATAATATGAGAAAAAAAAAAACTTAAAACATAAGTTTTCAATTAAAATCTTAACAAAGTTCCAAGAAAATTTAAAATATGATAATTATGCAGTTATTGCATACAGTAATAGTCAACTTTGTTGTAAGTCAGGAGAAAAAATTATTTATACTTTACAATGAATTTTTTTTTTTTTAACAACTGCTCCTCCCACAATTTAAAACCTTGTTTCTAGCCACAATTAATTGAAACATATGAAATTTAAAACATTTTTTAGAGGGGGTGAGATATTAAGAAAATTTCCTAAAAAGTGAAAACTTAAGCCATAGAAATGCTGAACTTCTGCAAATAGAAGCTAGCCAATGAACTGTAATTTCTAATATAGGCTGGTGTTTAAATTACTTTTAATGTACTTAATTTGCATAAAATTAGAAAATATATGGATATATATATATATATATATATATATACATACATTAATTGGACAGAAAAGTATATGCTACTCCTTTCCCTTTAAAATCAAAATAGATTTTATTAAAACTTAACTATTCTTAAAGTGTCACTAAACATACGTATCAATGTTAGATAACTAAAATTTACATGTATGCCAAATACATGCCAGTATTTGCTCTTTCTAAACACATATAGAAACAGCAATTATTTTAGAATTTTTTACAATTGAAAAAGAAAAAAAGTAAAACAGCAATTTGAAGTAAAGATTTTAAACCCTCTACAAACAATAAATATAATCAAGGATAAAGTATGATCATTGTATCATAATCAAATTTAATTAAACATACCAATATGATTCCCTTATTAAGGTGACCACATAAATTGAAAAATCTACATAAGTAAATTTCACAATTATGAAACTAATCAGCCTAAATAAGAATGGTACAGGTAATATATTGGTCTTACAAATAAATTTATGAACACAAGTTCATAGATAAAAAGAATTTCTAATAAATATAAGATAACAGCAGTATCATAGCATTACAGTTTGGAGATACATCAGTCATATTTGTTGTAAAGACAAATATATAACTATGTTTCCCCAATATTTCAACACTAAAATTCTGCCAAAACTTACAGTTGACAGCAACAAAATGCAAATTTCTCAATTTACGTTTTGCAAAATAACTTAAAAATAAGTTACAGTCATATATAACTTAAAAATAAGTTACAAAATGAAATAGTCAGAAATTAAAAACAAATAAAAAGGTGAAAATACATAAATGACATAGTTCATAACCAAGGGGTTTATGGCTAATTAGGAGGGGGGCGCACTAGCTCTCATTTGCTTGTATGCATCTTTCCACATATAATCAATGGCCAAATGCTAATCAGATGTTTCTACAATGAAGTTTTCAACCCTTTTTTTGCACTTGCTTGAACAATACAGTTTTTAAAACAACAAAAACAAGTGAGAAAGCTTGACAGATTGGTCTGTTGTGACTGGCAGTGAGGACACAAAGGCAGTTGAGAGACCAGTGCAAAAACAACAGTCAGGCTGCCATGCTCTCTTCAGGCTGGAGTGTTGAACACTCAGAAAAGCACAATCTTTTCTTGAAATTTCCCAAAGATGAGAGAAAGTACATGTTCCGGTAAACTCAGTCATATCAGTTCAAATCTCTATCTTCCAGGTACCGGTACTCAAATGTAAATCCTTCCTTTTTTCTTTGGCCCCATTTTTCATAGTCAAAATAAATATATGTGCCCTGAAAAGTAAATTGTTCCAATATCAGTCAACAATAGCAAAAAAAGTAAGGCACTATAGCATAAAATGCAAAATTTAATAAAAATTTTACATTATTAATTACTATCCAAAATAGTAAATTTATATCGAAACAAGATGTAAAGGTCAATTTCTAAATCAAATTTAGCAAAGAGTTAAATGAATTAGTTTTAAATAAATACTTTTTTAACATATACTGCTATTTAAAAGGAGATTGATTTGCAATACATTTAATCAATTTTTTTTAAAGAAATTCTTACATAAATTTTTTTTAAAACAGCCAAAAAATGCAAGCAAATATGTAATAAGGTGTGAAATATATGACGTATAATTTTGATACCAAACTGCACAGTCTCTCCATCTCTTTAGAAAGAATTATTAGCAATTGAAAAGAAATTATGCAAATGTTTAGCAATATCATTCAAAACCTGACAAATAAAAAAGCAAAAACATTACAGTTACTATTTTTTTTTTTCTAGAATATCCATTTTAATAATATAAGGAATGTTTTTATTACTTTTTTTACTACATATAATTTACCTTAAATCAATTATATATTGCAATCATACAAACATTATAGTAAGTTTTTATGTGTTACATTAAGTTATAAGATTATTAAGATAGGCAGCAGCTAAATACTAACTTGCATGCAGGTGGCTAATAGCCCAGACCAGGCCCTGTATATGCATATCAGAAATGTTCTGATTTACCTCACTGTAGAGAAGTACAATAAAGTAAAATATTAAGGATTTATTTTTAAAAAAATATTTGCAGCTATATGATCCGTTTCCAACCTCTAGCTTTGGGGAAATTTCAATGAGTATATATAACAAATATATTATTCCCTTTTACAGCAACAATTTAAAGAGAAATGCAAAACATGTTAGCTTTCTTACACTACAAAATGATTAAAACATGGACAAAGATCATATATAATGCATACATGATTTGTAACAAGAGAAAATAATTGAAAACAGTGCTATGCCTCTTAATACAACTGTATATGTGCCTAAGTATAAATATTTTTCAGAAAAAATTAAAAATGAGTTAAAAGTTAACTATTTCCTGCAATTTTTAAACTGTACATTAAAAGGCAATATTTTAAACATTTCAATATACTTTTAAATGCTTGAATGCTTTTCTGTATTACATATATTCTTTTCCAGGCACTTACAAGGCTAGATATAATAACTAGCTAGATACCCATTCAGGACTGCAATCACATGTGATCAGACAGGTCTCTGTTTAGGGCTCACAAACACATCAGTGTGACTGGAAATCAGAGCACTCTATTTAAATTTTTAAATGCCACTAGATGGCAGTTGAAGTCCATCAGTTTTGAATAATCTTCCCCAGTTGACCTTATGTTTTCAATTCTGGGTTTTTGTTAAATTTAATTTTAATTAGTAATAAAAAATTCATGATATAAAATACATAAGATGGTTTAAGATTTTAACACACATCTATTATAAATAAAACATTGTAGACATATTTATCTTCATTAAACAACAATTCTTATTAACTAAAGCCAAACATACGTAATTTGCATATAATCTTGCAATGTGTTGCCAACAGAATATTAAAATGGCTAACACATACAGCCAGTCAACGCTGGAGTTGGTAGGTCTGCAATACATGATGCATGTTAGCAGCCAAATTTTCAGGATACCAATAGAATATTTACTAGGTACACACATTGATAGGGGGGCAGCCAAATACTACCTTGCACACAGGTAGCTAATAATCCAGAACTGGCCTTGCAACCTGTATAACACTAAATTTTAAAAAAGTAGAAAATTTTTAAAAAAAATTTTACTTTTTGGTTAGTTGGAGTCCTAAAATCTATTGTTTTGCTATACAAGGGCTATTTTATTTATTTTTTGATAATGGTTGGTAGGGCACACTGCATATCAGTATCAGAAATTTATATGTTTTCAGAGTATAAGTTAAAATTGTTATAGGAATCAACATGTTTATGCATTTCTTATATTAACATGGTAATATTGCTCTGGTAATAACTGTGTTTCTACATGTTCAAATGAATTTAAAATTATTTAATCTGTTGTATAAATGTCATTTGCAAGTCAGAGGCCTATGAAAGGGACAATGAGATGGTGAGGGAATGAACACCATGTTCAACAATATATTTGGATTAAAACCAAATTGTTATAATGTAAATGTAATTTGGTTACATTTTTTATACATGCAACCATTTGTAAAATGGTGAACTTTCATTTAATCTTGTATAAAGATTATATTATACATATTTGCCAACTTACATACTGCAATCAGTAGAATTGTTTGCGAATTATCAGCTGGTTGTTTGATTTTCAGTAGCACAAGTAATCAATAAAAGTTAATTATAATATTCTCTTTTCCCAGTGAAATTCTAAGTTTCCTTTAATTCCCAGTTCTAATTAAAAGTTAATTTTAATTAATAAAATCTTTGTGTTCATTATATATAATAAAACCTATTAGCTCATCATTTCAATTTAATTTCATTCCAGAATAATACAAAATTAACTTCAATTTTCAATTTAATTTAGCAAAATCAATGAAACAAACTATTAAAATTATCCAACTGTGATTTTCTAAACTTCAATTCTTTTAAAGAAACATTTTTTCAATATTCCAAATTTTTAAAAAGTCATATTTACAAGACTGATAAAACTGATATAATCTTTAGTCTAATAATGTTATTTATTTTTAAGAAGTTCATACATGAAATCAATATCTTTATAAAAGATATTAAGCATATTTATAAGATTTTTTTATCAATTACATAACTGTCTGCTGAATTGAAATAGATTTTTGGATTTTCGGATATTACTTAAGATATTATTATACTGTTCTCTTTTCGAAATTTTCGATTTCATTTTCACAGAATCAAAAACTGCGAGTATCCTTGGTCTATCTGCAACTCCATAAAATTTACACCACAAGCAATAAATTTTATGGATAATTCATAAAAGATAGCAGGTATGTATTATATATACTTGTGATGGATATGTACAAATAGAAAGAAGTATTTCTGCTTTCTGAATGCTTCAAAGGTTCAAGCAATAGGGGAGAGCAAGGCTGATAGTCACAGGAGTAACTTGTCACATGTTTAGTATCTTTACCTATTGAGGTCACATGGAACTAAAAAATTGCCAGCTGTAGTTACTCTACTGTCAGTAGTAAGTCAAAATGTTAGTGAGCTGGTGTCCTAACTTTTATACCTAATTTCCTACCAATTATTTCTAAGTTTTAGAAAAATGACTAAATACAGCATATAACTAAGTACATAAAAAAGAATACCTGTTCATATTCATCTGTGATTGTTTTTGGTTCTTCATGCCTCTGAAACCACATCATGTACTTAGTATGAAACCTCCAAGACTGCTTTTTTAATGCCTTAGCTGCTAGATATTGTGCTTTTGTTCCCTAAAAAGATTAAAATATAGGCTTAATTAAGACTTGAGAGAAATTTTAATTGCCAATGTTTGAAATGAATCAAAAAGTAGTTTTCAATCACTATAACACAAATCAGCAAAAATAAATGTAAAGAAAATGTTAAACTCAATAAAAAAAATATTTGAAAATATACTATCATGCTATTGATTATAAATGAAAATTCATTAATTTATAAGCTTTACAACAGAATACTAATCACAAAATAAATTTATTGAGTTAAAAAAAAAAAGAACAGAAGAATGTCCTACCTCCATATAATAAAAAATGAAAAACAATGTTTCTGTGGACAGTCGATGGAAGAATTCCACAGTGTCACAGTGGGATAAGACTTGAGGATAATAAGATGGTGTAGGATATTGGTTGCGGGGCAGGTATTGCCTGTGTCACAAAAAGGATAAGATTTTCAGCTGTTATTTAGAATTCACCATTTTTTAATATAGTACACACACACACATATAACTATAATCGGAAATATTTTAATACATAAAATTATTAATTATCTTAGATGTGGGGGAAAAAATCTAACAGCAGCATAAAGAAAAACTACAGAATTGGAGTCTAATTATTCAGAATTTTATTTTCTATAGTTTGAACTAAAAAACAATAATTTTGCTTTTAAGGGGAAAAAACGGAGTTTCTAAAAGAAAAGTTATTACAATTTTATTTTATTTTTATGTTAAAAATTAAATTACAAAATGATGATTAAAATTACAATATTTTATACTTGAATTCCAAATAACAGTAAAAAAATTACTGTTAATCTTAATATATTTTTCTGAAATTTATAACCATAATTTTAATGAAAAAATATATTTTTTTAAGCATAATATGAAGCAATAGGGAATAAAAAAGATGAAAAAACTTTTATAAAACTGAAATTCTGCACTAATAAACTATCAATGACTTTCATGCTGAATTTTTATCAGTTAAAAGTATTTATTTAAACATTTATAAAAGTAAAGTATCTTTGTCATAAATAGAGAAGTATGAAAAATAGCATTTTAAATTGCTAAGAATCTAAAATACTAAGAGTAAACATAGCATAATAAAGCCAACGTAAGTACAGTACTAATAGTCAGAGAACGTACACAACTGTTTTGTTGCTTCAAATGGACAGCATTTTCTTCTATTAATACTGATTTCATATATACTAGAAAAAGTATATATAAAATCCATGCATTTATATTAAGTGATTTAAAGAAAGTAACACAACAAAACTTTTAATTTTTTTGTGAACACAATCATGACAAAATTCCATATTTTCAATGCAAGAGTTCCAATTAAATTCACAGTTTCATCTTTCAAAATTATCAAGAATACTTAATGAATAAAATATTAATAAAACTCAAAAATTTACTTATTTCTCTATTCATTTTGAGACAAATGATTATCCTGAAACAAAAATTTGTCATGCATTTAAAATAAAAGAAAACTCATGAGATTGCCAATAATTCATCACTGGCAATCTCACGGGTCTTTTTTTTTAAGCGATTGCTTGGATATATTTTATCATATATCGAGGGGGAAAAACTGTAGCTCTTCTCTTAATTCTTTACTTGGTTAAAACTTTTTTTATTCAATTTTTCTCATTTAAAATATCTTATAGAAAAACATATCAAAAAATTATTTTGTGGAAATTATGCATAGCATTTAATAATTTTTATGCTAGAGAGATTGATTTCAGTTTTTACAATTATCTAAAGTGAATTAGGCCGTATCCCAGTTTGGGGTGCCCCAATTCAGTGGGCACACTAAGTATGGGCAATATCGCCAAATTCTAGAACCCAGTTTTCTGGCAAACCTTGCTCTTCTTTTCGGACTTATCCATCACCCCAGTAAAAAGGTGGGGGTGTCAAACAGTGCCTTTATTTTAGGATATTGGGGGAAATAACACATGATTAGAATACCTTACTGTTATTGGTTCTCGTAACTAACAATACTTCAAGACTGCTGAATTTGGATTTTCTAGCATCCATTTTGCATCTTTGTTCATTTTGATCGTGCCCTTGTGGTAATTTTTTATACACGATTTTCAAAGCATATTTTGAACAATAAAAGATTTGAAGTTAAATGAAAACTTGAGGTTTTAATGTGTTTAAGCACGTTTTTGTACTGTCAAATATTAGTAAATAAGTTGTATCCTCCAAACACATAGGATACCTAATTTAGGTAAGTTCAATGTTAATTAAATTTCACATTTATATTTTTCAAACCTTCTTATTCAAATTGTACCTAATTTTAATACCAAACAAAATAGAAATATTTTAAAATATTATTTATACTTTATTACACTGTTTTTTAAATTATATTTTTTGCCAATTGTTAATAGTGAGGTCAAGTGGGCCTTTGCCTCCCTTGGATAAGAAAAATCCTTTAACCCCCTCATTTTCTTTAGAATTTTAAATAATTTCTTTAAAACAATTACTCCGTTCTTTTCTTTTCAGTTTTAAGCTAAATTTCTAAAAGCAATTTGTAATGTACTTTATTACTTTATAATTATTCGACAGTTTAAAAATAATTTCATTAAATAACAAGAGTATTTTATTATAAATATAACCAAGTATTTTATAACTGCCTAAATATAATCAAGTTTATATTTTGCTTAATTTGTACTTATTACAGAAATTCTGCACTGTTTAGTTCAATAAACAGTACAAAAGCGGGTTCAAATATATTAAAAACTCAAATTTAAATTTATATTCACCTTAGCAAAATTTCAAACCTTACTTTGTTCAAAATATGCTTTAAAATCGGGTATAAACTTAATACAAAACGAAGCACTAATTGTAAACATAACTTGGTGATCGCGTATACAAAAATAAAGCCAAAAACATGGTGGCAGGCCCCTGGAACTGGGATTCTACCATGAATTAAAACTGCACAATTCAATTTCATAAGCTTTTTTTTTTATAATGCAATTAATATCAACATCAGAAAACCCAGAAATGAATTAAGAAGTAATACATAAAGAGATTTCAGAGGTAAAGGAATGAAAGAGTATCATCTGTTTAAGAAGAAAAACAGAGCTATTGAATTTATGAACTAAAACTAAAACCAGGTACTCTCAAGGCTTTATCACATGCCAACATGTACATATTAGTTTATGATTCCTTTTATTGGTGGAGAATAACAAGATTTCTTGTGTTACAGCCAAATATTTTCAACCAATTTACTTTAGTTCAAGTTAAATTGCGATGAGACATTTAATCAGTTGAAATTTTTTTGCTATCACATAAAAAATCCACATATTGTTAAACAGGAAAAAGAATCCTAAACTGAATCTGCTGCTTTTTCAGAATGTACATGACATGTGATATGGTCAAGGTCAAGGTAATTGGTTTTTACGGAGTACCTAGCAGTGATAAAAAGCACTACTTCAACCTCCGAACGATAAAAGATCAAAAACCTAATTTGGTGCAGAAAGAAAAACAGGATAACCAAACAAAATTTTAATAAACTTACAGCGGCTTCCAAAAAATCGAAAGAAAAATGCTGTAAGGTGTAAAAATCGTTCACATACAATGTATATGTGAAAAACAACACGCTGAATGATTAAAAATAATCATTCTGTACCTTGAACAATGACAAAACATCAAAAACATAGCAAGTAATCAAAAATGCACTCAGCCAGAGCACATAAAAGTAAAATTGGGAAACACAATAGGGTGGCGCCACCTATTGGTCGCAACAGTAATTAAAAATACTCATAAAGGTTAACACTAGAAATTAAATGAAAAAATAAACAAAAAATAAACATAAAAGGACTTCAGGTCATAAAATAGAAAAAGACAACAAGATATTTTGTATTTGATTTTACAAATATTTTAACATTTTTTTGCCGTTTTTATGACATAAAAACGATTTTTTTTGGATTTTATAATTTTTTAACAAGACAATACAAGACAGAACACAATTAATCAAAATAAAAATTGTGAGACAAGATAGCTGAATACGCGTTACACAAAAAATAAGGTAAGCAAGAAAAAGTTAAGAATTACTAATAAAAATAAATAAAATGAGAATTTGGAAAAATTAGTCCTTAACGGGGACAGAACTCGGAACCTCGAGCAAGCAAGCTAAATGAGGCCGACACGCAACCAGATGGGCCACCTGATAGGACCTAGATGGCCACCTGATAGGAAACGAATTAAAACAGTGTAAAAAGCAGGGGGGACAAGTCCCAAAATAGCATGAAAATGCAAAAGCTCTATGAAGCGAGTGTAACAACACTCTCATAGAGCGCAAAAACCCTGTCCATAGGGTGTGATGTGATATGGCATTAAACTCGTTAGAATCTGGTACTTATTTATTAAGCTGGCTTTAGGTATAGTCAATTATATCTATTTACATTATATACTGTAAACTGACATAAATCATTCTTAAATAACTCTTAAACTATTGAAAATACATCTTCTAAGTGATGGTTGGAAATAAACAATTTCAAGGTTGTACCATTGTAATTAATACTACTGATAAATATCTTAAATAATTTCAAACCATATATCAAATATTAATATTAAAAGCTCATTCTTTTTCTTTACTCATTAAAAAAAATGCTACATAATTTTTCTCTTAAATTATAACAAAACAATAAAAGTGAATTACTACATTGAATAGCAATAAGCTACATTGTTCACAACACAAGCATAATAAAATATGAAAATTTCAACACTGATGACTAAGGTCAATGAAAATGCTTTAATAAAAACTGGAAAGAACAATTAAATATAACATACATAAGATACAAATTTTTTACTACTTTTACTATTAGACAATATGACATTAAATTATTCATTCCTTTCAAATTTTTAAAAGTTAAGCACAATTCCATGAATATGAGATCACATGCAATTCAATACAATATTCTAATCTACAATCCATAAAAAAAGATATTAACTATTAGTAATACCTCAGCCTTTCAGAATCAGAAGGATGAGGCATGTGCCTTTGAGCAGCTTCCAAGATTCGAAGTTGATGAAAACACTCTTTACTTAAAGATACAGGACCAAGAGGAGCTACACCTAATAATGGTGGTATATGGGCTTCTGCAAAACAAGGAAGTGAGTTTGAAGGGTTTTGTTTTTGGTTTTTTAGGAGGAAAAAAGAAAATGCACATGTTTACTGATTTATGTCATAGTAACAGAAGTATTCAAAAGTGAATTATACTCTGTTTTTCTGATAAGCTCTTTAATTTGTATTCATATATAAATATTTTTATTGCATTAAAGCATAATGAAAATATAATTCAAGAAAACAAGAAACTTCACACATATATTTATATATATTACAGCATTCAAATTATGAAATATTTTTCAGAAAAATCAGAAATTATACCAATGCTTTACTTAAATGAAAGCTAAAAAATAAATAAATAAATAAAAATAACACTCTCTAGCATAACTCTAACACTAAAGAACAATTTGAAATAACTTTGAAAAGTCATAAAATTTTTAGCAAGAAAAAATATTAATCTACCACATCATTTTCTCTTCCTATATTATGTGCTAGCACTAAACATAAACTGATAAATGATATAGGATAGCCAAGGAAGTTTGCAAGATGAACTTTATAACGCTAGTTAAAAATTAAAATTATATAAATTTCATGTACCATAGTACCTCAAATAAAATGCTTAGTACAGATTTCAAAAGATTGGTTAAAAATTGTTATTTGACTACAATTCAATAAACTTCATTTTGAGAAATTTTAATAACATACTGGATTTCTTTTATACGAATATGTGTGTGTAGATATATACACACTTAGTATATACAATATATTTATAAGTATGTATATATACAATATACAGTTGGAACATTGATGGATGAAAATATTTGAGCTAACTTAAGTTCAAGATACTGGAAAAAAAAAAAAAAAAGGAGAAAAGAAAAGAAAAAAACACACATTTTATTCTGGGGTATTTATTCCTTACAATAAAAATATTTCATACTCATTTGCTTTTGTTATTTTTATCTTTATAAATAAAATAGTCTTAGAATTAAATTTTTACATTTTACAGAATTTCAATTAAACGATAAATAACTGATGCAGTATTGATGAACAGCTACTATTACATTAATATATGATAATCTACAGATATGAACAAATCTTCTTCCTCATCAACATCCCTTTGAGCTGTTTCTGCAACAAGTCTCAACTAAAGCCTTATTTGCTAATAACGAGGTTAGATCCTCCAGAACTCATGATATCAGAAAATTTCATAGATTCTTTTAGAAATCCTTTCATTACATCATGAATTTTTCCTTAAAATATTCAGCAACCTTTATCATTGAAAATTGGCATAGGATGAAATATATCAATGTTTTACAAAAAAACTAGAAATAATCAATTTTAAGGAAATAACTTTTACAAAGCACTATAAGTTATTTCAATAGGTTAAAACATTAAATCCTTATTTCTCAACACCAGAGATAAAGTTTGTAATAAATATTTTCCTCTGACATAATTTTTAATAATGGATTAAGCATTGATCAGAAGGCTGAACTTTCAATGTATTTGGCAGAAAGAAATAAAGTTTATTAAATATAGGTAGATTGCTTTTGCAGCATCATACATATTCCTTTTAAAATGGATGCACCCATCATTTACAGGCAGAGCACCCCACTTTTACCATAAAATAAATGTTGCAACATGATTTCAACATCAAATTACTTTAATTTTTTAACCTACCACCAATAAAGGAAAAAGATAATAACCTTGAAATTTTCAAAGTTTGAATCTAAATACTATTGTGAATTTTTGTTACAGAAACATGAAACTTCTTACTAAATAAAATTATAAAAAATGAGAAAAGTTATAAAAATATAAATTTTGTAACTTTTTGCAAAATTGAATTTTTTAATTTAAAAATACAAATAACCTCTTTCCTCTTTAACCCTTTTTGCAACTGGAAATACATGTCTACAACCAACAGTTACAAAAATAAAAGGCCAATAAAGGACTTACTTTGTACACTCTAAATAAATATCCTGATAATTTTATTACAGAATTTAGAACATTTTCTCACCTCTTTCCGTAGATGATGATGGAGATGTAGGAAGATGCGTTTCTAAACCAGCGTTTAAAACAGCTTGTTCAGCCATCGATTTTAAGGAGGACATTGGTTCTTCATTCTGTATTTTTAAAAAATTATTTACAATAAACCTCAAGAGAGATTTTAATAAATGAAAAATTGAATACAGTTTAAAAATTTCACTACTATTCATTGAACTTAATTGAAAGTTCTTAGGGCTTTAATCCAGTATCTTTCCAAAGAAAATAACCTTTATCTAAAAATGCATTCATTCACAATTTTTTAACATGTTTTACATCTAGTTGTTTAATTTGTAAATACTACTATAAAAATAGTTCATTAATAATAGGAAACCTAAAGCAAGAAAAAAAATTAATTAAACCTTCTTTCTATTTTCATTTAGCATGTTTCATCATTAAAGTTTTTATTAATAAATATGCATTAATTACTGAATTTAAAATTTGTAATTCCCCAAATCATAACTTCAATAACCAGCACACTTAAAGAAAATTTTATTAAATGAAATGTGATATTTGATATATAAATTAACTTATTTAAACATATGAGCTTCAACAAAATAAATATTTTTTAAGTATTAAAAAAAATCTTTTGAACAAATGACAAAAAATGTTCTGCAATCAAAATATGTGAAACTTTACTTTCTTTCACATATTAAGAGATAGTAGGTTTCAGTATTATTCTTATTTCTTCATGTTTTAATCCTGTAGACTAACCTTACTTGGTCAATGTTTTACATTAAAAGTGTTAATAATAATAGCTTCAATAAAAGTAATCCTAATATCTTAAATAATTTTATAAAAAAAGTGTTAGACTTAATTTGTAGTTCCAGGATTATTAAGTGAATAAAATTACATAATTTACAAGATTTTAAAATTAAAAAAAAAAAAAAAAAAAAAAAAAAAAAAAAGAGGTAACAAGCAGAACAGAACAAATGGAAAATGTAAAATAAAACTTACTACTCCTGAGAGTGAAGGTAAATTGTAGATTTGACTTGAAACTTTTGGTGACACAGGTCCATTCATCATTAGGACGTTAATTGATGGCTGTGTCACATTGCTTCCTATCACATTACAAGAAGAACTTGAGGGACTATTCTGCGGCTGTACAGAGTTACTACGTGTAACAGCTGAACCTGTAGCTGCAGCTGCACTGTACAATGCACTGCTGGCCGCAGAGGAACATGTGACAGTGGATGTTGCTGTTACACTTACTGCAGTAGGAGGTTTAATAACACTATCCACACAAGAGGATGATGTTGTAGAATAATGGACGCTACTGTTTAAGGAAATGGAGCTTGGAGTAGAGAAGTTTTGTTGTTGTTGCTGGGAAAATCCTGATCCAGTTATTTGATCGAGGATGGCTGATGTAAACATATTACTAGAAGCCGACGTACTAGAGTCAGAGTGATTTGAGTTTGATTCAGAACTATTGTTTGCAGATGGTGAATCAATACAGTTCGTTGGGGGCTTGCTGTTATTGGAACTGGTGTTGTTGGTTTCAGGTGTGTTATGAGCTATAACATAAATACTTTTCTTAGACAAGAAAGATACAATGGATTTTAATATTATTTTAAATTTTTAGAACAAATATTTTCCTACTTTTATAAAGATAATTTTATAGAATTTTAATAGAGCTACAAAGTATACAATACCTCCAAAACTTTAAATAAAGAATGATGAAGCATTTTAGAATTAAAATAACTTTAGTACCAGTAAAAAAACATGTTTCAGTTCTTAAATCATGAAAATTGAAAACTGTTAAAAATTTAGAAAACAATATAATTTGAACTAATGTTATGCAAGATTTTTAGAGCATTTTAACAAATTCTACTTGGGAGGGGGGTTGGGAATTCACATGCAGATTAGGGCTGGATGATAACAGAAATTTAATATTTAATATGTCCCCAAATTAATATTGATATATTGCAATACTTTAAAGTAGAAATGTACAGATATCACTATGTATATTTATATATATATATAATTATTTTTACTGTATATATTATTTCTTGTATATATTATTCTTATATATATATATATATATATATATATATATATATATATATATATATATATATTACTATATATGTTATTTCTTATTTTTATTTTATTTTATTAAGAATTAAAATTTTTAGGATTACAATTTGATCCTAAAAATTCGTATTTGAAAGATAAAAACAAATTTTCAGAAGTAATTCATTTAGGTACTGAACTGAATTACTTATACAAATTAGAAACCATTACTAATTTGCATTGCTTATTTATGGCAATTTATTTCTCCTAAATCAAAACTAAATTTTCTAACTCCTTTCAGTGGTACTGGAATCTGTGGGTTCAAATTCCGCTACCAACATGCATGTTCACAGCCATTCTGAATCCGTTTCAAGTAGTAGGTGTCGGTAAATAGGGTTTGTAGAGCAAAATTAGTAGACTGTAGTAATCCAAACCAAAACGGTTGCATTGGTAAAATATCCCATAAGTGAAAACATGATATAACCTACAACTTTCGGCATGCAGCAATAAAATAAGCATCACTTGGATATTCTAAAAATCAGCCATATGCAATAATGAACTGCTCAATTTTAACTTTTCTGATCACTATGCTCAAAATATTTTTAAAATCTATTGTACTCTTAAACAGAAAACACAGAATGAAAACGAACACATATGAAACTATTAAGTAACACTTTGCTACTATACATTTTAATTCTTTTTGTAATTCTAGTCTCTGTTATATTATCTGGGAGAAACAAAATATTTATATACCTCAAAAATTTGAATTTCAATATAAAATGGTTTATTTTGATATTTTTTTAGCTTTTTTTTCACAGACTCTACAACAAACCCAATAATTAGAATACTTATTATACTCTAATATACTAAAAATTTTAATACAGGTATCTTTTTTTTTTTTTTTTTTTTTTTAAATAAAATTTTAACAATCCATTGAAATCCTGTAAAACAAAACTGGAAACTAATAATGAATCACTTTATATATTATTAAAAAGAAATAATTAAGTAACATATAATCTAATAATTAAATCTTAATTTCTAAAAATAAAGACCGTTCTTAACTGGAATTTAGATTCTGATATTGTAGAAGAGCATGGTGATATTTTAAATGGACATAGCCTTCAAAGAAACTAAGCCTAAATTGCAAATCGATATATTTTCACTAATTTTGCCATTTTCATTCACATGAAACCAAAAAAACTGCCAAACATTGCTTTTTTGTGACTTTTTTTATATTACTTTATGATACTTTCTGTAATCAATACGATTCCAAGCAATCCCAGTATTTAACAAAGCATAATTTGCCTCTGATATTAATAGAAAAACAAGCAAGCAGCAAGCTATTGAAATATATTAACATGTGCACAAGTTGCTGACTGTTGCAATCAAGCAGTCAAGATCAATTACGTTGATATATCCTGATATTAATCCAATAAACCAGTGGCAGGTGCAAAGTACAACCAAATTCATCCCAGCACATTGCAAGCAGTGAATTTCCGGTCTTGACCTAGCTACTTTGATATTGAGAAATATTGGGATATACTACTTTAGACCTGGATAGAAAAGTGATAATCTTTAAGTACAAATTTTCTGGCTTTTGTTTACGTGAAGTGGATTCAAACAAATGCAATAACTTGAAAAAATATTATTTTCTGTGGAATACTTAGGATATTTTTAGGCAATCCAAGTTATTGTTCATGAGGGAAAAACAATATCATCAGGGGATATACTGGCAGATAAAATTTTAATATTGGTATCACAATATTTAAAGTATATCAATATCTGACAATATATTAATAAACGATCCAGCCCTAATGCAGATACTAAATATTCTGGGAATGAATTAATAATACTCATGAATTTAATATCTCATAACTTTCAATACCTAATTGTACTAAAATCTTTCGTGTTTTATATACATGTCATTTTAATTATCTTTCAAGTTAAAGTGTAAACTAAAACTATATTTACCAATTAAAACTATACTTTCAAGAAACTTTCACTTATAAATTTAAATACACATAAAAGACAAATTGAAAAACATAAGTCTTATTACAAAATTTTGATCATCAAATAATCAGTTAACAGAATTACTTTAAAATATATAACTGCTAAATGCATTGTTACTAGAATTATAGCAAATAATATATTTGAAAATAAAATAAAACTGATTTTAAAATTGACTATCATATTACTAATTTTAAATGCATAAGTATATTAGATGTATACACTGTCTACCAATAAATATTTGGACACCTGTGCATGGTTCATACACTTTTTTAATGGAAAAAATTAAGCACCATTCAAACTTTTTAAGCACCTCTTATCGGAAACATATCAGATAAAATAAAGGTTATTACATTAGGTTCAACAAAAACATGAACAAAAGAGTGTGTATAAGTAAGAAATCATTGTATTTCACAGACACAGAAGTCAAAATTTTGGGGAAAAAGAGGGAAAAAAGGAGAAGAATGCAAAAAAAAAAGAGGTAGTTGAATAACTATTAAAAATTAATGTTCTGATTTACTTAATACAAAAACAAGTGCCTAAATATAAAATAGGAAAGTATCTAAATAACTTTTTATCAATATAAACATGTACTTAAGTTTCCCAGTAAAAAAAAAAAATTTAAAACAGATTCAAATCAGATGCTTCTTCAATTTGCCTAATTAAAAAAATAAATTCACCAATACAGTTGAACTTTATTATATTAAACTTTGAGGAACCATATTGTTTGTTGGAATTTAGAAGAAACCTCAGAAGAAAGGTTCTTAAAGAATCTTTAAAAACCTTTTCTATTCTTTAATGTTAGATCTCAGAAAATTATAACTTGTTATGATTTACATAAGATTACATATTATATAATTATATATATAAGATTTATAAAAATATTATCTTTAATGATCTTAATTGACTAAATCCAAAAAACTGATTGATCGCCTATTCGAATGACCAAAAATGTAGACAAATGCAAAACTAGTTATTGCTTACTATTTTAATACTGAATTGATTTATAATCTTCTATAGACGTGATGCCAGTATCAAGATAGTGTAAGGAATTTCTTTGTCTTATACAAGGTAAAACATTTTCTTTCCTTGAGTAGGTGAACAAGATGTTATTAATTTCATGCACTTTGTTTTTAAATCTAGACACATATTTAAATAACTGCAAAAAAGTTTTATAAAAAATAAAGAAAAAAAAAACTTAGTAAATGACTGAAAAAAAAAGGAACCTTCTACCTCATTCCTAAGATTCACTATAAATGTATAAAATGGACATTCACCATTTATGGATAAATTAGCATGCCAACAAAAGGAAAATGAGATCAAAATTTTCATTTGTTATAAGCTGGTTTGTTAAAATAGGGATTTCAACAGTACACCAATAATTTAAAAGTCATTTCAAATAACAAAGCTTTAAAATGCACTTCTAGACAAAACTTAAAAATTTTGTAACATTAAAAATTTTTTTTTAACTAGTTTGTAAAATTCTATTAATTTTTCTTAGATTGATTTATAATTAATGTTTAAAAAATATAGTATAAGTCTAATTTTTTAAATGGACAATTTCAAAAAAATTTTAATAAAAGTAGCAGACCCAGATGTTAAATATTAGAGGGGGAAAAAAGGAGAAAAATGAAGAAGGAAAAACAAAAAGTAAAAAACAATTTAAAAATATTTATTTGATTTACATAATGCAAAAACAAGTACCTAAGTATGAAATATACCAGAAGCTAAATAATTTTTACTAATATAAACAATCACTCGAGTCTCCTAATCAAAAAATGTTGAAAACAGATTCAAATCAGAAGTTTCTCAAATATCCTAATTTAAAAAAAAAATTAATATAAATGCGCATTTTGGATATCAAATTTTTAGAATACATTTCTATAAACAAATTTTTAATTTTGTGACTGCAGAATTTCTTAAATAGCAATAAAATCTATACCTTAATAGTTTGGAAAGATACAATAATTATCATTAGATTTACTTTTAATCAATGTCTAAAAACTCATGATTTAAATAATATATTGACTGCATAAAGCCATTTTTTAAGTGGACAGTTAAATTTTTTTTTTTTTTTAATAGTAATATTTCGGGATGATGAACGAATAGGACGGGATTTTTTTCGGTATCTGAGGCAGGGAGTTTGAATTGTACTTTAGATTAACAGATTTGTAACCATTTAGTTTGGTCTGAGAGCGCTAGAGTTTTCTTTTATGTTACCCGACAGCTAAAGACATCGGATTTTACTACTTAATTACTACGATTCTGAACGACTAAGAACAAAGAGCGGGATTCGAACCCGTGGCCGCATCCTACAGATTCAGCTATAAGGCTGATTTTTATCGGGATTGCCGTTAAAAGTTATGATTTTTCATCAACTTTAATGCACACGCAAAACTTAACAAAAAAAAAGGTGTGGATTTTTCAACAATAAACTTCCGTGCATATCCAAAGTTTCGTAAGTTATTTGCAACAGTGTCATTTTCTCACACTGCCCATAGCAGAAAATTCAGTCAATAAGATAAAGTACTGTTTGAAATAACTATAGAAGGGATTGGAATCTTAATACTGTTACCGCAATATTAAAAAAAATACCGATATATAAAACAGTATTACGATCGGTCTAACATGCACGTGAGTTCGGGAGATATCTATAATGAAAGTACGCAGATTGTTAAAACATAATTCTACCGTATGAGAACCCCATATTATGATCGCAATATTAACTATAATGGTCCATTAAAAAATGCGCATTTTCTGGAATCGAAATCCAGAAAACGGTTGTTTTTTACCAAAAACATAGAATTACGGCTTAGTTGTAATTTTATAACTAGAACCACACAAGTTCTATATGTTTCATTTATACCGCGTCACAAGGCTTTTTGACCTTGAAGTACATGTTGGGAGCATCGACTGTTAACACTTTCCTACTCTTTGTCAGAAAAAAAATTGTGGATGCAACAAAGAGAAAATGACAGAAAACTTTCAGATTATCGTCAAAATTTATACATATGCGAGATAAAAAAATGGCTTCTTTTTTTCTTTATTATTATTTTTTTTTAATTTGCGAAAAAATCTGTTTTTATGAACAAACCCACAAAAAACATTTGGATCAGAATCATCCCTGAATTCAATATTCGATATGTCAGTCCATTTTTAAGCGCACAGGCTCGGAGTAACGGCTTTTTCCCCCTCTTGGGTTCAGAAAAGGGTTAAACAAATTTCTCGACACTACAATAAAAAAATTCGGGTCCCACTTTGGTTTTGACACTTTGATCGTTATTTGCTAACTTTCAAACACCTGTACCGCCAATAAATAGCCTAAGACTTTTTTTCGAGGGGGGGGAGGTGAATATACCACAGAAAAAAAAAATGCTAGAAAAACAAAGATGTTATCAAAACATGGGAAAGACGATGTGCGTAATCCGTTCCACCATTACATAACTCCGTAAATGTTGAGAAGGAAAAAACGAATAAAAGGAGTGAATGGCCCAAAGAAAAAAGGAATAAAAGGCGGGAATAGCCGAAAAAAAGGAAGAATGCCGTAAAATAAGGAATAAAGGAGAGATTTCTAGAAAAAAGGAGTGCTGCAGTGTCTGATTTCATTCACACTGAACGATTAATCCCGAGCGATCTTTTATGATTTTCATAGACGATTTCGAAATATTCAAATAAAAACTGTCGGCAAGAAAAAAAAATAAGGACTTTAGGGGAAAATTAAGCACTATTTAAGCACTTTTTAAGGCCTTAAAAACGCGTTTCGAAATTAAGCAGTTTTTAAGCACTTTTAAGCACCGTACGAATCTTGCTGTGATAGAAAAGAAAAACTAATTTTTTTTCAAAATCAATAGTTGGTAGAGCCTCCATGAAAGGCAATTACATCGTAGACCCTCCGAAGCCCACTTTCCACAAATCTTTGTATTACAGCTAGTGGTATTGTCCACTCGGCTTGGAGTAGACATACAAGTTCCTTCACCGATTTTGGATGGGTAGTGCACCCCTTAATTTGGCAATCCGACTCGTCCCAGAGGTTATCGATAGGGTTCAGGTCTGGGCAGGCCGATCCATTTGATGAACTCCATTGGCACCATACCAAGCATTGGTTAACTTCGAAACATGACAACTGGCATTGTCGTCCTGAAAGTAACAGTAAAACGGCCCCAACGTAGAAAGCACATTGTCATCCAATATACTGTCGTATGCATCGGCACTGAGCTTACCATGAATGGGGACCAAGGGTCCCAGTCCACATCAGGAGAAACACCCCCAAGACCATAATTTCACCTCTGCTGAACTTGACTGTTGGCACAATGCATTCTGGCAGGAGACGTTCTTCAGGCAAATGCCAGATCCAGACTCTGCCATCCAAACGGTAAAGGGTAAACCTTGATTCGTAGCTCCAAAGAACCTGTTTCCACTGATCTACAGTCCAATTTCAATGTGCTTTGCACCATATTAACCGAGCAGTGCGGTTGGACTTTGTGATCAAAGATTTATGGACAGCAGCACAACCATGAAAACCAAGCAGATGTGCTTCCTTACGGATGGTATACATTGAAACAAAACTCCTAGATGCCTGCTGGAAATTCTCGCAGATGAAGGTCATCGGTTGCATGTGGTTCTTCCAAATTTCCCTGGACAGCACTTGCAGTTTCTATCTCCCAGTTTTGTTGGTCTGCCGACGGGGCACATTCCGACAATCACCGCTCATTTTCCACTTCTTAATCATAGGCCACTGTCGATTTTGGGTACTTCAGATAACTAGATATGCCCCTTAAGGAACAGCCATATTTGTGATACCCGATAATTATACTTTTCTCTAAATCAGAGAGCTCCGAACTGCATGGCATCTTGTCTGCAACTAATGCCGATGCTGTTTCCTCCACGATGTATACCGGCGTAGGCCATGACGTACCTCAGGACTGCAGATATCGTCATTTGCTTAGATGTCCAAATACTTAGTGATAGACAGTGTATAACAGAGTAGTGGTGAAAACACAACTTTGTTAAGTGTCAATCATATTGATAATTTAAATCTTTATTATTTCAGAACTTTTCTCACAAATCTCATTAAAATGATTAATTAATATTAATGTACAATTATTTCATGCCTAGATACTTTTGGCATTTAAATTTTGATAATATGTGAGCTGGTAAAATTGAAATATTGTTTGTTCACAGTTTATGAATTTTCATGTCATAGAGCATCCTCCTCTGAGCAACCTAATTAAATATACAGAAAAGAGGAAAACCTCGACAATTAACAACAAGTTAGGTCTACGTTAACAAATTCTTGTGACACATTTATACACAACTATAATGACAAAGCTATATTAAGATTAGTGTCCGACCATTGCAAGAAATTCTTGTAGTGACATGTTTGTGCCCATTCATTTGGTACCAATATTATTTCTAGCTTAATTTCCCAGTGGTAAAGAGCAGAAAAATGTGAATTTGCACTTTAAAAGAAAAAATATATATATTCTAGATTGGCGAATTTTACTGATATTTCCATATTTTCTCGATCTATGGAGACCCTGATTATCATTTTTAATAGGCTGCTAACATTACATTACAGAAGAAATCACGAGAAGTGTGGGGTTGTCACCAAGTTGAAAATCTGGTTTTTATGGATAATAGTCTCACCAATATGTGAATTTCTTTCCGATGCCATACAATACTCTTTGTACAAAGAAGTAAAAATCTTTTCTTTTAAAAATTTTTGAAGTCATTCTTTAAACAGTTAACAAAACAATTTTTTTTAATTCATTCAAAATCAATTAGACATACAACTGTCAATCATTTGAAATAAAATTAAAATTTGGTTTAAAAAACTTTTTCAGCAGTCAATTCATCCCTTTTTGCTATTATTAATATTATTCAATTAACCTATGCACAAAAACTATTCCAGTTTGACAATTCGTTTGGCACACACCTGGAAACTTTTATAATCTTCAGTCAAGTCATAAAAATATTTTTTTAATTCTAGATCTTTAGTGAAAAATAGAATAAAGCAAATACAGATAATGAAATTTGAAGTATTTAGATTCCATTTCAAGGGACATTACAAATAAATGTTTAGACGAACACCAATAATTGCTAACATACAAAAAGGTTATTTAGGAGTATATAATTTAATTTATTAGAAATGAGTAACTAATAAATCCAAATGATTAATTTAAATATATGAAAATCTTCCTACTGCATAAAATGATTACAAGTGTTCAGAGACCAAGATATGAAGCATATAATTAAATCAACAATAGCCAATTGATGGCTTGTAGAATAATTCTGGTATGCATCTTAGTTTACTTGAGTTCTACCAAGTTTTAGGTTTATTTTTTTAATAGTCTTTTAACAAACTTAAAAAATGTAATGATAGAATTCAGTTTTAAGTATTATCAAGCAAGTAGTAAAACTCTTAAGCTTATCTTAACTGAGTTTCCTAAGAATATATCAATCTAAAAATAATGCATGATCTTGACAGTATTTAATAGGGGAGGGAGAATGTTTTAAGTGGTTGGAGGAATGGAAGTAATGTTCATGTTTGACATTTTTCAAAGGATGCCTCATTCCGCCCTCTTTAATATTAAGTGCTGATATGTCCTGTATTTTTTCAAAAAAGTTTTCTTTTAGGGGAGAACACATAGGTGCTTGTAAACACATGCTTTGCTAACAAAGTCTTAATAAAATGTGCATTAAGTGTCCTTTCATTCAACAAAATTTGTCTTTTTTTTTTATAAATGTGTCCTGTACCTTTTCTCAAGGGAAGGAAATAAAACGTTAGTGTCTCTGTCACTTTTTAAAAATTAGCAGTGAAATATATATATATATATATATCCTACTGATGTAACAAAATTTGAACACATAAGTGTAAATGCATCCTTTTTAACCAATCAATTTATTTTGCATATATATAAGCATGCTATATGCCTTGATTACTCTTATGAATGAATAACAAACTATACATTAAATTTGGCCCTCAAGATACATTAGGTTTGCTAACCCTGCACTAGACAACTGTATAAAATACCTGTAACTGTATATATCCCTGTATGATTTTAAGGCTTACAACAAAGAAAAAGAAATTTTATACGGAACGGACATCGCTCAGGAGCTCTCATACCTGACTTCCCTGGGCCAAGCCCTCTAAGTCAGATTACTGTGAATGCATGGAATGAGATATAACTGATAATTTGCAACACGATAATGAGGACAAGAATTGAAATGATGTTAGGGGATATAAGTAAAATTTAGATTATAATAAGCTACATTAATCGGAAAGGCATATAAACATTTACAAAATATATGGGCTTTTTGAGATAGAACTGAAAGAAAATTTAAGGTTACAAACTTTAAACAAATAAGTTTTTTTTAATTATGGAATTAAAAAGGATAACTTTTAGGCAAATATAACAAACTTAAAAAATTAACCTCATACTTTTTTAAAAATCATTTAATTACCTTTCATTGTAGAGGTGGAATTTCCAGAAGCTGCGATATTATATGGAGTAGTTGGAGGTGCAGGAGACATGACAAAATGACTATTATGGTGGTTTAAAGGTGGTGAGCTACTTACACTGCTTTCAGATGAATGGCTGCAAGTAAATAAAATAAATTTCATTAGAGAATGAAAGCATGCTACTTATTTGACGGTTTTTAACAGTTTATTATGATCATTACTAAATCTGTGCATCAAAGCTGGAAAATCCCAATTAAAAACACAACAATAACAACAATCATTTATTCTTCATGTTAAAGTTAGTTCTTTAATATATTATCTGACAATAGTTTAAAATACTGTATAGATGTCATAAAGTAATAAATCACAGGAGCACACTGGAAACCTGTGTCACTAATAAAATTCTTTAAAGCAGTTCATCCTTTAATGATCTTTCTAAAATAAAACATGACCAATTTAGGTCTGAATGAGATTTACTACTTTCATCAATAATTATATTTATTCAAATATTATAACAATATGCATAATACTCCATTCAAATATTAAGCTAATTTATAATTATGTGCATCTGCATGTTATTAAATTCATGAAAAAAAATTTTAGCAGCATTTAAACTGCACCAGAGTTGCTAGGTTTGTTATGTTGTAAAAATTCCAAGACCAAGGACTGATTCAGGAGGTATTTTATGACCTTGAAGCCCACTGCTAGTATAGATATTTGTAGTCATCCACATGGTCCGACAAAACCAGGGCGACTAAAAAAAATGACCCTGGCGACCCATGTTTCATAATGCAGTGAATGCATTAAAGTCATTAAGTTGAAGAAAGAACTTGTGCCATCGGCTCCTAAGAACTTTTCCTAGCTCCTAAGATTTTACAACTTTTGTCAGTCTCTGATCATCCCAAATATGCTTTAAACAGTAGGTCCCAGTCCCATTAGCCCTTGAGTACCAAATAACTAGACTTCAGTACTATAAACCAACCAAGACACTATTCAGCATAGAAGCAGACATACCAACATTCAGTCAAATCTGTCATGAGCAACAGAGCAGAACAGCGCAGTTTTAAAATTTAACATGCTAGCCCCAAAGTAAATGTTATACATAATAAAACAAATCTTAAAACTACCCAAACAAATTATATATAATTATATATTTTATTTTCTCAATTAAAATGGGACAAATTAAATTATTAAAAATTAACACACACTAGTAAATTATTATGGGTAAGTTAAAATTTATGCATTTAACAATGTATAAGTAGCTTTTTTAGCTTTGACAAGTTCTTTTTCAAAAAATTTTACTTATAACAACAATGACCCTGATTAAAATATTTGCATTTCTTTGTCATCAGAGATCATGGAGTTAGTCTTCCCAAATTTGACCTAAATTCATTTTGGTTTTTTAACACAGTACTGAAAATGCTTTAACATTGCAGCATTACTGTGTGGAAAGAATAATATATTTAATTTAGCATTATTCTTGGAAAGACTTTGTATTTGATTGCTACATTGTGATCTTTTAAACAACTGATTTTATACCAAGCTGTATGTGAGCATTCACAGTTTAAAATTTCCTAGCTAAATTTATCCATTTGGTAAATTCTGATTCAAGTTCATTCATTGCATTATCAGTAAAAATATCATTGAAATATTCAATGAAATAATTCAAAGAACTAAACTTAATCTGTGCTCTTACACTGATATCTGCAACTTCAGCATGCATGAACATTTCATCTTTCAGAGGAAATTTTTTAAACACATATACACATGCTCTGTCATAAAATGCACAAACACATTTAAAGAAATTTTTCTTTTCAGAATCTGACAGAAATGCATTTGCCAAGTACTGTTTGGTTTTGTGTCCTATAACTAAGTTATCTACAGACTTTTGCAATTTTCTGTTAGAAAAATTTATTTGGAAAACGTCTGCAGAATCTTGAACAGCTGATGTCTTTATAAAATGGAACAATCAATCTATACATAATGAAATAAGTTGCTTCTGTAATTTATGAACAAGGGGTGCTTCAGATTACAGGAATGTATTAACTTTTGTAAACACTGCAAAAAAATTGACGTACAAATGAGTTGTGGAACTCTGAAAATGTTTTCCAATACGTAATACTACATCAGATTCAAATTTTCTTTTTTCACAGAAAAACATTTTTAAAGCTTTCCACTGCTCAACCCTTCTATTTACTACTTTTTTCCACAGAGAACCATTCAGCACTACCATATTTCAATACTTTATGAAGTTCAACTTCACATAATGTTTGGCACAGTTAAAAAGTTTCAACTCTTTTAGAACTTTTTTTCAAATGATAAAAAATATCAAAAAGCTCATCATCAAGAAAATATAATTCTTTAGAAGAATGCTGTGCAGCTAGATATATCAAGTGACATGCACATCCATTCAAAATCATCTTTTGGTTCTTTTCTTTGATAAATTTAATAACACCTTTAAGATGGCCTGTCATGACAGATGCATTGTCCGAGCAAAAAGACAAACAATTTTGCCAACTGATCCCACATTTTTCAAATGCCATGTCAAATAATTTGAAAATGTTTTCACCTGTAGCTTCTCCACTCAGCTTTGGTAGTGAAAGCATCATTTTCCCACTTTTTTCTAATGTGATTTCAAAATATGTCACAAGAATCAGAAATAATTTTTCATTCTCAGACAAATTACTCTTATCTATTGCAACTGTAAATTTCGACAACTTCAGATTTTCTACAATTTCATCTAAAACCAAATAAAAAAAACTTCACACAATTGCAGTAGTTTTCATCCAGTCACTTCTGTATTTTGATGCTATCTGCAAGTTGGAAAACATCTTTTTAAACAATGTACCTCCATGATTCTCTGCGGATAGAGGACAGTTACGTTTTACTAAGAAGCTAGTAAAAAGAGATTCAGCTAATTTAAGTGTAATTAATACACTTAAATCATCTGGCTTTGAAAACAACGATTTCAAGCTGTGATGTGACTTTGTAATGTGGAAAAAACTTTGTTTTTGTTCACATCACAAAGTCCCACTTCCTATGTTGAGCACACTCCACATGGTGTTAGCAGTCATCTCTTCCTCCATGACCGAATCTAATATCAATGTTACAGACAGAACAATACACATGGCTGCCTGAAACTTTTGACCATTTAAGTACTGGCAATAATCTTTGATATTTGTCTTTTAACTATTGTTGAGTTTTCATTTAGACATTGTATTTAATCAGTACTTAGCAATGATCAAACACTTGCTAAAATACTGTTTGACCATAACAGCAAAAGAGTGTTTAAAATTTGATGTAACAACCTAGCTTAAAGAAGAAATAAACGTGCAGTATTTCCCTAAAGCTGTTGTATCTCCTGCTACAACACCGTTGGAATTCTTGCAATCAAGCGTGCAATTTCCATAAAAACTTCCTACGCTATAATCCACAGCAAGCCATTACCACTGTTTGGAAGGGTTATGGCTTATCGAGGTCGATGATGACGGAGGATGGGTTCAAAGTAGTTTTTCTCTGAAGATCAAATACAGTCAGTAGGTGCTACTTAAGTGCACAGTCAACTCTATGGACACATCCACGCACTCGGCTTATTTAGTGGCTTAATGTGAGCAAGCAACTCGTGAACCATAACCCAAGTTCATCATCAGGGCCTGTACTACAGTGGTGAACAACTGGCATTAGTGTAGAAGAGGCAATAGGAATTTGTCACATGTCATCCTACCCTCTGAAATTTTGGTGAGGAAAATATACATTCCGCTATAGGTTAGTGTTAGAAGTTGCAGCCAAATCGGCACCTTCTGTAACTTTCGGTGAATCCCGGCAATTTGTCTATTAATTCGTTTATTTTATTTATTTATTTTTTTAAGTCAACCAAAGCAGGAGATTTGACAGCCACCTTAATCACCAGTTAGATTGTTTTTGTTAAGGAAGCTGACTCTCGCAGGTAGTTTGGTCTTGAAGTCTGCACGGCAAACTCTAATGTGGCTTCAACTCTCACTCGGTAGCTACGATCTGTGTAATTTTGTGATTGGCTGAGTGGGGGAGGAAGCCACATGATTATGTTAATTAGCATAATATACCTGCTGCTGGGTATATAAGGCTGACAAGGAGGCAAGGTACCCTTTTTTGGTCAGCTGTGAGGGTAGTAGCGGTATCATTGTTCATGCTGTAGCTAAAATTCCTCTAAATGACGTATTAGATTAAGTTGTTGTTTCTTAGTTACGTATCAAATTATAAAATCCTTTTTTTTTGACTTTGTATTTTTTTAATAGTTTATGGTATTAGGGTTAAATGTTTTTTCGGTAATATTATCAAAACATTTTTGTGGTAATAGGTGATTGTTAAATTTATTGTTTATTTTGTTAACTTTTTTCAAAAACTTTTAGAACTTAAATAAAAAATGTTTAGTTCAAATACTTGTTTTTTTTATTTCTCGTCATTCTGTACAAGTCATGCTAATTTCCACTTTAAATATTTTTTGTATCAGAGATGTCCAGCAGTATTAGGTAGCTGGTCATCAGTTAGGCCTATTTAGCAATATTTATTAGCAGCAAATAAGGGAGAAAAGAATTATGCCACCGTCAAAAATTAAGAGATTTGATAAAATTAATCCTACAATAACAAAATTTTTGTTATTTTCCATAGCAATCTCAGAAGTTTCTGGAGTTAAAAATTTTAATCATTTTTTCAGAGCAACTCTGAAGTAGTTAGTATCTCTGTATAAGTACCATACTGGGAGTTGCTCTGTTTTATTTTGGACCATAATTTAAATAAAATTCCATCATTAAATAAATACATAATTAAAATCAACTTTTAAAATATTTACTAAACACATTTTACAATTCATTATTACACTATCTTCATCTAGGACTGCAAAAGTTTTTATAGAACTAAGAACTTTATTTTATATTATTAAAAAGTAATAAAACAAAACTATTAAAATTATGTAATTAAAAAAACATTTACCTATTATTTCTTGAAACACATGGAAGAGCTCCTTTGTTATTTTGTACTGAACCCAATATAGAACTTGATGATTGTGCCCTTACTGCAACTGGTTTAATTGGTGTCGTAGAAGTCTCCTACAAAGTCGAAAGAAAAGAAATATATTTTACATAAAAAATACATTTTCAGAAAATTCTGCAGAACATAATTAATTGGATACAAAGTTTGATACCTGGAATGCGAATTACCCTTAAGGCAAGGACTAAAATGCATGTATTAAAGGATGAACACTAGTACATGCATTAAAGGGGAATATATCTGTTATTGAAAATAATAAATGGAAAAATTATCCTTTCTTTTAACATATTGAATGTTATGGGGGTGACTGGTGGCCAGAACTGAGTTGGTTTGTAGAACTATGATGACCTCAGTAAAATAAGTAAATTACAAATGCTTACACAAAATTGCATACTTGCCAAAGTTTATACATTGACATCATTCAATTTTTCACAAAATATCAGCTGGTTGGATGGCTGATTTTGAGCAGCAAAAGTAATGAGAATTAACAAAAGTTAACTGTAATTAATAAAATATTTAAATGTCTATGACATACAATAAAATCTATAGCTCATATCTCAGTTAAATTCAATTCAACAGAAACACAAAATTAACCGAAATTTCAGACTTAATATCTATATAGCAAAATCAATATATGATGTTAAAACTATCAAACTATGATTTTATAAAATTTTAATTTTTTTCAAGAAATTTTGCCCTTAATAATCAAAATTTTTAAATTTATAAAACTGATATAAATAATCTCTAGTCCAATGATGTCACTTTTTATTTTTAGCATATTCATACAAGAATTTAATATCTTTCAAGCATATTAGCATATTCACAACTTTTTTTTTCAGTTACATACATTTCAGTTAAAGGGGAATAGATTTTTAATTTTGCAGATTTACTAAAATGAAAAATTCATTGCTCTTAAACAACAAAATAAATAAATAAAAATTGTTTTTATAGTACCAAAAACTATAAAAATTCTCAGTCCAACATTATTAGAATCAAATAAAAAACTGTAAATTTTGTTAATAAGAACATTTTTTTAAATAAGAACATACCTCATTATTGTTTGACTTGGAATGATTTGTTAAACCTGGACTAGGAGCTGGAGAACTGGAATTTGTAGAGGTTGGGGAATTGGATCGCTGTGAACTTTCATCATCACCTTGAAGTAGGTTAAAATAAAATAAAAATAATAAAATATCAAAACAAAGAGAAGATAACTGATGCAATAAACCCAAATTTTAATTGCTTTAAAGCATTTAACTTGAATATCTTTTTATTGCTTTTATTTGAGCAATAAAGCACTTAAATTAACCCAAATATTAGTAATCTGTAAATTGTTTAAAAACTATCAGAAGTTAATCTACTTTAAAAACCATGGCAATTCAAAATGACTTAAAACATTCCCTGATTTTGAGCATTTTCAATAGATCAAATTGAAATCAGTTTTCAAATAAATTGAATAGAATAAAGACATAATTACTACTCTTCAAGGAATAAAAAATTTACAATAAAAAGTATAGCAGAAATAATACATTAGCAAGCTACAAGCCTATGCACTAAATATCTTGTTACTATACAACAAATGTCCGAACATGCTTAAAATTTTGACTACAGATGGGCTATATATTTGGCCATTATACTAATGGAAAATAATTTTAAGCACAGATTAAATGCTTTGTACCTTTAAAAGGAAAATAACCTTAAAAGTGGAAAAATAAATAGGATATTTGGTTTTGACTCCAAACTAAAATATAAGCATGCTACAAAACAGAGTTAGAATAAGAACATTTGGAATAAATCTACTAATTAACTAAAAAATTATTACAAAACACATTGTATGAGGATTTATACATGTTTCTTTTTAACATCCACTCATTCTTTCCATACATAAGATAAACTTCATGATAATTTTTATCAAGAAATACAACATTAATAATTTGTCAAAACATAAAATGCATTACTATAATCATCTATCAAAAAACAACAAAAACTTACTGCAAAGCCTGGCCTTTGATAAAAATTCCTGCATATCCTCTAATTCGAGATCTTCATAAATAAACTCATTTTCTTCAAAGTCAGGATCTTGAGAACTTTCAATATAATATTCTACATCATCTTTAATTTTTTTAATTTGATCAACGTCAACAGTGCTATTGTCTAGCTTCCTCATTAATGTTTCTAGTTGTTTTATGTGATACCTGTGCTTTTCTAGCCAACCTTTTAATTCTTCTGTCCTGTCTAATTTCTAAAAATATAAATATTTACATATAAAGCTAAATTTGTGTTTCAACTTTAAAAACTTAAGAAACATTTAAAAAGGTATAAATAAGCAACCAAAATCATTATCTCATTTCCCATAAAAATTTACAGCAAATTATAACCTAATTAAATGACCGTTTATGAGCATTCAATACTTATGAGAAATTACATATGAAAAATTCATTCATTTTGATAAATTAGAAGATTGACAACATAAACAGCTCATTGGGAACAAATAGAATGTATTTTTGCCATCTTTTAAAATTATCTGTTTAAATGTATGTGTAATAAATACACATACATGAGAAATATTTAATAGTAATCAACCACAGTCTCTTACAAGAAATTTAATTTATAGTCATTGAAATTAAATATATATGTATATATATGTTGTATAAAACATAAAAAATTTACTAAGTTACAAAAAAATACTCATGCCACATACTGAGATGGTAATTGAAATATACAGTTATTCTTAAGTACATTGCATTAATGATAGATGACCATGATAATCCAAGGGTAAAAATTAAAAGTAACTGAAATAATTTTATTTATATGGAAAAAGAATTCCTAGTTAAATGAAGATAACTTTACTAACAAATGTAAATGGAGCTTTCTCGTTTTCTATTCTTCATATTGCTCACTAACATGAATTACAAACAAATTAGGACAAAATCATGGTACAATTCTAATGTAAATTCATGAATTCTAAGATAAAAAATACATTCTCCAAAATTTACAATTTCTCTGAATTAAATTAATCAAACATTCTTGAATTTCTTATTTAACTGAGAAATATTAAAATTACATAAGATAAATTTGTGCAATTTGAATAATCCAAAATTTTGAATTAATCAAAATTGACTGTATTTGAAAGTAGAAAACAATATTTAAAAATTTTTTGAAGTAAAGCAGCTTTAAAAATAATCCTTTTGAAAGCAATAAGAATGGTAAATTTGGAAGGGGAAACATCATCCTGGCAGTTTCTGCAAACTAAAATGTAGAGTAAAGAGTGCGGCTCCCAAAATACACAAATACATTGAGCTTATATTATAATCGATCTGCATGCCTGTTAATTTTTCATTAAGAATAATTACAAATATTGGTAATTAAAAAGCTAAAACATTTTAGCACAAGTTAATAAACTTAGCAATGTTTTGGAGACAAGGCTTGTATATTTAAAATTACAACACAGAAACATTTTAAAATTTAAGCTCAATGCAATTAGTTATCAAACACTTACTTCTTTATCATTTTTCTTCTTTTTTAAGGCTAAACTAAGAGATTCCATTTCACTTTCAAACTGATCTAGTTGTATATTTAAACCTTCTATAGATGTCTATAAAAATTAGAACATGACTATACTATAAACAATTTAAGGCTTTATAATATATGAAATAAAAAAAGTAAAGTATACAATATTTGAACCAATATATAAAACAATCCAAAACAGTTCTCTATACAATGCAAGGTTATCTTTAAAATTATATATATTAAATTTATAAACAAACAATATAAAAAATAGAGAATTTTAATAAATACAATAACCACACAAAACCTATCATTAAGAGAATATTACAGTTTTTAAATTATTAGAGTAAACGAGACTATGAAACATTTATATAAATAACATTTTAAATGATTTTCCGCTAGCTAGAATGCTTTAAATTTACACACGATTGCAATATATTAACTTTCCTCCTTAATAATGAGATCCAATGGGTAAAATATAAGAATTTAGCAAATATTAATAATCAAGAAAATGAAATATACAATATCTTATACCACAAATTTAGGATTTGAAGTATCTCTTTTAGATATAAGAATGATATACAAATTTCAAAATTCATACACATATTGGCTGCAAAAATTTAATAAAAAGAACAAAATAAATCTTTATAAAACCAAAGAAAGAAGCAAGCACATTTTTAGATCTTAATAGGGTTGTTAATAACACCATCTAAATTTTTATACTGAGGAAACACATTGATTTATTTTCTATTTCTACAATAATTAATATTTGATAATAAAGATATTCAACTTAAATATTTAGTTTAACTAATATTTTATGTACTGGAAATAACACTTTTTTTTTTTTAATTTTTGAAGACTTTAGTTCACAGTCGACTTTAAATTGATTAAAAATGACATATAATTCTTTTTTAATAAACTAAAAAAATTCTGTCCCACACCCTTACAAAATGTTCCTCATATAAATAGTTTATGATTTATTTTTGTAAAAAGACTTGTACTGTGTGCATATTAACCCATTAGCGCCCAGTGATCTATTTTTAGATCGCTAAACATAGCTTGGTAAACTCGCTTTTAGTTGACCTTAAACCCACCCCACACATTCTATACTGCACAGGGGGAAAGAAAAGGCATGCACCTGTTTACCAACAAGTGGTTTTCTTGTTTTGTTTATATCATTGATCTAAAGCGATAAGAGAAAGTTTGTATCGCCCTTTCGTTCCGCCGTTTTTCTACGTTTCTTAGCAAAAACACTGAAAACAGCTAAGTAATACGCGTAAGTTAAATTTTTTTTGGCGATTTAATATCTTCATAGATGTAGCTATCACAATATAAACCGATGTTATTTTAAAACAAATATAAATAGTAAAAATTAGTGTCAAAATACTGCTGATCTAGAAATAGATCACTGGGCGTTCGGGCGTTTTTTTTTTCCTGACCCTGGTAATATTACGTTTTTTCACGTTTAGATGAAAATATGAATTGAAAAGTATTTAATAGCTTTCAGGATGCAGTTGATTATTTGTTTTCTGAACAAATTAAAGAGGATATTATTGCCATATCCACTGATGTAGATGAACTGACATGATGAAGAGAAAATAGATAAGTTACATGCTCCATTTGTAAATGATATTGTTGGTAAAATAGAAGTAATATAAAAATATGAGTGTGATTAAATAGATTTACTTTCAACGTTTGAGAGGAAGCCTAAAATATTAAAAACAGAAAAGCCAAAAATTGTTTGGAAAAAAACCCGAATTATACCAAATGGTCGGAATTAGGGGAAACTTATAAGAATAATATTTTGGCAATGGAAAATGATCTTGCAAATGCATCTTGCATCATTGCTTTGAAAAAATTTTTTCTGATGAAGTATATAACGTAATTGTGGATAAGGCTATTCTCTATGCTAAAAATTTCAAAAACGACCATGATTTAATTATCACTAAAGAAGATATAAAGATATTTATAGGGTTTTTGATATATTTTGGCTATCTTACTCTTTCAAGTGAAAGATATTATTGGAGTGATGTAGAATATTTAGTGATAGGTCTTGTACAGGATTCTTTTAATAGAAATGCTTACCTAAAAATAAAGTCATATATTCATTTCCAAGACATTTCAAAAGCAGATAAATGTAAGAATGACAAATCAAGATAAAACTCCTTTTGGAGAGAATAAGAGGTAAAATATGGTACTGGTGTCTATTCACTCGAATAATTGATATGGCTGTAGTTAATGCAAGTATTCTGCACAGAAATGTTCATAAAGGTGATTCTATGCCCATGTAAGGTTTTCGAAGAGCTGTTGCTGTAAAATATCTAAAATTGGGAATCGGAAAAAAAGTTTTGAAAGGTCGACCTTACAGTTTTCCTTCATCCTCAAAAGCTAATCTCAGTCATGATGTTCGCTTTTATAAAAGGGATCACAATATGGGACAAAGAAAGGGCAAAAGACGATGTCGACTTGTGGGTGCCAAGGAAGGCCGCTAACATATTGTGTGAAGTGCGATGAAACTTTATGCAAGAAGTGTTTCTTCAAATTCCACACTAAACTGTAGAAACATTGAAATTTTATTATTTTAAAATAATTAAACTTTACTAAGTACATTCTCTAATATTGTGAAATTCTGCATAAATAAACGTTTTTTAAAAGAAAATGCATTAGTTTTTATCTATTTGGTTCGATTTTACCACGTTATTGAAGTACTAATGATTGTTGTGTATTTGCTAAAATATATCCTCCGAACGCCCAGTGATCTATTTTTAGATCAGCATTTTTTTTAAAAACTAAGGTACGTATTGATAAAATTCGATAATAATATTCATGTTGATGGTAAAAGACACCCAATTTATGAATTATATGTCAGTGCGTCAAAATAAAATAATTTGGGCGTTAATGGGTTAAACATCTCTACAGTTTTCAAACACTTCCTTACAGAATTTTTAAATGTGTGCATTATTCTTCACAAATTGATGAGAGTTTTTAATTCTGTGTTTCTATTTTTTTTAACATTTAATTTTATTTTTAAGTGTTTTATAAAAAGTGTTTGCTGTATGCATTTAATGAATATTGAAACTTGCTATATTTAATGTGGACAAAAAGAAATTATTTTGTTGTCATAGTTAACAGATATTGATATAAATATCATTTTTACCTTTAAACCATATTCATTAAAAACCAAGAAAAACAGCAGTCTTTTCACATTTTCTTAGAAACAACTATTTACACATATAAAGAATTCACTTATAAGAATTATCACTCCCCCATGGTTTTCAAATAAGTAAGTTTCTCATGTGTGTATGCATATATTTATATAAAGAGAAAAATATACATTTGCTATTTTGAAAAACATGAAAAATTACTTACTGCTAGCCAATTAGTGATTTCATCTTTTTCTTTTTGTGCAGGATCTAATTTTTGTGCAGCACCTAAACCTTCTTTTGAGTAGGCTTTGGTTTTTGTTTCCCTCTCTACAACTTTAAACCTTTCCATTTGCTATAAAATAAATTATTCTCAAATTTTAACTTTTCAAATACTCTTAGCTAAGAAAATATAAAAAATTTTAAATATGCTCAAGCTAGGAAGTAAAGAAAAATAAACAACTATATTTTTAAAAAATTAACTAATAGAAATAAAGTTTGTTCCACAAGTAAATATGCTCAAGTAGGAAGTAAAGAAAAATAAACAATATTTTCAAGAAATTAACTAATAGAGACAAAAGTTTGTTCCACAAGTAATAAGAATTTAGTCTTAGATCACACTTTTACTAGAAAAATAGTTCATAAAGCCTTTGTTACCCATTTTTTGACCTGTTGTAAGTATTTTAGAGTTTTCATTTTTTATTAATTTTTAATGAATAAATAATTATATTGACAGCCTTTCTTTCACATTTGTAAATTTTATATTTATCTAAATAGTTCAACCAATGGTTTAAAAAAAATAGAATTTCAGAAAAGAAAATATGTATCTGTGTTATGGTTTGGTTTGGAGTGCTACGGTCTACTATTTGCAACACGAGGGCTAATGAGACCGGGACCTACAGCTTAAAGCTGATTCTTAACGGCTACAAACATTCATGCCACCGTGGTCTTCAAACCCAGAAACAGGTACTGAAGGGTATCTGTGTTATACAAGATTATAATTTGGTATTAAACTACAGAAGACAAGTGTGAGTAGATTACTTCGGTTAAGGTTTGCTTTTTGATCTAAAGTAAGCGTGATCAATTTCCGCTTAGACATTATGGATACAAAATGCTGATTAATTCAACAAGCACAATTCAAAAAACGCAATCGCAGCGTCACAAAGTCAAAGAGAGAAGAATGTCCAGCTGGGAATCCTTATCAGGAATGGGCAACTTTTTCTACACGCAGCCGAGAAGACCTAATTTCCCCCTCACAAAACTGCTCTTTCCCCCTACATTCTTCAAAGTAAATCCTTCCCCAAGACAGTGACCATCCTGAAGTCTTTGTTCAGTCCCACTCCAACCTCCCCTTCCATCCCCAATCTCTTATCTGTTTACCCTCTTGGACAATGGAGGGGAGGGGGTGAAGGGTATTCCAAGAATGTGTGACGTAAGTGAATGCCATTACAATTCACAGAAGGAAGACATGAGTGGACTGACATTCAAAGTTTTGAACTGAATTGTGTTTTTTACCAGGGAAATTTATCACAAAAACTTCAACTTAGAAGATGTTCACTTCGAGTTATCGAGACAATTTTTTAAAGAAAAGTATAGAAATGATTTGGGACTTGATTAAAAGTTCGAGTTAGTGGATTATTCGACTTATAGGAAGTCGAGTTATCGAAGTTTGACTGTAATAGTAATACTAAAAGATCTTATATCAAATTTTTAGGTTTTTTTTCGTCACAAATGATAAATTTTTATTTAACTTGAATTAAGTTGTCATATGAACCAAAGTGTAGAAAGAAGGCCAATTACTGCAACAAATTTAATTTGAATACACTAAACATGAAGTCCTGTTAATTTAGAAAAACTAAATTACAATACTGATATATGGTTTAAAAAATATTTTTAAAAAATTCCCTACGAAAAAGAAAAGTTGTCTAAAAAATTATATCAAAATTCAGGCCCTGGGAATTAATGACAAAATGCATTAATGTAAATTCTGAAAAACTCATTTTTCACAAAAAACGATATTTTTGAGCTAGGCCCACTTTTGCATACACATTTTATAGTCAAATTAATCAGTATCATTAATTATCACCACATGCTTGAAGACATAACTATATACCTTATTAAAGCTCTGCCCTTTTTCTCTTATTTTTTTTTATATTATCTAACAATATTTAAAATAGAATATTAAGAACATGTAAGAATTATAAAATAAAAAGGTTTTTTTTAATAAAACTTAAATGGTTATTTCATGCATAGTTTTTCATTATTAAATAGTACCAGGAGGAATTAAAGAAGTATAGGCAGAAAAGAGATAAAGTCATCACACATCATAAAGCAAAAAATATAAGCACAAATAATAAGATTAATAAGGAAGAGAAAATATTCACTTACTGTTTCAATTAGTTTTCTATTTTCTAAGAGAATCCTTTTATCCTTGATTTCACTGGAGGCCATCCATGTTTTAATTTGATCTCGCAGCCTCTATCATTTTAAATTTTTTAAAAGAAAATACCCATAAAAATTAGTTGCAATGAATTTTAAAATAAACAAGACTGAAGTATCATAAAAATAGAACATATTAGCTATTTATTTTTAAATTTAATTTTAATTGCTAAAAAAATTACCTGTAATTTTTTAATTTCTTTTTTGAGATCAGCTTCATATTTTTCTTTTTGGTTTGTATTTGTTGCATTATGGACCTACAGTGAAAAAATTGAAAGCAACAAAGTAAAGTAAAAAAAAAATTTAAGTGAGAATTTTTTTAAGATTCATCATTCACAAAATCATAAATATTATGAGTGAAAAGTGGACATTTTTCACTTGTAATTTTTTTTTTTTTTTTTTTTTTAACCATGATGAAAATTATTCTGATAACCATATGGATTCAAGGTTTCAAGGATCACAGTAAATAGTTCTAATTCATATACTCAATGTAGTTGTGTTTTATTGGTAATATTTTCTATAACCAGAGTAAATAAGAAAAAATTTATAGTAAAATATTTTCTCAGAAACCAATAAGTTGTACCCAATGCAAAACATACAGGTAATTCAAGTTTTTTTAATATCTAAATATTTCATAACAAAAAGTCAATCTTGGAAACCATGTTAAAAATCATATTGCTGGCTATGAAAATAAGTATCAGGGTTCATGCTTACATTCAGACTTTGTGTAAGATACAAATAAGAATTTCAGAATGCAAAAGAAATTATAACCTTTGCATTTCTATCAGAATGCATGAACTTTAAAAAGCAAATTGGAATTTTACTAGTCTTTGATTAAAAGATTTTTTCAAATTTTCCTTCATTTTTCAAAATGAACTTTGTTTATCTCAATTTAACCCTGATACACTTTTCAATACTAATAATGACAGATATAACTAGTAAACCAACTAGCTAAACTGGTAAAATATTAAAGAAAATATACTGAGCAGTGACATGCCTAGGAGGTTGTGGTCCGCATCGAGAGGCACATGTTTAGGGGTGGTATTTTTTTTATATATTAGTAAAAAAAAAAAAAAAAAAGAAAATTAAAATTTTGATATTTATTGTAGCTTTAAAAAGCAAAATAAAATGTTGAAATCAACAATACTGATAAGGTAAAGATAAAAAGTTGTTGGAGTTAATAACCCTTGTTATTTTCAATAACTATTATATATGTAATAATATTAATTTTATGTTTTAAGTGTTTCAGACTTTTAGTTCTATCCTAATAAAGAATAGTTTCACCTTCTGCGGTTTCAAAAATTTGACAATTTTTGAAAACTAATTATACAAAAACAAAAATGACCATTAAGACACTGAGGATATTGATTGTTACTTACAAATTGTTACTCAACAATTCCACAACGTTTCCTAAAATTTTATGATTTTTACCGAAATTTTTCTACATAAAGCACAATTTAGTCTTATCCACTTTTTAAAGTTTATGTGAATTCAATACATATTAATGATACAGATAATGTAATGATCTCAAAAGTTATATTTTTGAATTTAGTATGAAGTATGTTACAAAGCTTGTAAACTTGATAAAATTTCGATTAACATCATTTTTAAATTTTGGGAATTCCCTATAGACCTAGGAAATTCCATAACTATATAAAAACCATATACTGGTACAGACACTATCTGTGTGCATGTAGTGAAAAAATGGGAAATAAGGATAGCATCTCTTACTTGTCGCCTAAGCTTCAGAATAAATTCGTAGCACTATTGAAAGAAAAAGAATTATGGACCAAATAAGACAAGCTAAATACTTTTGTATATTTGACAGAACTCCTAATAATTCGAATAAAACAATCTGATAAAATCCTGATCCTGATATTCTAATAAAATCCTGATAATTCCAATCAAACCAGTCATATTATTAGATACGTAATTATCAATGATTTTGAAGTAAAAGTTGTGAAATCGTTTATTGACTTTGTAAAAACTAAAAGAAAACCTGCCAAGGAAATCACAAACATAATTTTGATGAAACTAGAAAGCTACAGTTTACATATACAAAACTTTGGACAAGCTTACAATAATGCTGTAGTAATGGCAGGAAAGTATACCACAGTTCTGAGTTGTATTAAATAAATAAATCTAAATGGAGAATGTGTACCATGTACAAATCTTTCATTAAATCTGACATGTGTACGTACAATGTCTACCACTATTGATTCCATAACATTTTTGGAACTACTGAGCACTCGTTTTCATTTTTTTTCTTCCAATCATTGATGGGATGTTTTACTTTCAGTAACTAGTCAAGATGTCACACAGTGTTGTAGAAACTCACTGGAGTGTATAGCAGGAGTGGTAACTACAGTAGAAAAGTTTCTTAAAATTTTTATATACTCTGGAAAAATTGATATCTGAAGAAGAAAATGTAACGAGATCAGATGCTGAAATATTAACCACTTAGCAATCTTTTTCTTTTCTATGCTATCTCGATTTCTGAGAATCAGTCTTTTAGGTAATTAATGACACAAAAACACTTGCAAATAAAAGGGTTAAATTTTCATTAAGGCAATATAAAACTCAATTCTTTACAACCTATCTTATGGTACAAAGATATGCACTAATAGAGAACATCATTATAGCAGCCAAAATAATTTGAAAAGATATCAACTGGCTGTTGAGTCAAAGAAGAGAAAAATTATGAGTGGAAGAAAATTCATAAAGCATTGGGCTGTCTTTTGAACAAGAAATACAAAGAGAAATGTTTTTGTCTCTGGATATAAAATTAAAAAAGAGCAATTTGATCAATTATATGTCTTTGAAATAAAATATTCGTAAATAACATCATGTAACCTATTAAATGCAGAATTTGCGTGTCAAATAAGTGATTTTATTGATGTTGCTGAAGAACAATTTCACACTGATAAAAAAAAAAAGGATGCAGGTTTTTATGGCTGTATCTTCACTGGAAGAAAAGACAAAACTCTGAAAACCTGGAGGCAAAAGCCCTTTTGATTTACCAAATTTTTTTTACAGGTTGGAAAATTCTGAGCCAAACATAGTAATTTTGCTAAGGATTGTTTTAATATTTGCTATCAGTGTCACTAGTTACTACTCTAAAGATTGATAAAAAGTCCAACAAGAAAATCTAGAAATATTATCTACAGAACAAGAAATTACAAATAGAATGACTTTTGAGGTCATTATACACAAATTTTGAACTAAGAGTGCTAGAAAAATAAATACAGAATTTCCCCTTCATCTTCACATAGTACAATATGTTTATTAAAATTTGTAATCTTATTTATGAATATATTAAAAAAAATTCTTTTTTTTTTCTAATCAAGTAAAGGTATGAGGTTTCACTCAATTTTTTTACATAAGCTTAGTAAAAAAACAGTATTAAATTGATTTGTAAAGGGCAGTAAATAAAAAAAACTGCCCTGGGCATAAAAAGTTATAGGTATGCTACTGATATTGAGAATACCAAAGTTTATGAAGATATATATCTATATTTATACAAAATTAATTCCAAATACAAGTAGTAGAGAATGCATTCAAAATATGATCACATATGTATATTTATAAACATAAATATATTTATATACACATTTTAAAAGTCCAGTTTGCTAAAAATGTTATTTTACATTACACAAAGCTTAGACTACAGTTAAATGAAACATTTCACCATAACATAGTCATTGTTCAAAAACACTATGGATAAAGTAACTGTTCTGATAATTTATCGATATAAATTAACCATAATTTAAAAATAAATAGTTGAAATAAAAAATACTCTTAAAAAATGTGTACTGCATTTTGATTACCTTTGTAGATAATCAAAACTAAAGTTTCATTCTTAAATAAGCATAATATTTATTTGTCCTAGCTACATAAATATTCTTAATTTTTTTCAAAATGCATTACAAATGGAAAAATCAGATAAATATTATCTAAGGAATAACTTTGTTCTATACACAGTATCAAAAATTCTAACGAAAAAATTTCATGTGATTCTGATTATCATTAAAAAGAATAATGTGTTTACTCACATTAACAATTTTTCTACTGAAACATTTACATTCTTAAACTATATTCTTAGTTCTATGCAGATAAGTTTAACATTTATTATAACAAATAAGGTAATTTTTCTTTCTTTTATGCTGTTATACATTGATATTTTCATATTAATAATCAAAAGAGGAAAGATTATGCACAAATTCCATTAGAAAAACAATAAATAAATGCAATATTAAAGTTTATTACTTTAAAATTTTAACATTGCTGTGTATGTATATAGTTAAGTATAAGAATTTTGGTACTCAAACAGCATGTGTTTTCTCATTTTTTTTTTTTTTTTTTTACTTCCATAAATATTTTTAGATAAAAAAAAAACTTTTTGAATCTACATCACCTAACTATTCTGCATAACACAGGTTATATAACTCGCATTACATCTCAAATATGAGGAATACATCACCTTTACCGAATCAAGTTCCAAAATATTTGCACTTTTATAACACTGCAATCAAAATTTCAATATTATAAAAAGTAATATCTATAATTATTTTTAAGAATACATAATACAATTATATTCAATTTAAAATGCATTCAAATTTATTATGCAATAATTTAATGAACATTAAAAATACTATGTTCCATTTCAAATTTTCAAAGAATAACAATACTAACTTTTAAATGTATATTTCAAACATCTTAAATAATACTTAACCTACGCTTCAAATTTTAATAACTATACAGGCAAAAGAAAAACTTTATGAAAACTTAATAATACAAACTTTAAGAATATTCTGGAAAAATTTGTGCTTTGAACATAAATTGTCATTAAAAAAAAAGTATTTTATAAAATTTTATAATCTTAAAAAATAATAATAATAATAATAAGTAGGCACAATATTTTCTCATAAACACTTTAAAACTACCATAATAGCATATTTCGTGTTAAATAATCATCAAATCCCTTTTAAAATCTACCTTCTGCCAGATGTCTTCAAAAGTCTCAACACCTTCACTGACCTTCTTCAAACACCTTTCAATTTCTCCTAGTTTGAAAATATAAGAAACACTAAGTACTTTTCTTAAAAATATATAAATTCAATCAATACTTACAATGATTAAAAATTTACTACATAATACATTAAAATAAGTACTAATCACAGTTTTAAAACTTTATCAACAACTAAAAGTATATTTTTTTAAAACAAAATTTTTAATTTCTTTATAAATTTTTAGAAAACTTCACATTAAAAAAATTTAAAAATTTAGCATTTATTATGAGGTATATAGGCAAGTTTATTAACTACCACGATACTTTGGTTTTTGAAATATTAATTAAACTATCTACTACAGTCAAAGTTAATTCTGAATTACATTCAAATATTAGGTCTTCATTTGTCACTTCATGTAGTACAGTACATAGGTATGTAATACACCAACCCACGATGTATTACATACAATAGGAACAATTTTTGAAATATGAAAAATAATTATACTTTAACTTCTAAATAACAAAGAAAAACTACTATTAAAATGGAATGAGCAGACACATTAACATTCTTTTAATTTTATATTTAAACTAATAATGCCACATAAAATATTCAAAGAACTTTATATACATGAGTAATGTCCACATAGAATGAATTTTTAAATTACCATTGAAATATTACCTAATTTTCAACAAAGTACTCATACACTTTAAACATTAAAATTTTGAAAAATAAAATATTTAACTGATTATAAGTCTTTGATTTTTTAACATTCATGAATATTAAATTGTCAGATTTATCTCCTATAAAAATTTCCTAAATATGTACATTAAAAAAAAAAATTCTTGTATACATGTGTTATATACATGTTCTTTACATATAAAATAACTAAAAAAAAATCTGATTACCCATTGTATACATTTATTACAAATCTCTTAAACTCTTAATTTCCTAGAAAATACAAAAAATGAAATGGTTACTTGAATGGAGATTAATTTAGCTAACTCTCTAAAATTTAATTTCACAGATACTTAACCTATCGCAAATATTTGCTATTTCTTTAACATTGAAACATTGCAAATATTAGTAACACTTTATGCATTGCAGATAAATGTCAGCAGAAATATTATACTTCAAGAATATGAATATGAACAGCAAGTAAAAAGTAACTTTAAAATTTGGATATATATCACAAAATGCTTGTACATTTTATGGTGATTAATGCAATGAATATATAGTTTTTTACACTGGAAATACACAATACTATTGAATAAGTTAAATCCGAGAAAATCCTAGAGATATGAGCAAACAGATGACTGATATTACTGCAAAATTTCATTAAGTGATAGTATAAATTAAAAATAAATTTCAAAACTGTTATATAGACTGCAGTGCATACTGTATTCTAACTACAAACAATTTAAAGTAACATGTCACAAAATTAACAACAAATCTAACAAATAGAACTGTCAACTAAACCCATTTATGTATTTATGTATTATAGGTTTTTTATCATAATCAATTGCATCACAGATCACAGCATAAATTATCAACACGTGGATTTCTCTGATCAATTGCTGGATTACATGCATCTAGGTTTAGCATAAAATCAAATCAAGATACATGAAATGTACCAACGAATCAGAAACATTTAGTTGCAAAACAATATTAATACAGGTAACTATTATTTTACTGAACCTCTAATACTGATGAATTCTTAATAATACTAAGAGCGCGTAATCAATTATATGATAGACATTTATTAGACTACAATAATGATAAACAAAGCAAACCTAGAAACAAATGTAGTATTTAAAATTTATCAATACGAGCTTGATAATAAATTTGATGCAAAACAAAAATAAAGTGTGCTATTTATTGCTTTTGAGATAAATTAAAACATTTGTTACATGCACCCATGTGTACTAACACTTGAGCAACTGTCAATGTGAACAATAATTAAATGTTTATATTGTCCCGTTTTTCGATAAAATCGAAAAACGAACATGGAAGTATTTACAAATATAGTTTAACAAACCTTGTAATTTCCTCCGATCAGCCATGGCTATGAATACGTATGTAGAAGCCTCAGTAACATAGTAAACTAACAATAAAATGTTCTTCAGAGTGATAAAAATATTAAATATCTCGTGTGTAGAGATTTTACACAGCTTTGTTCGCAACCAAAATGGCTACTCGATATTAGCAACAAACGTTTCAAACGTATGTATCACTGCGCGATTGAAAATACTTCTTTTATTAAAGAAACGTCAAAGAATATTCTTATAAAACGCTATAAGAGATTTGATAACTTTAATTGAAGTTATACATATTGGATAAAAGCTATTAAAATGGCGTTATTTAAATGCACATATTAACGTCGGAATAACACAGTGGTAAAAAGTCACGCACGGTTGTTTTGGTATCCTGGAAAGAGTTCCTCTTCAGTTATCTTTACTATTTCCAACACGACAGACGAATCATACTACTCAGTAAATAATGATTTAAAAAATTTGGTTATGGAATCCTAATTAAAAAAAATTATCAGCAAAAATAATTTAATGAAGTAATTTTAAAGTTATTTGTAAAATTTTTTCAATTTGAAAGTAAACCTGCTTTGTACTACTCGATTTTGTACTACTTGATGTGTAAAAAGATAACTGAGCTTTCTTACTTTACCTAACAAAATAATTAATAAGAAATTTATAATTTAAGAAAAGAAAAGATATTTTGTTTATTCTTCTGTATAATAAAAGTTGAATCTTTGGGGAAGAAATAGTGTAACTGTTTCATCAGATAATGACATTTACAACATACAAGAGTAACTTTTATTTATATAAGAATTATAAACACATTTCTTTCATTATATTTTGCATTCATGTAATTCTTCTGATTTTTTAAAAGAATCTCGAAAATTAAAGAACATATTTGGTTTTTTACACCCATCAGCAATTCACAATGAACGTTATCATTCAGTCACAAAAATCAGTCAGTTATGAGGACTCTTAATTTCTAATATTATATCTGAAATTTCAACACTGTTTCAAACTTTACTTTATTGTATTTTATGCGACATATAATGAAAACAATATCTGTTTCTTCAAATAATATAATTTCTCCTCATACAATTATGATCGTGATAATGGATCATTAATTGAATGTACATATTACCATGGATCATGTAGACATTCATGTACCCAAACGGACCTATTTTACTGTTAAGCCCTCCAGGCTTACCCCAGCTATGGTTGACAGAGAGATGTGGTTAAAATCATAGATATGGTACTGCCCTTCGAAATCTCTCTCTGGGGTAGACTTCCCTTGAAGTACGACTCGCGTCGTACTAGCGGCTGCAGCGCACGCTGCAGCCGCTGTAGGGGAGAGACTGACTTCATCAGAAATGCATTCATACAGAAATTTTGGAAAAAAATTAGATGATCATGCAGTCCTCATATCCCTGAATACTCAATTTGTGAAGGTGGTATGAACAACGTAGAATGAATTACTGGACTAAAAAGTTAGCTAAAGTGGAATTTGAAAATTGCACCTGTTTAAAGGTCAGCCGGCTGGCCAAAACGGAGAACTGGAAATTTAGAGAAGGTACAGACCAAGACAGTCTAGAGAGACTAGTTTCAGGATGAGTATTTCAAGAAAATAAAGTTGAAAATGCACTTACTGCATGAAATTAATATAATATTCCCAAGAATAGGATGAACTATAAAAAGAAAAAAAATATATTCTAATTTATAAGCACTCTGATCATCAACTATAGCACATGGTTTGCAGAGCTAGAATTTATCTCAAAACAGCATTAGCTTGATCAGTGACTTTTTCGCACCTAGGACTGTCTTTCTATCCAACCTTGGACAGACGCACCCCTGGACGTGGTACCGACGTTCACGAGTCATTGCGAACATTCAATGGATCATGTAGACAGATGTAACAAAATTATTACTACTTCTGTTTACAGCAAGTAGGTGACAAACCACAGAACAAGTTATCCCACATGGGCTTTTCTAATATAATACTTTACCGTTAATAAGGGACGTAGCGAGAATTGGTTCCCCAGGGGAAGATTTCTTCCACTTCAATTCGTATCTCAAAATTAATACATCAATCCTTGTATATGTGTGTGTGTGTATGTGTAAAAAGCAATTCTTTTTGATGGGTTACAAACCCCACATATTTTCCTTCGATCTACTACTGCTACAAATAGGAATGATAGATAACGAAGGTTTAGGTAGTACAGTACAGTTGTAAACCTTAGGAAGTTGAATAGTATGGATAGAATGGTCCTTCTCCAAGATTAAAGAAAATGCGCATGTAAAGATACATACCGATAAAAAAAATGCACCAAAGGGAAGCATATGTTACGATCGGACACCTTCTTGTAAACGATCTCCATTGAAATTCGCCCTTTTGAGTATCATTGACACTGGGATGGTTACGAGAAAAGTTGTATCAACTTTTAGGAAAGACCAATAATAGTGTATTCCCGCAGCAGCTGGTTGCAGGGAGATTACATAATTGGTGCACAGCTGATAGAAATGGGACAAGATGCGACTCCTTCAGACAGTTTTTAAAAGTAGAAGAATGAGAGACAGAGAGCGGGTAACACTCCAGCGATTCAGACTGTTCCTTTTTTGATAGCTTAAATTAAGCAACTTGTACATGGGGGAGAAAGGTAGCTGTAATTCAGAGCCAGTTATAACTCAACGATGTTTTTAGTTTTATTTGAATAAATGTTAAGTTTTTGTTGATAAAAAGTCACGTTATTCTGTAATTCACATAAAGTCCGTAGAACGAAATGTGTCCCGTCGTACGAGTTTCAACCCTCAGATCACAAGGGAACTGCATCGAGGGCCAGGAGGATCTACAATGTATGTATTAAAATAAAAGTTTGCGAGCACATGGCTGAAGTGAGCTACTATGGTAATCGTAATTAAACGAATACCTACATACAAGCCCATGCATGCATAGATAGTTCAGTTACTTTACTCACAAGAAGTACAACGTACGAAATCAACAGATGAAATTAGCTATGAACGAGATCAAAGCGTATATGGGGGTTATGCACAACCACGTTATGCATGCATTTTGCTTTTTCCTGATTTCCCATAGAAAAGTGTGAATGGTAAATATTTGGTCTAATTTCTTACCTTAAAATTTTACACTCCACATAAATTGAAATGGCTTCTTCCATTTTTAATCAACCTTTACCAACTTATGATTTTTCTTTCAAAAATATTCAAAACTATATATTGAAAATAAAGGACGAAAACGAATCACATGGACAATCCAATGTATTAAAGCAATGTACTGGCGCAAAGTTATTTAAGTTGAATTTTACGAAAGAGTTTAAATTTTTACTTGTAAACTGTCAAATCCTTGTTATTTAAGCTTCAGTTAAAGCAGTATACAAAAAAATAAAATACTTATTGTTGGAAATGAAGCGAGCGAACATTTTTACATTTATTCTGTTTGGTGCGCCAAGTATTGAGACGGGAGCATGCGCACTGCATATTCATTATTCATTCAAAGTCAGAAAGCGTTGAAGTAGTCTTCTGCTGTGTGCCGTTACGATATGTCTGCTGTGTGCGTGTTCTCGTCTTAAAATGTTTCTACATTTCTTTTATCTAATCAAGAAATAAATGTTGTTTGTTAATCTACGGACTCCTCTATGAATAATTAACTTCATATGGTAGCAGAGCGTGGTTGAATCTGCCGCATTAAGAAAAAGAACTGTGTGATCATCAAAATCGAAACTTCGAACCTTTTCGGAAATGGAGAAGTTCAATGTTCCGCAGCTAACAGGAACGAACTATTTTATTTGGGCGTTGAAAATAAAATCAGCCCTAAGTTTAAAAAGGCTTGACTCTGTTCTCGATGAAGTGAAACCTGAAAATTTGGAAGCTATACAATCCGCGGAATGGGATCAAAGAAATGCTGATGCAGTCGCCTACATCAAACTGTCCCTTTCTGACGAACAGTCGCTACAGTTTGCGCAAGAAGACAACGCAAGACTTTTATGGGAAAAAATAAAAACGACTTTCATCGGCAGAATCGAAGATAGAAAAATTGATGCGAGCAATGAACTTAAAAATTTAGAAATGAAAAATTCGGAAAATGCGAACGATTATATTGCTCGAGCTAAAGGAATCTCCACTAAATGTTTGTCTCTTGGATTAGAAATTTCGGAAAGAGAATTGGTCTACCACACTGTACGAGGCTTAAGGGGCAAATTTTGTAAAATTCGCGAAATATTAAAAACGCAGAGAGAAAAATCTATGGAAGAAATCCTCGAAATTCTACGTGAAGAAGAAATGACATCTTGTGGATCCCGCTCTGAAAGTACCGCCGAAGCATTTTACTCAAGAAAGAATACTAATTCGAATACAAGATTATGTTATATTTGTCGAAGACCAAATCACGTTGCAAAAGATTGTTTTTACAGAAATAATCAAAAAACTGTTCATTCCAACCAAAATAAGAACTCAGGAAAATTTTCTAAAAATCGGAGAAAAGAACAAAATCAAAACAAGAACTCTGTGTTCTCAGCAACTTGTTCTAGTGATAGTGACTCTGTGTGTGATAACATATGGATTTTAGATTCTGGTGCTTCTTGCCATATGGCAAAAGAAAAGGTATGGTTTAATAATATAATACCAGAAAATAAGGACATATACTTAGCAGGTAAAGATTCAAAAATTATTTCTGTTGGACATGGAACCGTTAAAGCTAAAACTAAAAATTTAAAAAATCCTGTTAATTTAACTATAACTGATGTTTGTTTTATTCCAAATCTAAGATATAATTTGCTATCTGTTACTTGTTTGATGAATAAGGGCTGTAAAATTAAAACTACTAATAACTGTGTGCTAATTTTTGATAAAGATGATGAGTTAGTTTGTAAAGCTTTTAAGAATAATAATAGATTAGAACTTTATTTAGAACCTGTATCTGAGAATGAATGTTGTTTTGCCAATCAACATACAAATAATTTTAACATTTGGCATAGTAGGTTGTGTCATTTAAATTCAAAATATATGACAAATATGAAGCAGTATATTGATATTGATGATAGTAACATAAATAATTTTAGTTGTGATGTTTGTGACATAAGTAAAATAACCAGAAAACCTCATCCAAATATTGTTGAAGAGCAAAGCTCTGAAATTCTGGAATTATTACATATTGATTTATGTGGGGCTATCAAACCTGAATCCTTTGGGAGTGCTAAATATTTTATGGTAATTGTGGATGATTTTTCTGGAATGTATTTCACTTATTTTTTAAAAAGTAAAGATGAAGTGTTTGATGTATTTTGTGAATTTAAAAGTAAATATGAAAATTTAACAGGTAAACGTATTAAGAAAGTCAGATCTGATAATGGGTTAGAGTTCGTTAATGCTAAACTAGATAATTATCTTGCAAATTCAGGTATTTTTCATGAAAAGACAGTACCCTATAATAGTGAATCTAACGGTAAAGCAGAAAGATGTAATAGAGTTCTTTTAGAGAGAGCCAGAACCTTATTATTTGAGAGTAACCTACCCTTTAAATTTTGGGCAGAGGCTATTAATTTTAGTACCCGTGTATCGAATGTAACTCCCCGTAAAGGTAAAGATAAATTACCTCTTGAAATTTGGACTGGAAAGAAACCAAAACTAAATTATCTTAAAAAATTTGGTTGTGTAGCCTATTTTCACGTTCCAAAAATAATGAGAAATAAATTTGACATCCCTGGTAAACGTGGAATTATGTTAGGTTATTCTAGGGAAAGAATAGCATATAGAATTTATGATATCGAAAATAGAAGAGTAATTGAAGAAAGATCGGTCAAATTTAACGAAAAGTTAAAAGGTAGTTTGTATCTAGAAAAAAAAGAAAATTCACAAATGTGGGATATTGATTCTTTCGAGAATTTATCTCATAGTCAGATTGAAATTAATAGACAAACAGGAAACGAAATTACCCATACTCAGTTTTCTGACGACGCAGCAGAAACAAAAAATGAATCGTCCAGACCTCCAGTCGCCGATAATCAAAACATTTCTGTTGATTTTGAAACGCGGACTGAAAGAGAGAATGAAAAATCGCGGGAAATAAAGATCTCGGATAATGACCCACATAATTTTCAACCCCGACGATCAGAGAGACTAAAAAATAAACAATTACAAGCTAATTTAACTGAACGTGTACCGGATAATTATGTAGAAGCAAAAAACGGTGTTAATTGGCCTGAATGGCAAATAGCTATGAAAAATGAATTAGATTCGTTGAATAAACACAATACATGGGAAATTATAGAAAGGCCAGAAAAGATTAAATTAGTGAAAAGCAAATGGGTCTATGCTTTAAAAGAAACTGACTCTGGTGAAATAAAATATAAGGCTAGATTAGTCGCTGCTGGGTTTAACCAGATAAAAAATATTGATTTTTCCGAGTCCTATTCTCCAGTTTTCTCAATAGAAATTTTCCGATTATTAATTTCTCTTGCTGCTAAATTAAATTTAATTGTAAAGTTTTTTGATGTAAAGACCGCTTATTTATATAGTGATTTAGAAGAAACAATTTTTATGTCCCCTCCACCAGGTTTTGAAAAAACAATAGGTGATGGAAAAGTATTAAAACTTAAAAAGAGTATTTATGGATTACCTCAGTCTGGTAGGAATTGGTATTTAAAAATAAAATCTGAGTTAGAAAAAATAGGACTTGTTCAATTGGCATCTGACAATTGTGTATTTATAAAAAATGATGGTAAAAATTTATTTATTCTATGTATGTATGTTGATGACTTAGGTATTTTTTTGCAACAATGATAAAATGTATGAAGATATTATTTCTAAAATTAAAAATGTATTTGAATTGCATGAAAATAATAACTCTAAATTTTTAGGTATGGAAATTTTAAAACATACTAATGGTATTAGTTTATCACAAACTTCATATATTGAATCATTGCTGATTAAACATGGTCTTGAAGATTGCAAAACAGTGAAAACACCAATTGTTAAGGGTGAGGATAAGAGCTTTCCTCCTACAAATGAAATGGTTGACATAACAATGTATCAAGAGTTAATAGGTGAATTATTATTTTTATCCAGTAGAACACGTCCAGATATATCTTTTGTAACAACTTATTTGTCACAATTTAATCATAAACCCGAAAAAAGACATTATTTGTTAGCCAAAAGAGTATTGAGATATTTAAAAGGCACTAAAGATAAAAAATTGTTTTATGATAATGAGTTTGGATTTTTAAATGCTAGCTCTGACGCAAGTTGGGGAAACGCAGAAAATGGAAAATCATTTTCTGGGGGATTAATTTTATTGGGTAAATCCTTAGTTTCATGGAAATGTCATAAACAAAGAAGTGTTAGTCTATCTACTTGTGAAGCAGAGTTGTTTGCAATTTCTGAAATTTGTAAAGATATTGTTTGGTTAGTAAATGTATTATCCGAATTGCATTGTAAACAATTTATAAATGATGCTGTAACATTAAGCTCAGATAGCCAAGCAGCTATCCAATGGATCAAATGCACAAGGTCTTCAAATAAATCACGGCATATGAACTTAAGATTTCATTTTGTAAGAGATTTGTTAATAGAAAATGTCATGAAGATAGAATATGTTCGAACAGAACAACTACTAGCTGATTTTCTCACTAAAGCCGTAAGTGAAGATAAAATGTTATACTCTTTGAAGAATATTTCAGTAATTTTTTAATTGTGTAACATTGTAATTTGTATGTATAATTGTATGTTTTATTTTTGTGATTATTGTAATTACATTTATATGTATATGCTAATTTTTTAGAATTGAAAGGAAAAATGTATCCCTCGCAGGAGGGGTATGTTGGAAATGAAGCGAGCGAACATTTTTACATTTATTCTGTTTGGTGCGCCAAGTATTGAGACGGGAGTATGCGCACTGCATATTCATTATTCATTCAAAGTCAGAAAGCGTTGAAGTAGTCTTCTGCTGTGTGCCGTTACGATATGTCTGCTGTGTGCGTGTTCTCGTCTTAAAATGTTTCTACATTTCTTTTATCTAATCAAGAAATAAATGTTGTTTGTTAATCTACGGACTCCTCTATGAATAATTAACTTCACTTATAATGTAACTATTACTGTTACAAATGAAAACTAAGTAAATTGCTTGTTATATTTACATATCTTATAACATGTATTTTACATACTACAACTTATGATGCTTTAGTTTAATAATTATATTTTTATTTGTCCTGACTTTAATGCAAAATATCCTTTTTTATCAACACTTTGCTTGTGTAATACACTACATATTAAAAACACATACTCTTGTATATCACATGGGATACACAATGAACTATATTTTAAACATAAGCTAAAATAAAATGCTCAGAGCAAAAGTGGCTATATTCAGTAGGAACGAAATCTTTCCTTTTCAACTTGGTAAATTATTGTTTACATTCAGGTTTTTTTTAAAGGAAAACGATGAAAGCTATTATTTTTTTGCTTGCATATCTTTTGTATACTGTTATTAGTACATCCAAAAGCTGCATAAGAGCGAAACATGTCTGAAATGATAAAATAATATTGAGAGCTTATATATGATCAACACTAAGCAATGGTGTAAACAAATATGTAAACGAATGTATCACGTGATTTTCTATACTCTCGATACCAAACGGTGAATAACCCTCATTGGATCTCCAAAAGGCTAAACTAGACTCTTATAAGTTTACCAATAAGGCAATTTCACGCAGTAGGGCACGTCTCAATTTATGACAATTCTGGCTTTATTTTCAAACGGAAAGGCAGTTTATTGTTTGTCTATTGGTTGTTGTAAACATGAAAATGAATGGGAAGGGCATTATAGTAGTTCGTGACGTTCCGACAAATTGCTCTTACAAATATATTGACGTACCAGATATATTTGTTGCCCCGCTAAAATGGGCAAAAAAATTTCCTACTCATTAATATATTTTAAAGACCACTAAGAAATCGCTTCTTATAAATGAAAATGGGGGAGCTACCACATTGTAGTCGATATTTGTCACAGATGACAGACGCATCATAATGATGCCAAAAGTCGTTAGTGTGACGCGCCAGAGAAGTGAATTTGTAGTACCAAATTGCCATCTCTGGCTATTTCTTACGTCATTATGACGCGGAACTCGCTTATGACATATCACGACCTCAATATGGTAGCACCCTGAATTAAAAATGTTTAAAATTTATTAATTATTTAAAAAAAAAACACGCCACGAAGGTAACACACGTTACGTAATCGAAGCATACATTTGGTCTCCGTCTTGACACAGAACTTGGAAAACGCTTACGTTGGGTCTCTGGTATTTTTGGAAGACTAATCCAACTCCTTTACGAAGAAGGCTGAATTTACCTGAGAACATGAAAGATCAACGTATGCATTGCCTAAGAAATGAATACGTCTGATTTGATAAGTTCTCACGTTATGTATTTTTTTTTCACTTTCCTGTGACTGGGAAATGTTAGAGAAAAAAGAATATGGATCAATCAAGTTATGAAAACTAAATCACTACAATTCAAACTATACAAAATATTTTTTTTCTTATTAGAGGTTAGTATCCAATTCTTGCAAGAACCATGATTTCGCATATAGCTTCTTAAGGTTGATTTTGGAGAATTTAAGTTTCTTTCTTATCTTTGTTTTTCAACTCCTGGGGATGTTTCTTAATATAAAAATTCTTTGCTTGATATAAAAACCTAGTATTGCATTTAATCTTCATTAGCTCTAATCAGCAATGGTAGGATGCGCCTTACGTACAGATTACTTACTTTGTACAGATTCTAATACCACACCATTTCATCACGGTCAGACAAGGTAAATTGTTTTTTAGAGTATTTGGAAAAGAGAGACTTCTCTATACCAACCTCAGTACAAAATATGAGGGGTTAACTTAAGAATTGAGTTCCCCGCCAACTTGGCGATAATGGTTTAAGTATGGTCACCTAACATTCTCTTCTGATCTCACCGTGTCCAAACAATCTGTATCTATATTATAATTTATATAATATTTGCATCCAACTCTCCTTGTGTAACTCTTTTCTTATATAATAAAAGTGCGCAATGCTTAAAAAAATTAGATATAACAAACTATTAATGGTCCTCTATGGCTGATTTCTAATAACACAGGCCTGCGAAATTGAAATTTTTGAAAAATACAAGAGAAGTTTTTTCTTATTTTTAAGTTATTTGGTACGCTGATTTCGAAAATGACTTCCATTATTTTCCATCACGTCAGGATATTTTGTAAAATTGATGTACATATTACTGGTAATATCCTATATGGAAAAAATGCTCTTGAACTGTTAGCTTGTACTGACTGGCAACAGTGGGTTTTATCCAAGGCTTCGAACCGTAACTGAACCGAAAACCGAAACCGGAAAAAACCGTTATTTTGGTAGGAACGAAAACCGGAACTGAACCGAAAAAAATATCGGTTTATTTCGGTTCGATATATCTTTCAGTCATTTTGTTACTGTTACCAACTTATCAATATTTTCTAATTTAACGTCAACTTTATAATTACATATCCGCACTTGTATAAGATTGCAATGGTGGTTTTGGCAGCTCCAGCTACACAAGTTAGTGTTGAAAGAGCGTTTTCAGGTTTGAAATTTATTCTCCGAGACAACAGAAGTAATCTCAGTGAAACCACGTTAGAAGATATATTAATAATTACAATTATTTAGGCAATTTTCATATGTTAAATAAATAATATATTTTTTACATAATTATTGCAAGGCCAAGTGCACGATGTGAGAGTCAAACGACGAATGTGGGTAATCATGAACCTAGTTGTCAAATGCGATTTTGATAATGGATAACAATGCCAATGCTCGCCGCTCTTATCGTACGTGCTGTTTGTATCAATTCACATAGTGTACCAATTAAAAAAAGAATAAAATCTTCTAAATTTTGATAGAATTACAATTTTGTTTATGATAGAATTATATTTTTAGTACAAATAAGAATATACATAAAATGAAATTATTCATTTGGAACTGAAACGAAAACAGTTATTTTTGGCGGAGCGAAAACCGGAACTGAACCGAAAACCGTTATTTTTGGCGGATCGAAAACCGGAACTGAACCGATATTAATTTTTTAGTTGAACCGGAACGAAAACCGGAACAAAAAAAATTACGGTTCGAAGCCCTGGTTTTATCTATTCATGTGAGTTTATTTAATCTGTTTATGATGAGGCATATTAATTTTTAAACAACAATTAAAATTAAAAATGTATACATTTTGTATATAAAGAATGAAAACCATCGCAACCAGAACGCATGAGCTGCACCAGGGCGAGGCAAAAAGTTCCCTCGTTATTAAATTTTTTACATTAATTTTATAAGAAAAACAGTCCTAGAAAAATCCCAACTACCTGTTTTTACGTTTTATTAAGGTTTATATATAATAAATCTAAGTTTGAAATATATTTGAAACTCAATACGAAACAAAGACATTTAAATTTAGTTACGTACATTTTTTCCGTTAAAATTTCTTTTTGACGTTCTTCTTTTATGTTTAATCTTATCTTCATCTCTAGCTAACATCCAACAATAGTCGGCAAGCATATTTTTATTCCACCTACCTTGATATTTTCTCTCCATACTCTTCATGTCTTGGTGGAACCTTCTCCCTGTTCTTCGCTGACGGATCTTAAATTTTCGGGAAAAAAGTCCAAATGCGATTGGAGGAAATGAAATTTTACACACATGGAGCAGCCCAACACTTGAAATTTGTCTAGCATGTTGCCAGCAATTCTTTTAAATTTAGGATCTTTGTGATTGCCCAGAAATTTTTCCACAACATCTTTGAAAGCAACCCAAGCTTCTCTTTCCTTTAATGTCATAGTTGTCTCAAATTTGTTATTCCTAATAAGTTTTGGATGTCTGGTCCTACGAAGACTCCCTCTTTCAATATGGCTTCAGAAAATCCAGGAAACTTTTTACACACATATTTTAAGCACTCACCATCTTTTGGAAGAGCCTTAACAAACTGCTTCATAACACCTAATTTTATGTGCAGGGGGGTAGTAATATATTTTTTTTTGATCAACTAAGCTTTCTCGAATTACATTTTTGGTGTCTGGCGCAAGATTCTGTCTTTTGAGCCAATCTTTTCTGACCCAATATTGTGTTTTGTCACGGCTGTCTCACTCACAAATAAAACACGGAAATTTTGTATACCCGTTTTTTTGATCGAGAAGCATGTGATGATTTTTAAATCACTGCAAATGATCCAGCCGTGGTTTTCATATTTTATTTTGTTGAGAACGAGAGCTAGGTTTTCATACCTTTCTTTTAAATGCACCGAGTATTCAACTGGCACAGACGCCCATTGGTTTCCTTGATGAAGTAAGACATCTTTAAGGTTCCTTTTTCACGAATCTATAAAAAGCCTCCTTTCATCTTTATTGTAGGGAATCTTAAATTTTCTCATCAATCCAGGAACATCTGAGCCATAAATGAGGTTCTCGTCTTCGTCAAAATACTGAATAAATTCCTTTTCACGATTCCTGTACCAATAAAAAGTGGTTCCTTTGGCCAATAAGTTTTTTTTTCTTTCAATATGGAGCCTAATAAATGAGTTGCCTCTTTTACAGACTAAGTACTGGTGCTTACATGAGGTCACTGATAAGGATTCGAGCGTCGCTATAGGTTAACAGCGATTGCAATGGGAGGGAGGGATGATGAAGAGGGACATTGCGCGTTCCTAGGCTCTTCCCAGGATCGCGCGCTTCCAGGAATCTGTCTAATTGGTGATCTGAATCAACATTGAAGCTTTAAAAGCCCTAAAATACTAACGGCGCTGTTTTAGTTTACCACAGAAGGGTAATTTTGAGGGTTTCATCACGGTAAAATGTCAAAACACGAAGGAAAGTATGAAAGCAAAATACGTGAGAAATATTCATAAAAAACCACATAAAATTCAATTTTTCAAAAAAATGTGACGTGATAGACATTTTTAATGATTCTTTTCAAAATCAGTACTAAAAAATACGTTAAGTTTAGATGTCACATCCCTTGTATTTTTTTCATCGCAGGCCTGTGTAATTTGGAGCTGTTGCGTTTGTAAACTGTTAAGGGATTAATTGGCCATAAATATAAATGTCTGTTTTTTAAGTTGTATTTTTTTAATTAAGAGTATATAATTCTAATACGATGGCGCACTGTGCATTTAAGTCACCAGAAAAAGCAAGAAATACAATGTTTGGATGGATTACCTTTGTGTTTTAGTAAATATTCCCAAAATTTTCGCCAAATTTGCCAAGAACCCAATTCTTAAGTAGACCTAATAAGATCAAAAACATAATTTGAAGCATCTGTAATAGGAATATATCAATGACTTTCGCACAGGCATTCAGAACTCCGGTATGCTACTGAGAGTAAAGCAATGTTATAAAGAGCGTAAGGCACAACTTACCATAGCTGATTAGAGCTAACTGTAGAGTAAATTGGTTTGGTTTGGTTTGGAGTGCTACGGTCTACTTTTTGCAACACGAGGGCTAATGAGACCGGGACCTACTGCTTAAAGCCGATTCCGAACGGCTACAAACATCCCTGCCATAGTGGGATTCGAACCCACGAACTCCGGTTCCAAAGACCAGCACCCTAACCATTTGGCCATCGTTCGGCAGATTAAATTGAATACAATTATGATTAATCTTTGGTTAACTCTATCGACTGTAATGAGACCAAATTTCTAAAAAAATAGACAATGTAATATGAATTATACTCTTGAAATTGGTAACGAAATTCATGAAAAAAATTTCACACATACATGTTTTGCATCCCCCCCTAAAATGAAAGTCTCCTTAGTTATTCATAAAGCTTATAAAAAATTAGTAATTTTTCTAAAGAATTTCTTAATATGTGTATTTTACAATGAGCATACGGATTCAACTGAATTTGAAGTGAAAATGATGGTACGAATAGAATTCGTCCGTTATGTTATACCAGAACAGGAGAGAAGGAAAATATCCCAAACAGGAGTTTTTAATACATTGCATTTAACGAGTCCGTAGATGCCAGGGTTAGCAGAATGTTGGCCCAGCCCAGAAAACCCAGGTAGGTTTAGGGGTTTTTCTGGGCGGTCCCACCAACAAAAACCCACTGGATTTTTGTACAAGGTTTGTGATTATTTCAAAATTTCTTTAAGTTACAATAATTTACGTGAATTGCAAATTTTACGACTGTTTTTAAAATGTTTCATTTTTTTTGTTATTGTTTATAATTTGACTTTGTAAGCATTTCCATCTATTTTAAACTTGCTTTAGACATTTTTGCTGCTTTTATAATTTTTTTACATAGAGGCATAACCTAAAATATGTATACAAGTTAAACAGCTTGAAGAAGTTAGAAAGTATATATAAAAAAATTTATAAAAAATGTATAGTATACTATTGTGTTTATATTCAGTAGTTCCTAATGACTTGGACATTGAACTCCTTTATACTAGCTTCATTTTCGGTTCAACACTGATGTTCCTGACTGGGTCTACAGTTTAACTTGGCAAAGATGGCTCATATGCAGTAATCATGGAAACACTCTTCTACTACTAAATCATATCATTTCGATGCAACTGTATTCCTGTTTCTCACATCTTGTTACATTTGTGTCCCTTTCCTCCAGATTTTCAATAGGACATTAATTTAACTAATGCAAAAAATATTGGAAGAATTTGCCTGATTTTTTTATGTGCACTATTTTTAAGCTTTCCAGTAGCATTGTATTAACGGACTTTGCACATATAATGCAGGGTTCTCACTCTTTTTCCAGAAAAAAAAGATTTTAAGAAAAAAAAAAAAAAACAGAGAAAGAAAAGTTTTTAAAAACTTTTTAAGAAAAAAAAATCTTTTTTAAGGACAAATTCTAACGATTATCAACCAGACAAGGCAAATTGAATAAATGCTCATAATACTTTCAAATTAAATTTTAAAAAATGCTTAAACACGACTATAAGATAAATCTATTTTACGTAAACTAATTTTGAAAAATATACATCTAAAGTCTTCTGAGATCTCTCTAAGAATAAATTGTGAATAAAATACGTTATAAACAGTAACTTTCTACAGTTAAAAAAAATAAATCAATGCATGCTTGACAGCATATGAAAATTACTAATACGTATACACACACACACGCATATATATATATATATATATATATATATATATATATACACTCAAGTTCAAAATGAACATAAATTTCAGATTTCGTCAATTATCTCCAAAACTACAAGACCGATTTTAATGAAAATTGATATGTACATAGATTGATAAAATACAAAACAAATAATCATTCATAATCATTCAAAAGTTATAAACATGCATGATCATACATTACAGTCATTGGAATCAGAAGGTATGACACAGCAGTTGCAGAATAGAACGAAAAAAAAAAAAAAAAAAAAAAAGTTAATAGAATGTACGATTCTTTCCTAGAGATATACAGGCCTCGCAATGTGATTTCATGCTTAAAATAAAGCAGCTTATGAATTCATGTGGCAATTGATATAATTTGTTCAGCAATGCTGTTTTCAGTGCAAATGCAGTGACCTCTACACACCATTGTCTAAGTTAAATCTGATGTATATGCATAAAAATAGCACATACTGATATCATATTACAGGGTACATTGGATTGACACAAAATGAAAAACCTAGAATAAATTGTCTGACAGAGCCCAAGATAAGCATTCAGTTACAAAAATATTTTTGGACTGGCAGCAAGAAAAACTAAGTTTCATCAGATACACCACAGATATTAAATTATAACTGTTAAACATATACATGTCTCAGCTTATCTACCTAAAATTACTGTCCGAAAATTTCTTTACTAACATAGGCATTAATTATAAGTATTTACTACTGAAGATCAAAAGGAACATATAATATTTCCCATCTTTTTGACATATTTTTCCCTTCTTATTGCCCATTTATATGACACACAAAGCCCTTCAAATATAAGTTAATTTAAAGCAGTGGCTTCGAAAGTGGTTCCTATAGACACTGGTTACGAATAAAGGGATATATGATACATAAAAATTAATTTGGTAGTATATGGACATTATTCAGGGGTTCATGAAAGGTGTAATTTAAAGTAAAATTATTGTAGCATATTTTTATTTTTATGAAAGTTAAAATAAGTAGCTATAAGTTCATAGTCATTTTTTTTTTTTGGCAGTTTAAAGAAAAACATGAAGATTTGCTTATTTATTGTCAACACTGCTCTTTATTTTGATCTCAGAATAAAGTTTCAAGATATTCATCTCTTGGTCATCTCCAATATAATATTGGACCCTTTTGCAAGTAAATTCATACTGATAAACTTATTGAATCATTCCCAAATGAGGAGCTGTTTGAACAAAGATGCTACAAATTCTAGTTACAAATACAATTTCTGATTTTTTATGGATAGTTATGAGCCTCATCACGAAATAAAAGATTCTGACTGAATATTAGTGCTTATGGAGGCTTCTGAATGTTTCTCACAAACATAGCGCCAAATAGAAACTCATATCAATCCATCAGGCTCCACTATCTCTTGAATTATATTAAAAAAAATGTTTTCATAATTTAAATTATGATGTTATCTTTTCAAAAGACATCTTAAATATCAAAATGTTTTATCTTTATGCATGAAAGTTAAAATTATAATTTTGTTATTATGTAAAAGTATAGAGTTATTTCATTTGAGGTTTCATGAGAAGTGGTTTATGAGGGCAAAAGTTTGAGAACCACTGCTTTACAGTATTGTTACCAATATTGGGTCCTACAGATAAACAAATAGCAGGAAATTGTATCTACTAAAATCTTTAGTAACACACATATTATTTACATATATTTATGAATAAGATCAAAAGGGACATATGTATATCGAATTACTTAATTTAATTCCAATTTTGTACTAAATAAACACACATGCAAAAACTAGGTTTAAATATCCTCCCAAAATCTTTAATATCTTAATATCATACACATATACATCTGCATAAGCATATAAATATATTCATAAATTGTTTTAAAAAATGGTACGACCATTCAAAAACCTTTTCAAAAACAAGCCCAATTAAAAAATTTTAAGATAATTTAATATATTTGATACATTCTAAAAATTATAAGCATTTACATATTCTTTGATTTTTCCTTAAAATAAAAAAAAAGAGAAAAAATGCTGTTTTAACAAATACAGTTTGGGGGAGCTAAAGCAATGGTTGTAGTTCAATGAACTTTATAATGGCTGTAAAAGTAAGTATAAGGAATGTTGTTCCTTCTAGCAGTCTATTTTATCATTGCATTAAAGATATTTTTCGAAAGATTCTTTTGGCTAATCAATAAATACTACCACATAAATTTAGATACTGATAGGAGCTTTTAAGAAAATATATCAGCAATGTTCAAATTCCTATAAAATGTTACTCCTGTAGAAGCAAACTTTGAAATTATAGATAATAATTTCATCATTACTACTCCTGTATCTGGTTGAAACTCAAATACCCCTCAGTAACTTTATGGTAATCAAGATATGTCTAAAGTCATCTACATGAGAATAACAGATGCTTTATTATATTCAAAACATGTGACTATAGTGCTTCATTCATTTTCCTATCCTGTTCATTATTCTGATGTTTTTACAGTTAAATATCATATGCTGAATGTTTCCTTAATTGGAAAGGGGGTGGAGAATAATAGCAATGTTCTAAACTTTTAGATTTTTGAGCAGAGAAAATTTCTACTGAACTATGAAATAATTTATGAAATTGTATACAACTAAAAATTACTCCACCTATCCTTTGAACTTTTTAATAGGGGAAGGGGGGAAGGAAAAGAAAAGAAATAAAAAGTGGAGGTTGGGAAAAATTTGCAATCGAAGAGAAACCCAGTCCAATCTATTATCATCAAGTAGATTAAATACACGTGATTCCTTTCTTTGGAGCCTTCATATACAAAATTCCTCTTCATGGAAGGTTTTTTATATATACACTCAAGAGCCAAAACATCATGACCACTCCTACATTTTGCAATGAACTTGCCTGGATGACATGGAAGGCATGTGATCAGGTCGAAGTGGTATTTAACTGCTGTGGGAGAGTCTGAAGAATCATTCTTTCACTTACTTCTGTTTGTGATGGGAATGGATGCGGATCTAAGTAATTTTGATAAAGGGCAGATTGTAATGGCCTGAAGCCTTGGAACAAATAAATCTGAAACTGCACGACTCGTGGGTTGTTTGTGATCTACAGTTTTTAGTACTTATGCAAAGTGGATCAATGACGGTGAAACTAGCAGTAGACAACATGGTGTTGGACGTCCACATGCTATGAAAGACAAAGGTTCTTGGAGATTGTCTCGCATAGTGAAGCAAAACCGGAGCCAGACAGTGGCTTAGCCAATCCAATACAATGCAGGGCCAAGTTGAATAGTATCGGAGCACACAGTTCAGCGGACACTGTTGGATAAGGGGCTAAGCAGCAAATGTCTTATTTGTGTGCCTTTGTTGACCAAGTGTCACCAACAACTATGCCTATGCTGGGCCCGGGAACATCGTGACTGGTCCATGGATCAGTAGGAGAGAGTTGCTTGGTCAGATGAATCACAGTTTGGATCCTCCCCCCGATGGCCATGTCAGGATACGCCGTCTTCCAGGCGAACAGTTGTTCTCTCAAAGTACAGTAGGTCATACACAGGCTGGTATTATGCTTTGGGGGACGTTCTCTTGGCCGTCATGCTAATGGCCGTGTCAGAATACGTAGTCTATCAGGCGAACAGTTGCTCCCTCAATGTACAGTAGGTCAAACACAGGACGGTGGTGGCGGTATTATGGTTTGGAAGATGTTCTCTTGGGCGTCTCTGGAACCTGTGGTTGTGGTAGAGCAGACCATGAATGTTACAGGGTATCTGAACATTATTGCGGACCAGTTGCACCCTTACATAGCCTCTGTTTTTCCAGCTGGAAATGGAACGTTTCAACAGAACAACACCTTTTGTCACAAGGGTAAAATTGTGTTGGAGTGGTTCCAGAAACATGATGCTGAATTCCAGTTAATGTCTTGGCCACCTAACTCACCAGATCTCAATCCGATAGAACACATTTGGGATGTCATGCAATGGCAACTCAGAGTTTAAAGACCAACAATTCGCAATATCTTAGATTTGTGTAACCGTTACTTAAACATCTAGTACAATCTGTCTCCGGCTATCTACCAAGGACTTGTAGTATCCATGCCAAGGCGGGCCAACTCGTTATTGACAGGTGGTCATAATGTTTTGTATCTTGAGTGTGTATACAAAGCCATAGAAATAAGGAAAACAATTAAAACTTAAAAAAGAAAAGAACATGAAGTCATTTAACAATAAAAAGGGATTAGAATGAAACATGTTTATTATTTTTTAAGTTTCGGTTTTTCTTATTTGTATGAATTTATAACTGCATTTGAATTAATCATGCTGCATGTTTGTATATAATTATAAATATAACCTTGACAAAGTGTAAATTTTTCAATATAAATATATCATATATATATTAACCTATATAACTTATTAAGGACAATATTTTATGAACTTTCCATATATTAGTTTAATAAGCACATGCTTAGCTATATTATATATTTATATATATAAATATATAATTTCCATGTTTGGTTTCTTAATAATTGGTTAATGAGTCATTAGCAGCTATAAAGCTATATAATAATGACTCGTAACAGCCAATTAGCAATAACAAACTGTGGTGAGACCCCGTCTCAATCTAGTAAGTTTTAGAAATTTCTGCTAAATGTAAGATTTCAGTAATAATGCTTTCAGTTACTCTGAGTCTGATATAACTGGCAAATACAACTGGAACCTCTTTATATGCCTATCAGGTCTAGGATGTGCTACAGAGAGATAATTAAGTTTTAAATGGAAATTTTTTTTATTTTATGCCACACTAATTTCCACTCTAACTGGGTTAGAGTGTTTATTACATTTTGATGATTATTTTAAAACTTTTAATGAAATATCAGTAAATGAGGTTACAACACAAACATTTTATAGTAACATTAAGTAACTTGTATAATTCATACTATATTAAAAAAGTGATCAAACACATGAACTACTAAAGAACAATATATAAATACATAATCCAATGTATTGTTTGATCACTTTTGCTTTTTTATGCTTACTGGATTATAGATTAGCATTTTCTCAATAAATGCCATTCTTTCAACAATAGCCAAATGACATAAGTATCTGCAGGGCTAAGAATAAAAATAATAAAGGATATTTGAAAGCAGAATATGTGGCTTTGAATCAGGGGTACATGGTGAGAAATTTTTCATGATGGAAGGGATTCTTCCAACTTTCAATTCACATCTGAAAATTAATACAGCAATCCTTACATATCAATATGCAGACAGGGGAAGGGGTTATACCCCCTTTGCTACACCACAGCCTTGAATCCAAGTGTCAGGAAGAATGTATAGCTGTTTCGGTTAAGTAGTAGATTCTGGAATAAGTAGGAAGTCAATTCCACAATTTACAGTAGTGTTCTTAACTAATTAACCCATAAATGGTATGAATATTCATAAGACATGTATATTCATATTTGTTTAAAATTTTGCATTGAGTCTGCCAGAGCTCACACTAGAGAATTTTCAACACATCTTAAGCATGAAGTGACTAAATTGTTTTGAACACATTGTTACTTGAACATGAGTGATGGCAAAACTTGTTTTTTCTTTTCATTAATAAAATATTGGTGGATTTTTTTGGTAAAACAACTTCTGATGGGTTTTTTTTACAGTAAATTCCTAAAAATGGATAATTAGAGATTTCTTCAATTATGAAAGGCCTAGCATTTGATTAATTATGAAGGCTTGGCTGATATAAGAAGAGGTAAGGATTTTGCAAGAAAACACTGTTGAAGTGTAAAGATCACAGAATTCTAAATTTTATTTTAATTGATAAAATTGATAAATAGAAGTTTGGAGTCAAAGTGGATATTGTCCTTTAAAATGATAAAACATGCAGCTATTCAAAAAACTTTCAGATAACTGAAATATTTTATAATGACCCTAAAAGTATTCTTAAAATATGGTGGACTTACAATCAACGTTACAAGATAATTCAATACTTTTAAACCATAGCTTTTTGTTATTTCACAGTAATTCAAAGTTCAATAGCCCATACATTTATCAAAGAACCATGACTATCATCTTTCTAAGCTTATTAATACTTTTTAAAACACCTTATGCTTGGGAAAAAAAAAAGGAAACCTGGAACTCATACATATACGTGTGTGTATATATATATACATGCAGTTGAATACAGTTAACACAATAATGCTTAAGATAAAAGATAGAGGAAAACTGTTTCCTCATCAGGCTGTATTGGAAAATAATAAAAATTATAAGATAAACTTTTCCTGTTTAAGAAGTAAATATCACAAGTGACAAAAAGGGTAAATTATTTTGACAACCCTCCTTAGGAACAAATCAACATCTCTCCAGAAATTGACAAGTGAGGATAGCATGTTTTTCGAAGGAAGGGGATAATTGTTGATACCCCAAACTACAAAGTGCATATGCAATAGTTGTTACTAATTATCTACACTACACAAGTGTTGTAAACAAACCTTCATTTTTAAAGATGTGTAGATCTGGTAATAAAACAAGTAAAATATAAATGGAAAATCTAATTTTAAAACTCAAAAAAATTTTTTTTGAGAGCAAGTGCAGGTTTTATTAAGACTGTACATAATTACAATATGCAATCTAAAACATATTACCATTCTACTCCTTAACCCAGTGGTTCTCAGTAGGGGTTTGAACTTGTTTTCAGCAGTAGAGGGCAATATGTGTATGCTTGAGAATCCCATATTAATTTTAAAACTGTCAAATAAAATAAATTATTTATCCAATTTATGCAATTTTCACTGGTAATAAAGGAACTGATGTGACAGGGGCAAAATTAGTAAATTTCAGTTCTATGCTTATAAAGTTGACTTTCAAGCATTCAGAAAAATAAATTTTTTCACCAGTTTTCCCTTGAGTTATTACTGCATCTTTTAAACATGTATCAGCACCAAAGTTTCTAAATTTCAATCTACAGAAATACACACACACACACATACACACACACACACACACACACATATATATATATATATATATATATATATATATATATATAAACTGCTACTAATGGCATTAACACAGTGCCTGTATTTTCAGAATTATTTAATCACTGCCAGACTGTATATAGCTATTACAGCTATATAGAGCTGATTATGTATTTTACTTTGTAACAAAGTGCTACCTAATTAGGCAATGAAATTGTATTATTTTCAGAAGCATCTGCAAAATATTCAACTTTAAAAACAAAATAAAGATTAGTGGTTTTTTCGTGACCATCAGAAACAAATTTCTGAAGTTCACACTAAAATCCAACTGTTTGATAGCCTTTTCTGATATATTACAATCTGTTGTGAAATCAATAAAAACTCATGCCATTGGCAAACAGTTGGTTTTGCCAACTGTGAAGGAAATTTTAGAAGTGTTTTTATACCTTTCAGCTGCCTCTATTATAATTAAAAATAACCCATTAAGCAACTACACTGTAAGATGACAAATCGATGGCCTGAAATCATTGAAGTATTCTCCTTATGAAAACTTTTTCAAGTTTTACCAATGTGATAAACCTTGACAAATAATGAGACATTACTATTGGCATTTATCTGGTTTCTAAAGGCGAAAAGAAATCATTGAAGGGATGCTTTTAACAGGGATTTTGTAAATGTTAAAGGTGAATTTATTTTAAATACCGTCAAAGATTATTTTAAAGATAAAACTATTCTTCCTGTCAATATAACACCTACAATGATGAACGAAATATGCAGATAAACTGGGAAGAGTACAGATATTTCCTGCCAGAACTATTACATGTGTCTGTAATATTTGTCTGATTGATGTGTTTGAAGTTGATCTCTAACCCCTTATTAATAGTCCAAGTATCTCTGAAAAGGGGTCTCTTGGCCATGTTCACAGTAAGGAAATTGCAAATCAAATGACAAAAAGACAGTCTTAAGAGTTCTACTGATTTTATGGTAAATATATTTCTTCTTTGGAAGTCTCTTCAGACAATCAATTTCTATTGGGAAAAGAACCCTGTACATGTGTGTTATGATTATGATCATCCAAGCAATTTCAAGTTTAGAGCAAGCAATAGGTGCAATCAAGAGGCTTTTGATAGTTTCAGAAGTGGTCATCTTTGCGCACTAGGACATGTGCCTTAGGTTTATACTTTTAACCGAAAGCACAATAACCATTCAACACATTCCTGCCCATATCTTAATATAAATTGGTTGCCAGTTATATTTCAGTGCTGGTGTAGTTATCATTCTTTGAAAATACATGAGCTAATGGACTTATCCAGATATTGTTGTCAATAATGTAAGAATAGAAACAACAAAAATAAAGAAACTCACTTTGTGGAAGCAGAATTTTGGTCAATTCAATGAATTCAGCTAGTTTTTAGTATTAATGGATTTGCAGAACAATAATATTTCCTTCAGTGATAAACAAGTTCAACACTTTGAATCATTGCACAAGGTTTTTCTGGGTGTTTTAAGGATATTCTGTCACAGAAAGTGCCTCAAAGTGTCATAAACCCTTTAATATATATTGACAGCAAGAACTCAAATTCAGGAAGAACTGGTCAAACTTTTATCCATGGAACTTTTAAAGGCAGCTTTCAAAATAGGATCATCTAAAAATTTTGGCTGAATGGTAACATTATTTGCTTCTACTCAGGACTGTGGACCATCATCAAACATTTTTAATCACTTATATTTGCTCCTACCTCAACATGTGAGGAATAAGTGTTGTATTGTATTTAGTTACAAAATGAATAAATCAATTCCAATGGTGCAAAGAGTGAACTTGCATCTCCATCTCAGTAAAAAAATTGAAATGAACATCAAGAAACTGGTTCTGAACCATCAAACATAACAGTTCCCTTGACTTAGGTACTTGTTTCATACTACTTTTATAATGTAAAAAGGTTTTTGTTTAAGAAAATTTCTAACAAAGAATAAAGAACTATTAAACATGTTTACAAAATTTTATAAACTTTTTTTTACTATAAACATTGTAATTTTAACAAACCACAGTTACTGCTTGGGGCAAATGCCGAGTTGAACGACACATTTGATGTCCAAGATAAAAAATTATTTAAACACTTTGCCCTTTATAAATGAATACTGCTTCTTTCCCATACACTAAATTATGAGATTTAAAACAAAGGGGATTGAAAATATTTTTTGCTCTTTAGGGGGGCAGTAGCTTTAAAAAGGTTAAGAACCACTGCCTTAACCAGAGAGAACTTGGACAGCGTTGACAGTTTTAAAGAAAGAAAGGAAAAAAAAAAAAAGAGAGAGAGTTTAAACAAGAGCTAAGCCCAATTCTTATTTTATTTACAATAACTACAGATACGATTTTTTAAAAAATATAATTTTAATGTTTTTTATTTTTCTGTACTCATGAAAAAAGCTTTCTGGCTTGGCACTATGTTTAAATATAATGGCTTAAATTTTTGTTGTATAAAACATAATTTGAGATTGATTTACCATATGTGTAGGGATCAAATATGTATCATATGTGTTTCCAAATGAACTCTACAAGTATGATTCATGATTTGTTTAATAAGATGAAATAAAACTTATGCATAAGCCCTTTAATAAAAAAAAGTGAATAAAATGTGTCAAAATGATGTTTCTATTTATTTGTTTTAATTTAAGCACTAAAAACTGCAATTCTCAACTTTTCAGAGTTTTATGTAATTTTAAAGTATACATGCTTAATTCTATATACATAATCTATGTATTCTTTGCACTTACATTTTCTTTCATTTTATATTGTTATCAGTTCATGGTAGTCTCAATGTTGACTTATAAAATATATAGATTAAAATTTGAAAACTCCTGTTTCAGAAAAAAATTTACAATAAAATATGAGTTTGAAGTTCAAATTTACACATATACATATGCTGCAAACATAAGTTTTCTACATATTTCACACAACATTTCTTTTCCTAAAATAACCACCACCAAAATTTGTCAAATTATCTAAATACCAAACAGTTATTAGCAATAAATAATTTGATGTTTTTAGTAAAACAAAAAATTTCAAATGATAAAACTGCACTTAGAATTTCTATTAACATATGTTAATTCTAAATTTAAAAAATTAAATAAATAAAAGATTTTAAATGGAAGAATACTTTGGTATCAAAATGAATCAATGCTCATATTAAATAGCACACAGCTATAAAATGTTTCAGTTTTCAATATTATACTTGATTTATTGAAACAAAAGTGATGGAAAAGATGTGTATATATATATATACACGCACATATATATATATACACAATGTATACAATTTAATAAATTAGAAATATTCAAAACTCACACAAAAAAGAAAAAGTGATATATTTACTTTTGATATGGAAATTTTTAATGATTGAATAATGAATTTAATGAAATGACAAAATTATACCAGAAATGTAGGATTCCAAAAAACACATCAAAGAGGTAGTTATGAGTACACATCACAAAATAACAAATTTATAATCTAGAGGTAAAATCAGAACGAAGAATTTAAAAACAAAGGCACTGAGACTTGGCAGTAGGTGCTTGGACACATAAATTATAATAAACTTACAAAAAAAAAAAAAAAAAAAAAAAAAAAAAAAACGGCACAATTAAAATAAAATATTTGCAGCTGCTTAGAAAATAAGAAACATTTGAAATGAAAAAACAGCCATGGTCAATAGAAAAATTCAAAGCATAAAGGAAAAACTGTATCACGAGTTTCACAATACGTCACAAATATATCACAATATTTACCATAAGGCAAAATTATTAAGTACGGATGTACACATTCAAGCATCTAAAACATTCTTTTCTTTGCTTGGAACAACATTCTGATTAGTTTGGTCATTTTCATATTCCACAAAATCATCAAAGAGGCTAGGCCAAGCAGCAGTATCATCATATGAGCTTAAGTCATCACTAACTGATTCTGCAAAATTTAGAAACATGTTCCAAGTGTCACGTGATATTCCTCTCACACTTGGATGTTTCACAAGAAACCTGAGCCAACGTTCAAGAATTGGAGGTTCATTCTGTGAAAATACAAGCTTCCATAACTGAATGGCCATTTCCGACATTAGAACCCTCTGATCTGGTTCTAAACCAAATCGGAACGTGAAGCGATAGAAGTCTTTAAATTTTTCTGGAGATCTAACTTCAGCTATCATTTCTGGAAATTTAGCTTGAATGTCCTGAATGCAGTCAGCTTTCAAATTTCGGCATCCATTGACAAATTCATCCTTTGTAAAACAAAACATTTGCTTTGCATTAAACTTCCAAGCCAAGAGTAGAACACGAAAATCCTCTGGTTGCACATTGAGATCATTACACAAACGCTCTATACCTTCAGCAAGAATAGCATTCTCATTGGGATCTTTGTACTGTTCAAAAAATGCTAGGATCTTATTTTCAGAAAACTCTCTTGAATGACTAGATCGTTTATTTTCTATGCATGTAGTACCAAGTATGGGTAAAATGAGTTTTTCAGTTAAACTTAAATTTTTATTATTGGAATTAGATTCTGCATTAGTGGTTGCCATAATCGTAGTTTCCACACGTCCGTTTTCATCTATGATACGAGTTCGTTGACGAAAATCTCCACCACTCAGTCCAGGCTGTTGTTCTAGGGGTTCAGAGTTATGAATAATGTCTGTGAACTTCTCATCGCAGTTTTGAGTGACAACTGTCTGAGTAGCTGGACAGCACGAAAGGCACTTACCCATTGGATGGCCAGTAACTAATTGGCAGGAAACAGCTACCTACAATTTTGCATGGTGGTACCTAGACATATAAATACATGAAAGAGTAAGAGAAAGACAATTTCTATGTTTTTAGAACAAATATATAAAATATTTCAACTAAAGAAAAAGTAGTATATTAAAGTCAAAAATCATGAGTTGAAAGTTATTTATAATGTCATTTTATAATATGAGTAAATATATTTTAAATAATATCAGTCAAATATTGAACAGATATAAAACTTATTAAAAAATATATAAAATATATTATAAATAAACTCAATTATATTGAAAAATAAACTCAAAAAAAGTCATATATAAATACTGTAAGCTATAAATCAAAAGTTAACTACAGTTATACATTCATGTTACCAGTAGAGGGGGAAAAAAGTTTTATTGCTATGGTCCCATTTTTCCCATTAATTAAAAGTTGTTAAATTCACCATTTAAGAAGTTTTGTTCATAAACATTTTCTTGCTTAAAATGTTTTCCTACTCTGGACCATCCATTCACATTTATCCTGAAGCTGGATTTTCGATCAAACAGAAACAGAATTCCATGTCCCCATGGCAAAGGAATCACAAAGAGTGGAAAAAAAACACCCAGGAGAGCATTGTTCATGGATCTGGGCACTAAAATAACAACTGTTATCTGCATATTCCCAGACCCTTCAACATTTTCAGAACAATGAGTCCGAAGAAAGTGATTTGAGATCCACTTGCAAGGAAATAAACTTACAGAGCAGAAAAGCCCTCCTAAAAAAAAGTAACTATTTACAAGACTTCTATTGTTGTAAGTAACCACAAACTTCTTATTTACAAATATGTAACAACAGTGTATACATTTTCAAATTAAAAGAACCTTTATGTCAAGTTATCTCCAGTCATATTCGATTTAGAAATCTAAGATCCAGTTTTGTTAATGCAGTTGAAGATCAATTTCAGATTTTTTTTTTTTTTTTTAATTCTATAGATCGAAATTATTAGAACAATTGTTTTAGACATCATGAAATTGTCAGAGTTCCTAAAGCATATTTACTGAAGCAAAGTTTTATTTTAATTTCTATTTGGGGCTTCATAGACACTGGTTTGAATAAATCATTTTAAACATGTCTACACAAAGATTAAAGAGTAAGGTTTCATAACCCTAATTTCCTGCCTATAATCCACAGATATGTTAAAAAGTCTAAATTTTCTTCTAATGCATATTACATGCCGCTGCGTATTATCTGTTTCATTTTTATAAAAAAAATAAATAAATAAATAAATAAAGATAATAATTTTATATAAAATATATTTTTATACTAAAAGTCTAGAAATATCTTCACTAAAGAATAATAGAAGGCAGCTCCTGCTCATATTAAAATATAAAAATCTCTTTCAGTAAATTAAGAAAAATGCAAGAAATTAAATCTTCACTTGCAAATTAAAGTAGATACGTGGTTAAATAAATCTTTTCCATTTTGTATATTTATGTCTAGCAAGAATTAAACACTGAATGGCGTCACTTTCCTGCATTCTCCATTTATTTTTCACTTTCAGTTCGGCAGATGATGCCATAACTGCAGATTAAAAATTTAACATACATTGCAAATAACCTTATTAAAACCAAATTAAAACATGAAGAAATGGTACAAGGAATCAGAATATTAATATCTTTTTTATTTAAAGATACGTTCAAATAATTTATTACCATCATTATTATTTCTCATCTAGTTTATGTTAATATTTAAAAAATATTTTTACTGGTGTGTAATATAAAATTCTTTAAGTCTATTAAATTTTTACTCTGTTAAATGATTTTTTTTTTAATTTAAAGAAAATGTTATTAAGTAGAGTTTCAATTTAATTTTTTTCTCTAGAAGATATAACACATTTTCCATATGCCTTTCATGTCTCTGAATCACATGAAATTAAAGAGGAAGTTTAATCTGCAGGTTATACAATAATTTTTTCTGAAAATATCATGAAATTCACACTTGCGGATTATAGCCAGAAAATTAGGGTAATTTCCAGTTAACATGCAGTCAGGTTGCAGAAAAGTTAAACCTGTTTAGATTACAATTAATCATATAGTTGCTAAGGATACATTTCTTTCAAGAGATTAGTAAATTTACTATACATATTATTACTTATCGTTATTATATAGGTAATATTTATTAGAAATTTGAAATTATATTATTTTACATATAATTACATTATTTTATTACCTAAATATTGTAACAAATGTTATAGATAACACATGGAAACACTTAGAACTCTAAAATGAAATAGTGACAAAAAAGAACATCTGGACTTCTGGGGGAAAAGAATATTTTCATCATAAATGATAATAAAATTTTATTAACATAGCCAGAAAGCTATTTCTGAAATAAACATAAGTTGAATATACTGAAATATTGAGTCCTGTTAATTTATTAAACTATTATTAAACTAGACTGATCACCCCTGTGGTGACTGGGTGCAAAAGATAGTCCCAATGCAGTTTGTACATGTTGTATGAGGCAACCAAAATAGGTACCCAGTGCTTGGGGATATAGTCGGGTACTATGCACCTAGGGATTATATCAGGGGACTGGTCCTCCAGGTAGGAGGTTGGTTATAAGGTCAACTATCTTACCCATAAAAAAATATCAATGAAGTGCTCAGAAAAGAAAAGGAAGTCTGACTAGTTGGATGACGTGGAAAAATCAGGAATTTGAGAGAAGTCGCTAATGTTAGAAAGCGATGCAGGGAGCATGTGGTTGAGGCAGCCAAGACATGTAAAGAAGAAACTATACTGATAAATGATAAAATAATTTATAAAAAATTCAATAAATTAATATTTCCCATAAATATGGCCAAAAGACCTTATCCAATAGAACAAAATGAACCTAAAATGATGGCATCAAAATTCAGGTTCTGCTAACTATGATTATAACAATAATTTTACCTTTGAAATAAAAGTTATGAGTGTACTACAATATATTCTAAAAAAATCTCAGTTTGGCAAAAAAGTGTTTTTTAAATGAGCAGATTTTCTTTAGGTTGAGATCCTTGATGATCAAAAAACTATAAAATTATAATGGAGCTTAGGATTAGAAGTGCTATTAAGCCATTAAATACTACTTTTAAAGCTTGTTTCAAATTATTACAAATATTCGCATGAACAGTAAATCCAGGCTGCTAAAATGCCACAGAAAATAAAAAGGTGTGGTGAACAGATTTTATCATTTGTGAAAGATTATTCTACAGCATTACAGGTAAAGTTCTATAAGTATTGAACTAATAATATGTAATTAATTTTGATCTATGATAAGATTAAATAAAAAAATTTACATATAATTAAAAATGGAAATTTTTTCTTCCCTTTTTTAAAGGTACAAGGGATGCAGAATCTCAGTTAATAAATTTTTAATAATATTCTATAATGTAATATACAATATTATTATAATGGTAATATGTAATGTTATTGTATGAAACATGTAAGACAAAATCTTTTATAAATGACTTTTATTCAAATCTAATTTTTTATTTAATAGTCCTTAAAAATGCTCCTAGTGCATAACATACTAACCACTTGCTTTTATTTTTCAATTTTAGCTTTAGGTTTTACATAGAAAATAAACTGGCTATCAATTTATCATTATGCTAAATACTATCTATATAACAAAATTATTTGAAGCTATACAATATTTTAGCAACTGTTTATTTCTGTTTCACAGTATAAATCCTCTGTAACTTTCTTTTTTTTTAAAAAGGAAAATCCAGAGTTGTGACAAATTTATTAATAGTCAATCTTCTTTTGAATAAGAAGTACAGATATTTTAAAATTACTAATTAAATACAAAAATTGTCAAACAGGAAATTTTTTTCAATTTTAAATAATGGTGAAAAACAAAAAAATTTACTTTAGAAAATAATTATGATATTCTAAAAATGTCTTAAGGTAATGAAACACATACTTAATTTTTTCAGAGGAAAACAAAATTTAGTATTTTGGGTCAAATTCTGTCAGTTTGAAGTACCCTTGTCCTCTTTATGGAGTCCGTCGGAGCATACATATTGTTTGAACACTCCCGTAATCTCAGAAAGTTGAAATATTTAGAATTTTATAGTGACGAAGATTTACAGGGTCATTTGGATGCAAAAGATAATTATAGCAAGACCAGTGTCAAAAAAATTGAATACATAGGGCATATTCAAAAGCAAGTGGCAGCAGACTTTGCAAAATCAAAAGTAAACAAAAAAGTTTAGGTGGAAAAGGGAAACTCACAGATGACAAAACTATTATGGCATTGCAATTAAGTAATATAGTGATAATTAAGTGATTTAGAGAGAATTCAGAGTGCTATAATTGTAGCTTTTTTTTTTTTTCCGCAGCACATACAGCAAACAAAACCCAATGCACCGCCAGTGCCCATTGGTTCATACAGCTGGTGTGCTTATAAGCGAGTGAAAGCCGCTGGTAAAACTTATTTAGAAAAGAATACAGAATTGCCTTCAGAAATTGTAAATATTATAAAGCCAACATATATGCAACTCTGTGATCAAGCGTGTTTAAAAAAGAGTCTGCATGGGCACAAAATGTCAATGAGTCTCAATTGATATGTGTGGCAAATAGTGCCAAAAGAAAATTTCATTGAATTAGGTACATTTAAATTAGAGGCATGTATAGCTACAATAAATTTTAATAAAGGATTAGGTAGTTTTTTTTTTTTTATAATTTTTGAGGCTCTTGGGATAAAACCTGGGCATCATACATTGAATGTTTTTATTAAAAGCATAGACAAATCATGTATTGTCAATGCAAAAAGACATTCTTTGCCAGAAAAAAAAAAAAAAAAAAATAGAGCCCAAAGAAAAAAAAATATGTCAAAATTGAAAAAAGGTGAAAGTGTGGAGAATTTTAAATATGTATTTTAATTATTTAATATTTAAAATTGCTTTGATAAACTTCAATTGCATTTTTCTCAGAGCAGTATTTTTAATAAAATATTGAAATTTGAAATGTGATTTCTCAAAAATTTCTTAAAATATTTTGTTGAAAATAATTATGAATGTTTTTGATAGTATTTACAAGTGAATGACCTAAAAGCTTTAAATTTGGATGTTTTTTAATGGTGTTACACTCATAGTTAGCTATTAAGATAATGAAAATTTGTTAAAAATTCAATGAGTATGATTTTGAAAGACCAAAATTTTTTACCAAATGTAAATAGGGCAAAGCTTTTAGGTGATTCACTAATCCAGTGCATAAGAAATGTGTTGCATCAAAAAAATATTAAAATAATTTATTAAAAAATTAAACATTTAAAAAAAAAAGATTTTTTTACTAAATTTTCTTTATTAGAAATTTTGTAAAAACTACTCCAGGTATACATTTTTAAGTGTAATTCTCTATGATAATATGGAAAATAAATCTGAAAATGAAAAAACATGAGCTAGTTTCTACGTTTAAAGAAAAAAGTTCTCCAAATATAGTTGGATATCTTAACAGTAAAACTTTTCCTAACATATCTTTTAGACCAATGAATAAGATAAAAGAGGATTTTTAAAAATATAAAAATTGTAGAGTTCTTTAGTGCAAGTAAAAATCAAGTCTTAATTCTATATCAGAATCCACCTAGGAGATTCAAAATTCTATGAAATCTTACTTATATTCCAAAAGAAATTCATAAAATATTATTATATAACAAATTATAAAATCATAAGAATTTGATAGCTTTCGATCTTGAATTAACATAAGACTATGGAAGAAAAATATAAAGAAAATGTTTTATATATTAACTATTATTAGGCTAATGATTTCTTCAGATATATAAGCTCAAACAAAACATAGATTTAAATATAACACTTGACTAAAACTTTTAAACTTTCTGACTTATTAAAATAACTAAGCAAAACAGAAATGTCAAGTAAAGATAACCTATACAGTATAAATACAAGAAATTCAGTTAAGGAAAAAAAATATTAGCTTAAAGATTATTTTATTCTATCAACAGTTTAAATGCCAAATAGACACTGATAAAATTATATTTTTAAATTATCACATTACAATTTATACTGCATAAGACAAACAAGTTTAGTTCTTTTCCTGTACATTCCACAACTTAATAAAGTATCCAAATATCGAATCTTTGAAAAACATACTATCATTTAACATTTGTGAGAGAAAATACAAATATGTGAAATGAATCTTAACTACAATTAAAATGTAAGTTACTGACCTGTCAGTGTAAACTTGCAATTTTTTCTGTAATCATACATTTAGAATAAGTAAACAAATTCCAAATCATTATAATGTAAGACTTGGAATATAACCTGAAAGCATAAAACATAAAGAAATTTTAATGAAACAAACAAGATTACAAAAGTCATATTGCTATAGTGTATCAAAACATTAATGAAAATATCATTTGCATATGAAATAACAAAAAAGAAAATATATATACAAATCAGGAAAAAAGAATGGTAAAGAGAAAATGTTATTTATGTTTACAATGGCAAAAAAGGAAATATATTATCTCATTTATAAAATGAATTTAAAAAAATTTCCATTTTATAAGAATAAGAAACACAACTTTCTAAACACAGGAGATTTTTTCTTAAAGAAAAAGAAATGAGCTACGATTGTAACGAATTAAAATTTTAAAAAAAATTCTGATCATAAAGCAAATTAAACAATGCACAAAATCAAGAGCAGTTGGCTGTGTTTCAGTACGTATGCATACGAAAACCCAGAAACTGCAGAAGAAAAAAAAAATCAAGAGAATTATTTTTGACATTTAAAATAAACACTAATCGCGAATTAAATTTTAATTAAAGATCGTTTTAAAGAAGATATGATGAATTTAACTGTTGCATTATCATCAAAATAAGAGCGATATGTCTCGACATGGAATTTGTACAAGAAGAACTAAGAAAAATAGATTAAATTTTAACATAATTAAATGCTGCATTGTATTAGTCAATAGGCCCGGATGATACTGTTCTCAGCAAGAATTTGTTTCATTTTTACAAAAAAGAATGAATAAGTACACCAATTCATTAATATGAATCACTAAAAATTTAACATACGTTTATACAAAAGTAAATAAAGCCTAATTTCTTTAAAAATATGGATTTAATACCATTCACAACAGCCATATCAAAAACTAAATATTACAGTCCATGTTTTGTGACGTCAAATAGTAGAAGTTACAGTAAGATGCAGCCGTTCACGTAACGCGAGCTACTAGGGTCATTCAAGCAGCCTTTTATCCATCACTGATTACAGTGCCCTCACTATTTCAGCGATCAGTGACTAGATAAAAGGCAAGTTGAATGCTCTTAATAAATAAACGTTTTGATTGAATGGTGAAATCAATTTACCATTTTACTGTCAAGTTTATACATAAGTACTTCAGGGCAAGGATCATGCCTAGCTACACCCCTGGATTTGTTCAACTCTTCGAGCTAGCTAATTGACTGACTACATCAAATAAAATTATTAATAATTTGGTTCGATATAATACATATGCATTCAGTAATGCAACTTAAAAACTGTTTTCCATTCACGTGAACATATGAGATGGTATTATTGAGTTTAAGGTTTTCCACAAAAGCATCTATAACATTTTTGCCAAATTCTCGCCAATCCTGCCAAAGGTTACTTTCATTCTTCGCTGAAGCACTAGAAATGCTCTCACATTATTTGTTATTTCTACGTTCTTATTCAGCTTATAGATACTCATGACTCGTGGTAACATTTGTTGTCCTTTCGTAACCGCTTAATAACGCAAAATCAATGATTACTTAGATATCTGATGAACAAGTACAATAAACCGTAAGACTACCATTTTATAAATCATTATACAATTTTTCAACCCTTCTGGTATCATATTTATATATTGTAATCTGAATCTGCATGATATGTTGCTATTTGTATCGTACATACAATAATGAAAAATAAATGTTTCATTTCTTTTTAACTTAGATTTAAACATATACATATAATTTTAATAAATAATATTTAACACTTTTTCTTTCCATTACAGATTATTCATGTGAATTTTTTTTTTCTTTTTATTTATTTATTTTATTTTTTTTTCAGTTTTCTTGCTTGTTTTAGAAAAAAGTGTCAAAGTTGATTGTATATTCCATTCAATATATTTTATTTTTGTTATACAGAGTTTAAAAAGATCATTGTGCCTGCGATAAATTAATTTTAAATTTGAATATTAGTTTCCTTTGTTTATTTCAATAACTATTTGTAATGTTTATTTTAGTATGTGGCTTTAAAAATTGTAATAAAATGTTTGATTTGAAAAATAAAGCATATTAAAATAGATGGTGTTTTCTATGTAAATTTATGAGACTGCATTTTAAAATGCTTACTTTTCTTTTTTATTTTAGATGCCTGCTGGTTTATCGTGGTCTAAATATGTTACATTCATGACAGCTGCTTTTATCTCTATGTGTGCTGGTGCTCAGGTGGTCCATTCTGTTTATGAACCTTTAAAAGTAAGTTGTTATAACACACCATATTTGACATTTATTCCAGTTCTACCAAAATTCCCATACTAGCAATATGTGAGTTTCTATTTTTGTAAATTGTTATATTGATGTATTGAAAATAATTTGGGTATGCAGACTTAATATAGATCAGTTTTTAGTAACAATTTTTATTTTAGAAATTTCAAAATTTTAGTCCTTTAAAAAGAAGTTTGATTTTTGGTTTAGTTTAAAAAAATCCTTGCTGGTGATACAAAATATGACATTTTTTCTAAGGGGTAACACCTAAAATTTTATATTAGTCAATACTTTTATAATAATCTCAGTAATAAAATAGTTAAAATATAATAAAACTAATAGGATATATTTGTGTTAAGTCTAATATATATATATATATATATTTAAGTGTTTTCCTTTTTTGTTATATTAGGCATGACTTGAGAGGGAGAGAGCACATGTCTAGTGCATCTTTGCTTGGCGTTAATGCAAGAGATGTTGCTATTATGTTGTTGTTTTTTCTCATATAATATCAACTTTAATTTATTTACATGTGTGTGTGTATATAAATGGATACAGTAGTTCTATGATTTACAGGTTTGATTCATTCTATAACAGAGCTTGTAATTCAAATTTCTCTTGTCAAATTAATTTTTCCAATTGAAATACAAATAATCTAACCAGGGGACCTCTGCTTTTCATTATCTAAGGAAATGTACTTATGGTGAATTTAATAAAAAACATATTACAATAGAATGTGAAGCAATACCAGGTTTTATTAATTATTATGTACATTATTTATTTTGAAGATCTTGTTGGAGGTGATGAAAAATGAATCTAAATTGAATAAAAATCAAATAGATCAGTTTTTGTTGTACAAGTTCAATGAAATTCAATGAAATAGAATCGATTCTTTCCAGTTAAAACCAACATAATTTTTTGTTGTAGTTGTTGTACATTTTGTAGAGTAGGTACACATTTATTAACATTTAATCTTGTATAAATAAAACCAAGTATGAGAGAATATAAAATTACTAAATTTTTTATGTACCTTTATGTGTGTTTTGGGTTCATTTTTTTTCCTCCCACTGAAGTTCATCATATCTTTGACTTTTATTTATAACTCAAGTCAAAAAATCAGGTGAGTGATTTTTTTAAAGTCAAGGGAATACTATGAATAAGTTGAATATTCTGTTTATTTTGATATATTTGTGGAATCACTTTCTAAAAAATTTGATTAAGTGTAAATTCTATATTTACACCTAAATAAAAATTTTATTACGAATTTTTCACTTCCTCAATACTATCATTTTTACAGTTGATTTCAAGATTTAAATAGTAAGTTATTATCATTTATTTTCAGGATTTACCTGAGTATGTAGAGAGAGAAAAATCTAGACTAAGGGCAATACAACAAGAAACTCCACCATGAATAAATTATTCGTCAAAAACTGTAGAAATGTATTATTTTTGTAAATAAATCTTTATTATGACTTTATCACAAATATGTATTTTACACAGTTGCTAATTCTTGTTCATTTGATGTTTCTTTTGAAGGTTCATCCCTTTTTGGCTCTGGGAATTCTTTATCTATATCAGGACGTGGATATGTTTTATTAATAGACTCCCTTGGTGGTAACCATTCTGGAATTATTTTTCCATGAATTTTCCAGGTTCCATAATGATGTGTTAAGTGCTTTTCAAACACTATATATTCTAATACATCCTTCACAGTTGATTCACTTCCATGCATTAATCGACCAAACCTATCATATACTGCTAATGTTTGCTGTGTATGCAATCTTACAGTGACTTGGCCAAACAGTTCATTTTTTGACATCATTTCTTGTGTACGTATATGGACAATACGTGGTGGTTCTAAGCATTGAATGAAATTCCAAACAATTGTTTTATTTTTAGTATTTTCAACCATTTCCTAAAAAAAAAAAAAATCAAATGAGATAAGAGATACTACAAAATCTTAAAACAAATATATATTTTAAACACAGTATTCAAATGAATTTGTTAAACATATATAATTAAAATATTTAGCTAGTAACTGAACACACATATTCAACTTTTACAGATTAAATTTGAAAATGAACTGCAAAGTGAAATGAAATTTGGAACTTTAATAGACAGATAATAAGTCTAATTACATTGTTTATAAATAGAATTTTTCTTGTTCTTCAAATATGACAGGAAAATTTTGTATTGCTAATGCACAGTGGTTTTTACTTCATGTCATAGATCTTATTCATCTTAAATGAAATGTCAAATCAAAAAATAAAAAAATTTTATTCACTTTATAATTGTTAGATACTGAATAATAATATCCAATTTTTAACTAATATATTAGGCTGCATTATTTAAATAAATAAATGTGAAAAAGTAGAATCGCAAAAGTTGCCATAGAATTTTTTTTTTTTTTTTTTTTTTTGTAATTATTCTAACAAAATTTATTAATCCTCTGTTCTTCAGAACACTCCAAAGACAGAAAAGAATATTAAGTTTTAAATGCATTGAGATTTTATTCGTTTATATAAAAATTTATAACTTTAGATATAGATTTATTAAAGAAGTGAAAAAAAATTGCATATTAAATAGTGTGAATTTATCAGGGATAAAATTGCAAATTACTGGGCAGTATCAGGAATTTCTAAATGGTTTCTCTCTGGACAATCTGTGTTACACTAAAAACATTCTTTTCCTCTCTATTCTATGTTGTCACAGTGATAAAATCTCTCCATTTTTATTTGCAATTCTCTAACAGTTGATTTATATTACCAAAGGCAGGGAGAAGGGAGAGTAAAGGATAAATTAAATTTGATTATTATCGCCTTCCTAGTCACATCAGGCGGTTAATCAGTGAAAGGAACTCTGTTAGGAGGGACTGGCAGAATTCTCATGATCCTGATCTCAAAGTTTCTCTCAATCGTTTGCAAGCCCTGGTCTGGAAAGAGATTAGGATCTGCAGTAGAGAACGCTGGAATACCTATGTTGAGTCGTTAACGGCTTCTGACAATAGCATTTGGAGGGCAGCCTCACGTCTTTGTAGGACACAGACACACATTCCGTCCCTTAAAGGACCCAATTCGGTGGCTCATTTAAACTCAGATAAGGCTGAGCTTTTAGCTGACAGTCTTAGAAGTCAGTTCACTCCCTATTCAGATATTTTTGATAACGATACTATGCTTAATGTTAACTCTGTTGTTGAACAGTTTTTAAACTCTTCTACAGACAACACTCTCACTCCTACGTACCCCTCTGAGATTTTCATCTACCTGAGGAAACTGAAAAAGAATAAGGCTCCTGGTGTTGATTATATCTCCACTAATATGCTTATTCATCTTCCAGCTAACTTTTTAATCTCCCTCACCTTTATTATCAATAGCCTTCTTAATTTAAACTATTTTCCTAATGTCTGGAAGAAAGCGGTTGTGGTACCCCTGCCGAAGCCTGGACTCGACCACACTGTCCCTTCTAATTTTCGTCCAATCAGTCTTTTGTCGGGTATTCCAAAAGTCTATGAATATATCTTAGCTCAGCGCATGGACGAGTTCTGCAATATTAATAACATCATTCGACAGGAACAATTTGGTTTCCGTCGCAAACACTCCACTCAACATCAGCTCTGGAGGGTTGCAGAACTCATTCATGCTGCTAATGCAGTTAAACATGTCACTGCGGCTACATTTGTAGGCATTGCGAAAGCATTCGACAAAATCTGGTTGGAAGGGCTAATTTTTAAGCTCATTAACTTAAACTCCCCCCCCCAGCTTATTAAAATTTTTTCTCAATATCTTCAAAATCGTGAGTTCGTTGTCAGAGTTAACAACACTCTCTCAACACCTCGACCTATTCTTTCAGGGGTTCCTCAGGGTAGCTTACTTGGCCTTAAACTGTTCAACGTTTATATTAATGATATGCCATCTGATCCACATATCAAGCTTTGCCTCTATGCAGATGACACAGCCATCCTCTCCCGATACAAACAAACACGTTGTGCTTTCTCTACTATTCGAAATTATCTTAAAATTTATGAACATTGGCTTTCTTGCTGGCGCATTAAGGTAAATCCAGCTAAATGTGCTGCCATGATTTTCACTATGAAAAATGTTTCTAATTTTATTGATCACAATAACTTTAAACTTTACAATGAAGATATTCCCTAGGAATTTTCTTATAAGTTCCTAGGTGTTATCCTAGATTCCAAATTAAATTGGAGGCTTCATATCGAAAACATTGTTCGAAAAATGAAGACTGCAATTGGCACTCTAAATTTATATCTCAATTATCGAAGTCGCCTGCATACGAAAACAAAGTTATTGTTATATCAGACCCATCATGACCTATGGTTGTCCTGTTTGGGGAACTGCCGCTCTTATCCATCTCAAGAGTCTCCCAGTTGTCCAAAATTCTGTCCTTAAAAAATGTGTTTCTGCTCCTTGGTACGTGAGGAATGATACGATTCATAATAATCTTAAAGTCAGGCCTATTCTTCCTGAGTTCAAAAGACTTGCTTTACGTTTTCACCGAAGCATTGATTTTATTCAGAATCCTGTACTTCACAACCTCACAGTGTATAATCCTGCTGTTCCAAGCTCGGCAAAAAGGCCTAGAGCATTATTATATCGCTACGACATGGCCCTCCCTCCCTCAAAACGAATGATTCATTTCTTGTTCTGGTTAACTTTGCTTTTTTCACGCTACTTGTTAAGTCTGAGTGTCACGCTTGGTAGCGTGTCTGCTCATTCGCACGCTGTTCTGAGGTTGGTGGTTCTGTCCCCGGCAACGACCACGACCTGCAATTTTTTCAAAATTTAAGTTTTTATGTTTTATTGCCTTTTATATTATTATTTGCTATTTTTTAATGGTGAAGTACCGTTTTCTTTATTTTTTGGCTTATTTTATTTTCTATTTCCAATATTTTAGGTATCGTATCATTTCGCTACTTTGCTCAAGTTTATTTTTTGTTATGTAATGTTTTGTCTTGTTTTATGTTTAAAAAATTTAAAAAAAAACTGAAAAAATGCTTAATAAAAATTTAAAAATTTTGTAAAATCCAAAAATATATCTTTTTGTTAGTGCTGTCACTTTTGTTTATTTTTATATGCCGTGCCAAGTTGCAACTTTTTTATGTCCCTATTTTTATTATTATTGTTCTACTCATTTTATTTTCATGAGCATCATGTTGTTGAATCTGTGTATTGCTGATAACCATACCAAATGGTCATTGTCAAGGTTACAGTCTAATTATCCCATAATTAGACAACGTGTTGGTTACTCATAATTTTTTATGAGAACGTTCTCACCTCCTCGCTCTCTTGTGAGCTAGAGTGTATCAAATTTTTGTTTTGATTACTTTTTGCCTTCAGGCCTAAATTTATGTTTTGATCTGTTTACGTTCGGAGGTTAAAGCGAAGACCTTTCACTTCGCTAGGTACTCCGTTAAACCCAATTACCTTGACCTTGGATAAATTAAATACTGTATTTTAGAACTTGATAGTACATACAGAAAATTTTATAAGAGCACATATTTTACTCGATTTCTGAACCTGCTAATAAAATATTGGTTGTTATAATTGGCAACTTATTGTTGGCAAAAGTGTTAAAATCTAAATTTGTGGTTTTCAAACTGGGTACTGCAGCATTCTGGGGTAATACAGGTTTATGCCAAAGATGCCATGGAAACAATTAAGAATGGGAAAAAATTCATTTAACTAGTTTCCTTCATTGCATAAAATATATTAATCAGCATAATTGTACTTTTCCTTTTTATTTCAATGACTTTTAGGGTAGCTGTGGCACAAAATTTTTAACCTGATAAAGGTGCTATTGCGAAAAAAGTTTGAGAAATGCTGATATAAACAATTAGTAATTTTTAAGTCAGACAGTGGCTAATTAGGTAGAGTGGAGTCTGTGGAATCAAATTTCACTGATGGCAGATATTTATACCCATCCATTTTAGTGGTAGGTCCTGATTTTATTAGTGCTTTTAATAACACAACATAGAATCATCTTTTATATTCATGGAGACTTAACAAAATATATAAAAACTGTCTATTCCATCTGAACTGTCACTTCTGTGGCTGACAATTTATTAACACATTGATGGACAGTAGGAACAAGTGAAGTTCGAAAATTAACACTATAGGTTTTTGTAATTTTTAGAATATTAGAAGTATAGTTTTACTCTTTCTGCTTAAATAAGATTAATTTTGATTAATTCAGCACCTTTCAAAAGCTACAACTAGCAGGGTTCCCCTGGTCCTTAATTTTAGCTTTCATTTTTATGGGCCCTTAAAACTACTTAATTTTTGTCAAAGGTCCTTAAAAACTCCTTAATTTTTAAATTGGAACTAGAACAATTTATCCGTCATCACATGATTTCCTATCAATTTTTGCCATACTCTCCAAACTTTCTGGTTTTGTAAGTTTGGAGTTAAACTTGCTCCAAACCAGTTCAAATAAAGAACGCCAGTACAGGTGATAAGTAGTGGTCAAAGAATATATAAAATATTTGTTAATGTTCCTACATTCTTTTATATTTTCTAGCCAAAAGTGCAGTATTAATAATAAAGAAAATCCTCAAATACATATGTTTTTAGTGTATCTCTGTAGTAATTCAAAATTCCTTTCCTTGATATCCTTAAAATATGAAAATACTAGTATTTTTTATGGTCACAAGCTAGAAAACTTTTTTGACAAATAAATAATTTTTTGCATACTGAATAAGTTTATAAAGTCAGCTGCCCTTTCCTTATAGCTAACAGTCATGCAGATTTTAATTAAACAAAGCATGAAGGTTGGGGGCAGGTTGTAGATAGTTCAGTTACTTAAGGAAGTTTAATTTTCTTTGCATTGAATGTAGTAGAATAGTCTAAAACTTTCTTATTTCCCAGGAAATGTCAGGTATAATCAGTTAGTATACACACACACACACACACACACACACACACATATATATATATATATATCAGAGTCATTTTTAAACCCTCAGAAAGTACTCTTTATAATATTATATTTTATTCACAATTTATTTTTAATTTGATCATTCAAAAAACTTTAGATGTACATTTTTCAAAATGTTTTTTGTCAAATAGTTTTATTTTATGTTAATTTTTAGGTATTTTAAAAAACTTAGTTATGAAATATTATAGGGCATTTATTGAAAATGCCTTGTTTGGTTCATAATTATTAAAATATATGGTCCTTAGGAAATAGGGTTTATGTCGTTATGTTGTGTATTTCAAGTAGGTCCTTATAAAAAAAAAAATACTTTGTTCCTTAGAAAGTCCTTAATTTTTATTCTGGAAAAAGAGTGGGAATCCTGACTAGGCTTCTACTTGTACACTGGTAAATGCACATTTGGGTCGCTATAGCGGTAGTGTCTAAAAATTATCATTTCGTTTTGGACAGCTATTGCTGTCATACCACATAGTAAACTTTGCTTTGATGGCAGTAGACGCAAGTGTCCATCAGCGTGTTAAGTGTAACATCTGGCATTGCAGCCTGGTTTTCTAGGCAAAAGCTGAAAAGCTAGTATGCTAATCCTGCAGTTTACATGGAAATTCGTAGACATTCAGAATCAGTTATAAGAAGTAGTAATTAACTATCAGATAACAAAATATTGACTGAAGCAATCCAAACTAAACCCAACTGCAGCCTGGTTTAGTTTCAGAGTATTCTTATCCTATAAATCAGAATTCAGGAACCAGATTTCAATCAGATATATCTGGTTGAAAATCCTGCCTTAGAATGATTTGACACTCACTGACGTGACAGCAATAAATCTTTGACAACTGTTATTGTCCAACATCGTCTTCATAAAATGCACTGAGATGAGCTACTTGCTTTCCTACCAACTGATTTTATGATGATTTTGTCATTATCAAACGGCCAATATTGTTTATTGGGCAGTTTTGTCGTTCAGCATGCACTATTCCTTTTAAATCGGTCTGCCATTTTGAGAGTTTACACTACTTACATTGCCTGTTTTGGATTAATAACTTATATTTTGTAACATGATGTTATTTTTAAATTCATTATTAATGTAATATTTAAATGCTTAGATTTCTTACACATTATACTCAGATTTTAATGTTATGCTATTCTTATTTGCTTTCACAGCAATATTAGATTAAAATTGCTTGATCATAAAATATAATTTAATCATAGATTTACTATTATTACTATTTAAATTTCAAATTTGTTATATTGAGTTCTCAGCTGCAATAATAAGTTCATTTATCACATACTGTTGCTTTTGAAAGCAAATTGCTGAATGTATCAAATTTTGATTTGAGATTGTTTAACCCATTTTAGACCAACGTCTCGTATACGTGACGCAGCAACTCTACTCTTATCAGCCCAGAGTCACCTCCACGCGATGATCTACGGTTAATATTCAGAGACCAGTGTCACGTATGCATAATCGGAGATCTGAGCTTTTATTTCAATTTTTAAGTATTAGATTTAATTACTAGATGCTGTTAAATAGCAACGGTTAACTCAAATAGCATTTACGTGCTGGTTCTTAAGGGGTCAATAAATTTAAAGAGGTAAAGTTAGATTTAAAAAGGAAAATGAAAAGGTTAAAAATAATTACATCAAATTAGAAAAGAGTAATTAAAATTGAAAACATTTTTCTTATATATATATATTACTGTTTTAAACAAAAATTATTTTAATTATTAAAAGAGATGCCAGAATTTTAGCAGATTAAGAGAGTGACTGAAAAAATAAAATAAAACTTTTTTAAATGGAACAGCAGAAAAAGACACCGGGAATTGAACCCAAGATGTAAAAATGGGAATACAACATGCTGACTGGCATGGCAAAATCTTCACTAGCATACCACTGATGAGAAAAGTACACAGAATTGATGCCTAGTATTAGCATCTAATGATTTTAAAATTGAAACAGCGTTAAATTTACTTTTCTAACAATAATTATTGTACTGAGTTTAAAAGTGACTACTTTAGTCACTGTAAAACTTGTGTGAGCTTACTGCCATCTTTAAATGAAGCAGTTAGAAAATTTCACTGTATCAGGTAAAGATATTTGTAGAGTGGAAAAACAGTTTACTAGAAGACATGATACCATTTTGTTATTACATTATTTACCAGCCGATATAGACATTGTTGTGTCGATAAGTGGGAAAGCGCTCTTAAGATAAGGAATATGAAATTGCAACTTGGTAAAGATCTTCACTGATGAGCCACCACATCTGTGTAGCAAAATAGTATGCCATAATCCTACAAACTCAAGGACTGTGATATCTTAAAAAATTTGAATGAAAGATAAGAATGATTTTTAAAGAATTTCATATTAATAAATTGATATTCTCCAAGTTCTAATAGATATTTATAATTCATGCTAATAAATATACATTCAAATACTTACGAAATTAAATAGGAATATGATAGTAAAAATAGTCATGTTCTACAAAACCTATCAAAATATAAAATATATGATATTTTAAATACTTACAGGATAAGCTTTTTCAGTGACTAACTCATGTAATTTATCTTCATTTTTTCTAGAATTAAAAAAAATATTAGATAATAATGAAAAATAATCAAATAAAACAATTACTTGTTGTATTTTAAATTAAACAAAGCATGTCTTTAATGGAAGGAACAACTAAATCCAATATCAAATATATTATGATTACATATCAGACACATCCTAATTTAAAAAAGTGTTTTTTTAGACTTCAAATTACTAATAAATAATGTGTATTATATTATCACATATACATTAACAAAACAAGTTTCTGGAGTAAACAAAATACTTATTGTTTGCAGAAATAGAAATATGAAACAACTTTGTAATGGAATTTAGAAATAATGCTATTTCAGAATGTTTACAGTTCAAGCTAATCAACAATTTTTTACTACACAAATCTAGCAAATCTCTAATTATATTATCAATTTGGTGAGATTGACCCTTGATATATTTTACTACTGTTTAAAAGTAAAATTTAAAAACATGAAAATTCCTCATTGCCCACTAGAACATATTTGCTATTATATACTATTATCATTAAGGCTAATATATTAGTATCTTACTCTGCTAATGCCTTTTGTGCTTCTATATAGATATCTTTTGCTTTTTCTGCTAAAGTGGGTACATCAAACTCATAGTCAATGCTTCGTATTTTCCTCAATGACAAATAAGACTTGCTCTTTTTACCAAAGCGCTCAACTGTGTCCTTTACAACCTGAAAAATTTTTAAATTTTTAACACATTAAAAGGATACGTAATATATAAATTCTGCACTATTAAATAGAAGTAATTGGAATTTTTTTTTTTTTTTTTTTTTTGGGGGGGGGGCTAGGATAGAAAGAAAATGTCTTTAAAATTATTTTACATTTCTCAAGAATAAGTAATTTTTTAGTATAGGTCTCCAGAGTTTAATGATCAGAACTTTTTCTGATTATAAGAATCACCAGCAATTACTAACAGGAAAACCATTCAAAAGCTACTTTTTAACTTTTTAAATAGGTGCTTATCAAAGTTTTTGTATGATATAAAAATTAGCTTTCTAGATTAAAGGATTTCTAATCTTTCAATTTGTACTATTTATAGAATGTGTAAAAATACCAATCCTTCTATTAATTTTAAAGTCATTAAATTATTTTTTATAAATTTTATTGGTTCGCAAATTTAGACATAATAGTTTAAGGAATACCTTTCCAAGTGCCACAGAAAATAATAACAATTTTATACATTGAAATTAATTTTTTTTATTGCATACCCATAAAAATTATTATAAATTGTTAAACAGGCATAAACTTTTGAACTTCACCTCAAAATAGATTTATTTTACAACAGTTAAGGTTGCATTTCTCCAAATTATTCAAATACAAATTTAAAAATTAGCTTTTTTCCTCTTTCCCTTTGCTGACCTTCGGAACCGGAGTTCGTGGGTTCAAATCCCACAATGGCATGGATGTTCGTAGTCATTCGGAATCGGCTTTAAGCAGTAGGTCCCGGTCTCATTAGCCCTTGTGTTGCAAAAGTAGACCGTAGCGCACCAAATCAAACCTCTTTCCCTTTAAAGTTTTTTCTCTATCTTAACAAATAACAGTCTGCTTTTAAACATGAGAGCTATCCAGAAACCAATGTCTAATTTACAGTTTCTTTACCAAAAGCTGCACAAAGCATTTTAAAAGTTTCAGTTGCTGACTTACTGAGCTTCAGACAAAATCTGATTATGTCCACAAACTACTCAATTTTCCAAAGGATTGTTAAATTGCAGAGAATCTAAAACATGCAGTTGCAATAAAATTCATAGAAAAAATAAACAGCATGTTTGTTCACAGCTTCAAGTGAAATGAGTCAATGAGGATTGCAGGAATGCAACCTTTACCTATTTTCCACACCATTTCCACATAGACAATGGCAGTAATAGCAGTCTGGGAACTTTCTACTAGTGCCTTGTACTACAATAATTTGGTTGTTTTGAAGTGTTTAGAGCAGCTGCAGTCATTTGTATTGCTACATTAGAGCTAATGAGACTGGGACCTACTGCTTAAAGCCAATTCTGAATGGCTATGAACATCTATACTAGTAGTAGGATTCAAACCCACAAACTCTGGTACCAAAGAACAATGCACAACACATTCTTCCATCATTTGGCCCCTTACAATGAATTTAAGTTTTAACACATCACACAGCACATCACTAGCTCAGTTGGTAAAATTATCAAACATCACAACCACAGGGTTGTGAGTTTGGAGCTCAGGCTGTGTAAAGACTACCATGTTCACTAATGGCAACAGAAGCATGTAAAATAGATTTGTAGTCGCAATGTCCTTAAAATTTAAATAATACCTCTGGAAGTAGCAGGCCAAGCCTGGGTATTTTCTGCTTGGTCCTTATTTACAAACTACAAGGACCCAATTTGAACTAAAAGTCATTCTTTGATCCTAGTGGTGCTCTTAATGTAAGATCTAACCCCTTGCCATAAATCAAGTAACATCTCACAAGCTTGGCTCTAAGTGGCTTTAGAAACAATATTACATTACATAAAAAAGAAATGTATAATTAAAACAAAAATGCTGTTTTAACAATAATGGCTATTAAGTAGATTCTAATGCTTAAATTTAGGTTACAATGTAAAACATGAAAGTTAGCAAAAGATTCTTTAGGCATATTCATTAAACTGTAGATCCCTTCCTTTGCATATGTTAGAGATATGTAAGGAAACATTATAGTATGTATGTAATATAAAAATATGCATTTTATATGTATGCATATAAAATGAGACTTAAAGGTAACTTTAAAGGTAAAAAACATTTTTTTTTCAGGTCATATTGAAACCAAATATAACGTATGATTTTCATTATGATCCCATTACATTATGTGTTTTGGGGGCTTTTTGTACATTTAATTATAAAATCCAACACATGTAAATCATATACTAAATAGACTTAAAATAGCAAAAACTACTAAAGTTTTAAGCTAACCAACCATATTACGTTTGGTCAGTATAGTAATATTAAATTTGGTCAGTACTATGGTGTGTTATATGTCCATTTTGTATATATGTATAAAGAAAGTTTCTTACTCCACCAGATGATACAGTAGAAATTTTTCCATCGCCTTCAGGTGGTATGTATGCATCAAATATGTCACCTAGAAAAATAAGGAGAGAATTTATATTTATAAAACCAAGACAAAACATATGAACAATAGTCAAGAGTCAAACTTTACTAAGTTAGCTCAAAAGCTGCACAGGCAACAATTTAGGCATTGAAAAAAGTGAAATATTTTTCTGGGACAGCTAAAAAAATAATTTTCAGATTACTTCAAGAGCCATCAGATGAATTTTGAGGCTATTCAGGTGGTTACAAGAGTGATCTCAGTTTGATTTGTACGCTATAAAACTTCCAAGTAAAAAAAAAATACCCTTCTATTTAAAACCAACCCCACCACTATACGATTTCTATGATGATAAGTAACCAGAAACTTCTTATTTATAAATACATATACTAAAGAATATTTTCATGCTAAAAGAACCCTTTCATTACAGTATCTCTATTCACATTTCTTTTAGTTGTTTGAGATCCAGTGCTGCTACTGCATACTAGAATTAGTTGACAAAACTTAGTTTGGACTTAACTCCATGCCAATTTAGCCTGGAAATATACATTAATTTTTTGGAGCTTTATTAAATTGTCAGAAAGTTTCCAAAGCATACTTACTGAAGCAGAGTTTTATTTTTTCATTAGTTTCTTGTTTAGATATCCTAAACACTGTTTTAAATTAAATATTTTAAACATGTCTACACAAGGATTAAAGAATAAGGCTTTATCTCCTGACTAGAAACTGAAAATTAAAAATAAATCCCACTTATCTTACATTTAGACTGCAAAATTTGAACTTGCATGTGACAATGTTTAATGGTATAGTTACTAAACGAGAGGTTATATTTGAACATTCATAATAATCTTTACAGACAAAGAAATGACAATATCTGAAAATGAAATGACAATTATATCTGAAGTAAGTAGGGTTAAAAATAATCCCTATGTATATATACATATAATGTATTTTTCCTGATTTCCTATTTAAGAAGTTTTAATCACTTGGTCCCTTATTTTGGTACTTAATTCTCACATTCTTCATTTTCCTATATTCATTTGTTGAATTGTTTATTCATGAAATTACTCCCATTCGAAAAATATGAGAAACAAACCCAAAGATCTTGCATAGAAAATAGTGCAATGTATCTACATATAGTATAGTATTAATAATACTCTCATTTGTGCAAAATGTCAAAGTTAACAAATTCAAAGAATGAATATTAAAAGATTTAAGTGAACTAAACAGAATTCGAATTATTCATTCAAAACAGAAAATACCAATGATATTTTTTATTATTGATTATTCTTAATACAAGCGTTTCTTACAAATTTTCTAAATTTACTCAGTTTTTCACACAACTAATACTTTATACCTTCATCATTTTTACTCCCCTTCCCTTAAAAATCACTAACACAGATTACACTTTGTGCATACGTGTATACATATAAAATGGTCTTTGAAACTGTTTTATAACCATGTTAAAAAGGGATTAAATATCATTAAAAAAAAATTCTTTATGAAAACTAGCCAGCAGAATATTACCAAATTTATATAACTTGAAATTTTTTACTTAAATTAAAAGTGCATTTTACAAAAAAAAAATTTTTTAATGATATAATATTAATAATTAATACTAGCCAGAGGAATCAATAAACATAGGTTTTTCATTCCATGATCGAGTAGGAGCAATGCCCTTTTCCTTAAGCTGTGCTCTCATTTCCTCAACAGACAGTTTTTCCTTGTTCCTCTCTTTATCAAAATCAGGCAAAAATACTTTTAAAACCTGCAAAAGTGATAATAATAAATTCAATATATAATTTGAGAAAAGGTTAAAATAGAGAAATATCTAAATCTACTCTCCCAAATATGGCAGATAATGGACTCAATAACTATTTTAATTAAAGAGCATTCTAAATCATTTATAACTATTAATAACTTTTAAGTATATTATGTATCACATTTTTTTAAGATATAAAACATTCAAATCTTTCGTGATTATAAATATGAATTGATACTTTATTCACACCTAAGCAACTTAATTATATTTTAAAACTAATTTCTGGCAATTCTAACTCTAAAATTACAACCGTTGATGAAATATCTTTGTTTCTCCTTTAATTCTGGTAACCTTTTGGTGACCAAGAGAACATTAATATAATTTCTGCTTATCTCAAGTAACTGTAAATAATTTTTTCACATAACTTAGTTTCATTTCTTTAGCATCAACATTGTGATTAATCTTACAACACTGGTTGGCTCCATTGAGCCTACAGAGCACCATATAAGCAAATATATAAGTTTTGGTAGCAGAGCACCAAAGATGGATTTTATGAATAAACTCAACATTTTTTATCTTCAAATTTTCTCAATTTCTTTCATGGCTTAACAATTGTATCCAGCTTTGATATTTTTTAAAGTTTGTAGTAGGTAAAAATATTTAAAGTATTTAAAGTTTGTTTGAGAAATTACTTTAAGACTTTATATTTCATAAACATCTTAAAACAATGGACATATGTTGAAATCAGGGTTAATCCTATAAATCAACATAACAACATTAACATATTTGCACTTTATAATATTTTTAATTTAAGTACTATCATTAAGAATCATATATATTAATTCAGTATATTAAAGAAAAGAGAAAAAAATATCCTACTTTTTCACTACGCTGTTTTTTAAATTTTGGATTCCAGTGCTTATTAGTGCTTTCAAGAACACATGATGTCATAAATGGAGAAGCACATACTTTGGTAGACGATGATGTGATGCGATACTGAAATGATATAATATAAGTGTAAGATCATCATCATACTCTATTTTTAAAAGTTAAATGTCAATACAAAAAATATATAATCAATTTTAGAATGTTTTTGTGATCATCGCAAAAGCCTGCATTAGAGCTCAAATGAAATCCACAAATCAACTATAGTTTACATATATTACCAAAACAAAAATTGGGATACAAGGAACAGTTATGCTTTTGCAAATGATAGTGCAATTTTACTAATGTAACCATATTTTTAAACAGCAATTTGGGGACAAATCAACATGATGTTGAATACAAGGAAAACTTTGGGATGCTAGAAAATATTTTTGGAGACCAAAGACACTAGCAAATATATCCATATTTTAAAACTTTACTGATTTATATACTTTAAGATGAGCTTGAACAGCTTTTTATTTCAAATTTATAAAAAATGGAATATTTATTGAAATTTTCAGGATATTTAATTTTTTCTGATTATAAACAGAAAACCTACTTATATAATTTCCTATTATTACATATTTAAACTTGAATTCAATATGAATAAAATATTTTAGATTTATTATACTTTTTACAAATAAGTGAACAAAAGCTACTTTAATACAAAGTTCCTTATGAATAAAAACTTATTTCATTCAAAATAAATTTCAGTAGTTATATAGACAAAACAACAGTAATATAATCTCCAGATCTCTAATTTTGCTTGAGTAACTTGTTCTGAAAGAGAGAGATGAGGCAGGATGATCAAGCTGGACTGAGGCAAATTGAGCTGTAGGAGACATGGATGGGGGATGGAGAACTGAAGGTTTTATATGCCTCTGGGCAAGGAAAGAAATGATAATGACTTATTGTCCAGAAATTCTTGCCTAAGTTAATAATATAAAAAAATTCAAAAAGCAGCTCAGATAAAATTATCAAACCTTGAAATTTGTATATCCAGGGTATCTGCCAAAATAAAATTTTTCAAATCCATGACTTTTTATGACTTTCCCTGATTTAGCAGATCATTTTCCATGACTTTAAAAAGCTTTCGTTAAAGTATACATGAATAAAACTTCTGATGTACATACAAATAAAATATATGCTTTTAGAGAAATTACAGGAATTTTATCATAAAAAACTATAAATTTACTTTATAAATGTTAATAAACTCACATACATAAAAATAAATTGTTGTATCTACATACCTAAGTTTAATCATATAGTAATTTTTCCATCAAAATGTTTCCAATTTGAATTCAGGGTATTTTGGTATTATCCAGGTGACCATGAATAATTGCCAAATATAACCCTATAATGTTTATATAAAATATCCCTAGAGATAAACTTATATTTTGTGCAAAAATCTTAACTAATTTTTATTAAAAAATATTAATTATTATATTAATAAAATTTTAATCAACAATTTAAGAAAAAAACCAGAATAATATACATTTACCCACCCATTAAGCTTTCTTGCTTTGAGTTTCCTTGGTGAACAAATTTTCCTTGGCAATAGGGTCAATAGGATAATACATAAATACCAAACTCAGTAACTTCAGCCAAATAACAAGTAAAAATAGAATTAAACAATTCAATGCATTTTTTTTAATCAGTAGTTTAGCGGATCTATGACTTTCCATGACTTTTACTCATTTTACTTGAAAAATCATGACTTTCCATGACAAAATTAATCCATTGTCTAAATCCATGACTTTCCAGGTGCGCGGAAACCATATATATCAATTCACTAACTTAGATTAAAAAGTTTATGTAAAATATAGTTGATAAATTTTTTTACTGATTATTATATAAACATATTTCTTCAGTAAACTGCCTGTTTAATATCGCAATGCTAGTAATAGATAAATTTATTAATAATTATCATAAGGCTATATGATCCTTTAAGAACATAGCAGCGACAAATTGTACACATTCCTTGGAAGCTAACATTAGTGTAATCAAACTGTTATTACCTGATTAACTTCTTATTAATCAGATGATACAATTGGCTATTTCTGTACAAATTACATACAAATGCATTTATACACACATTAATAGTTAACATAAGCATGATTTTAATTACATGTTGGACAGTATTAATAAGATCACACATAAATAAAATATATCAAAAGTAACTAATTTGTTCATAATACCTATAACTTGTTAAACACATCAAAATAATGAATAATAACTTCAAATAAATGGTTTACTAGATTCAGGAGAAATCTTTAAATTAGGGGACTGTTCCCGAATTTCACGGACGTATGGTATCCCCTTAGGTTTTACTAAACATAAATTTGCTACAGAAATACTCAAAATTCTAAACATAAAAGAGTATAAGGTTTTATAGATACTAATAATACCCATAGTGATTATTTGTGATTGAAAATACCAAAAATACAATTAGGGACAAATGATATTAAAACATCAAAATAAACAAAATATATTAAGAAAAACTTTGAAGTAATGCAATCATGATAAAATAAGAAATGAGCTGATAAAAACGTACTAAATAAAATGCATGAGTAAGCTGTTTAGTTATATTATAAGCCATTTAATATAAAATATTGTAAGATGACCTTCCTTAACATAAATTATAACTATTTTTCAAACACTGGTGAAGGATATAAGAATCTAATAAACAAATTTTTGATTCATTGGTTGAACGATTCATGAATCCATTTGTAATCATGGGGTTAGTTCGACATGTTTGTAACAAACAGCTGTCTATATTTTTAGCATTTTCAAGAAATGAAGCAAGTAGTTATATACGGTATTCGCTCTGTATGAGAGTGTTGTTACGATTTCCTCATAGTCTTTTTCGCCTGATTTTCTAGTTCTCCCATTCGACCTTTCGCGTAGCTCGCGTCCTCCATAATTCTGGCGTCATCAAGAGGTAAAGGATCCTTTAGGAGGTGTTGATCCAATACAATAATTTCTCTTTTAAGATTGCTATTGTGCTGCATTCACTCGCTCATAGCAACGGGCACTCGCCCGGCACTTTCGCAAGATTCGGAAGGGGGGGGGCTACTATTAGCAATCTACCCACCACCGCCGGATCAAGTCTAAAGGGCTTCACAGCCATATGGGCCGGGATCGGTGCAGGAATTATAATAATAGTATTTATAGTAGTGACGACTTTTCTATTCTTCTTTTGTTAAGATATCTTTCTTCCAATTCCAAAGGTGTGAAACTATTATTGTTCAAATTTCTATTCCACATTTATCAATTTTTTTTTATCGCCATCTCCCTCCATATAGAAAAAGAATTTGTTAACCAAAGATCTTAAAACTTTTAAGAAAAAAATGCCAAGTTTTTTATAAGTATGAGTGGTTTTAATTAACACCTCTATTCCTATGAATTTCCCAATTTTTAACATCACAGTTCTCCACTTAGGAAATGGGTTGACTGTAGTGTTTTGATTTTAATTTTGTTTTAAATGCTACTGTAAATGTCAATATTGTAAATAGATTGCGCCGCTTCCAGCGGCGCGATGGATGTTGAAGAAAGGAAAGTCTGTGTAGAGAGTACGTATCTGCAGCGTAGGGCAGTTAATTAGTTAAATAAATTTTTGTTCTTGTTTTTGTTTTAATTTTGCGCTTTTACGAACCATCTACGATATTGGTGCAGTCGACAGAATTGAGTGCTTTATTTTATATTTTTAAGTTGAATTGTAAATAGAAATTGAATATCTTCGTAGGTTAGAACTTTTACTATTGATGAGAATGGCATTTCTTGGGAATGCGAGAAAAAAGACTAAACGGTTTTGAGGGAAGAACTTGGTAAAACTGTCTCGTGAGAAATGAAAATAGTGGGCATAAAGAAATTAATTACGTGTAGTAAAAATTATGAAGAAGAATTTGTAAAAATCAAATTGGTGTTACTATAGAAGAAAGAAAGAAAGGGAAGAAAGAAATTTTCAGCTTGAAAAATTGAAACAGCAATTTTCAAGTCAATCACTTGAATATAAACTCAAGAGCCAAAACATTATTACCACCTGTCAATAATGAGTTCGCCCACTTTTGGCACGCAACACAGCTTCAACCCACCTTGGCATGGATGCCACAAATCCTTGGTAGATGGCCGAAGACAGATTGTACCATATGTTTAAGCAATGGTTATGCAAATCCGAGATATTGCGAATTGGTGGTTTTTGAACTCTGAGTTGCCGTCCCATGACACCCAAAATGTGTTCTATCGGATTGAGGTCCGGTGCGTTAGGCGGCCAGGACATTAACTGTAATTCAGCATCATGTTCCTGGAACCACTCCAACACAATTTTAGCCTTGTGACACGGGGCGTTGTCCTGTTGGAACATACCATTTCTAGCTGGAAAAACAGAGGCCATGTAAGGGTACAACTGGTCCGCAATGGTGTTCAGATGTCCTGTAGCATTCATTGTATGCTCTACCACAACCACGGGTCCCATAGACGCCCAAGAGAACGTCCCCCAAAGCATAATACCACCACCACCGGCCTGTGTATGACCTACTGTACATTGAGGGAGCAACTGTTCGCCTGGAAGATGGCGTATCCCGACACGGCCATCGGCGTGATGAATGACAAACCATGATTCATCTGACCAGGAAACTCTCTCCAACTGATCCATGGACCAGTCGCGATGTTCCCGAGCCCAGCGTAGGCGCAGTTGGCGATGTCGCTTGGTCAGCAAAAGCACACGAGTGGGACGTTTGCTGCTGAGCCCATATCCAACAGTGTCCGCTGAACTGTGTATTCCGATACTACTCTACTTGGCCCTGAATTGTATTGGATTGTCAGCTAAGCCACTGTTTGGCTCCGGTTTTGCTTCACCATGCGAGACAGTCTCCGAAGACTTTTTCTCTAATAGCGTGTAGACATCCAACACCATGTCGCCTACTGCTGGTTTCACCGTTATTCATCCACTTTGCATAAGTACTAACAACTGTAGATCTCGAACAACCCACGAATCATGCAGTTTCGGAAATACTTGTTCCGAGCCTTCGAGCCATTACAATCTGCCCTCTATCAAAATCGCTTGGATCCGCACCCTTTCGCATTAGGACGTGCAAACGTAATGACAACCCTAGATCTCCTAAAGGGATATTGGGCCATCCCTATGCATGAAGATTCAAGAGATTTTACATCTTTAAGTGCACAGAGCCCAATATCTTTTTAAAGTTATGCCATTTGCATTAAAAAACGCTTCTGCCACTTCTCAGAGAGAGATGAACAAGGCTCTATCATCATTCAAAGATTTTGTAGTGTATATATCGACGACATCGGGATATTTTCCAGTGACATTCCTACTTATTTGAAACCATTTTAACATGTATTAGATATAATCGGTTCATGTAAACACCGAGCTGACCCGAATAAATTGAAATCAATTTCTCGTTTGTCAAGACCTAAAACAAAGAGAGAGCTACTCAGTGTTATTAGACTGTGTAATTATTACAGAGATTACATTCCAAACTTTACTGAAGTTGCCTTTTCGTTAACGGAATTAACGAAGAAAAAGATCCCCGATGTGCTACCATTCTGTGATACACATGACGTTGCGTTCAAAAAATTGAAATCATACTTGTTACATGCTTCTACTCTTCACACTCCAGACATGTACAAGCATTTTTTGATTTATTGTGATTCATCTTCAATTGGGATTGGAGCTCGTTTATCAACAGCCGACAGATGGAAAATTATACCCTATTGATATGCTAGTCAAAAACTGAGTAAAACTCAGGAGTCCTGGTCTACAGTCGAACTTGAAACATTCGCCGTAATATGGAGCTTTAAAAAGTTCGAATCTTTAATGTTTGGATCAGAAATTCAAATCTTTACCGATCACAACCCTCTCCCATTTTTGACAAACTGTGCTCCCCAATCATCACGATAGCAAAGATGGGTGTTTACCTCTACAACTATTTAATATTACTATAAAACACTGTATTAGATAGAAAATGCCACATGCGGATGCCTTGTTAAGACTGTTTCAAGGATGAGTAACTGTTAACTATTTTTTTACTTCAATTTACTTAATATTGTGTTGCAATCAATTGAATTCAGTTATATATTAAGTATTCTTATAAATGTCTAGAAGTTGAAATGCTTACTTTTATAATGATTATTATTTAGTATTTACCACTGCATGGTTGTTTTATTAGTATGATTGTTTATACTTCGTTTAGTTTTAGGCCTTAGTTTTTAGGATATCTTCAGTGTTTCGAAAATTTGTTATATGTTTAAAAAAATTGGTTTTTGTTTGTTTAAAGTTCAAACTGTAATTGTAATTAAGTTCTGAGTTTATTTTATTTTTTTTTTGTGTGTGAATATATAAGCAAATCATACGTGGGGGCGTACTGTTTGCATTTTAATTTTGTTTTAAATGCACTGTAAATGTCAATATTGTAAACCTATAGCGCTGCTTCCAGCGGCGTGATGGATGTTGAAGGAAGGAGAGTCTGTGTAGATAGTCTCTGACTCGTAGGGATGTCCATTAGTTAAATAAATTTTTGTTCTGGTTTTTGTTTTAAGATTTTGCACTCTTACGAACAAGCCACGACACTGATGAAAATTCAATTCACACAAATGCTTCTAATTTGCCCACTTCTTACGTTGACATTATCAACTCAATAATTGATTCTACACTCACCTTCAATTTTCCGTATCCCCACGAAGTTCTCCGGGTTAATTATTTTCAGCGAGTCCTCATACTTTCATTTAAAGTTGAAGATAAAAATTTTATGTATAAAGTTTGTATAATATCCATTCCAACTAAGAAGTTTATACAATTATAGTCCTTTTAGTTTAATATGGAGTCAGCCAGAAGGGTTTTCCTCTTTCTCATCTGAGTTGCTTAGATGTAGAAGAAATATTGGTTTCTGTAAGCTCCCGGAGTGTTAGGCAATCAACCAAAGATATGAATTCTATTAAGTAAAATTGACAGACTTCATGTGATCCTACAGTCAAATGTATTTGCAATTATATATCAGGTCAAGATAAATGTTAGGGTATATACTTATTAGTGCTAAATCAGTTATATTGAATTTACCGACTTCGAATAACACAATTTGAAGGACTATCTTACATATGCTAAGTCATGTATTTACGTTGCATAGCTTATAAGAGCCAATTCGATGCCTTTATGAATACTATAAAGGTATGAGTGATAAATGTTAAAGCAAAGACTTTTTCATTTGCAACTGTGTTAACTTTATTTTTTCTATTCATGCCAATAGATGGCGCCAGTATTTCTGTTTAGACTTATGTTAAGTTTTTGTAAGATGCACTTGAGCTTCTAACACAAGCGTCTAGGGAGAGGAACATTCCTAATGTTAAAAAAACGAAACCACGAGATGGCGCTGATCATAGAGGGAAAAGGGAATTTCCGCTTGTTGGTGGAGAGATACCATTTGGAAAGGATAAAGAATGTCAGAAGCTCCATATTCTTATGTGTATCTGTTAACTTGTGGAATTGTATGCTAAAAATAGTTACGTGGATGTTTTATTTTTTTATCTTTAATTAAACACTTCCTTTTTAGAGTGGCATACGTTACGAATATACTATCACTACGCTTATATATTATTCCATGTGTTTTAAGTTTTCATCCCGGTCTATATTTTATATTGTGCAGACGTTCAAATTTCGTATATTTCGAACTAGAAAATAAGTGTACCTAATCTGAATTAATAGAGATTTCTTTAATGTGTTTTTTCTTGTATTATACTAAATTTTTCCATGTATGTTGAGGAGAGGGGTGAAAAAAGCATAATTAACATTGATTTATGTGGTAGATTAAAATGAAAATATAGTTCAATGATGTCATTCCACGTGTAACGAAAGGAATTTTACTTCTCCATACTCACTATGATATTCACTGGGAGTAGTGGATTAAAAAAAATTCATGTATTTCTTAAAGATCTTAATTGTGACAATCCGCTAATAGTTTATATATCTTCCAAATAACTTTAATTTATGAGTACAACAGTCAGGAGAAATGGATGGAATATTTCTGCCTGGATGCACAATCCATTCAGTTATCCCGTTTCCCCTACGAAAATCCCTACCGCTGAGAGGCAAAAAATTTTCTAAGTCTTACTATTAGGAATGTTCCTCCCCCTAGACGCTTGTGCTTCTAACACCGTGTAGGTTGCTTGGTCGTTACTCACAGTAGAGTAAAAAATCTAACAATAAATGCATGTCTATAAAGTTAGTTTACACCAATTATTAGTGATATTTTCGGTGCTCAAACTTTTATGAAAGTTACTTTCTTTAAATCTTGATTCTGATAATGTTCTAGTACTAGCCTGTATCATGTACATAAATAAGCTTACATGGAACAAAGCTACTAGAGTAGACACAGCATTTACTAGCATGCTTATAAATCTTCTTCCTATTTTCATTATTTCATTTGCAAATATTACTAGCTGGATGTCTGTGTTTCTTTATAGAGATTATCTTATTAAACTATTATAAGCGTTGTCTTTTTTTTTTTTTTTGCTCTTGCTTAACTGGATAAATTAAGTCAAAATTTAATACCTGTAAATTATAAGAATCTCTATGCCAAAAATTAGCTTCTTAATCTAAAAGGTAATTTTGGCTGAATGAAATGAGCAATTGCATGATTTAATCCTAAAGCCTTATTTGATGGCGTGAGAAAAGCGAGAAAGCGCCAAATATTACAACCCTTTGATTTAGAGCATGCGCTTTTCCAATGTACTGATTCGCTCATGACTTTTTTGATTATATGTTCAAGCAGACGAATGTTGGTTTAGGAATACACACGTGCTTTTTATGGTTTGTTTTAGGTTGTAGAATTTGCAGTTTCTTTTTCCTGTATCATGGAACTTGATGAGAAGATATACAAATTGGGAGAATTCGGCATTTCGAATGTTAGTATCCATAAATTCAGGTTTAGTTGAGTACACATTGTTCCATGCAATAATTATTGTATTATTATTATTATTATTTTTGAAATGCTGGTCGTTATCTGGTATGCTTAATCTTTGATTAGTTTGGAAAGTGAAAGAAAATTGTTCTGTTTGTTATCTAAATTCTTTTTGTATATTTCAATTTTTAGGTTCTTTAGGATCAGTGTCTACAATTAATCTGAGGAAAATATTATTGTTTTGAGATCAAAAGGAATGCATTAATATTTTACTGAAAATATATCCTTATATCTATTAAAGTTTTTATAGATTAAATTTACAAATAACTGTTACTTAATAAGTAGGACTATAGATTAGTTAGCATGATATGGGTAGTAAAAGTATTGGATAGCAATGTAGATTTATTCAAACTTGATTTTATATCTAAACTTATAAAAAATGGATGTCTTGTAAAGGTTTTGCATCTTTCAGTCAAAATTCAATTTATATAAAATTTATAAGAGAAGTATATACTGGGAGGGTATTAAAACAGGTAGTAGAATATTGTAAATCTCTGCTGTTAAATAGGCTAGTAACAGAAGTAGTTTAAATTAAATAATATTCATGTATACCTGAAAAATAGCGTTCGTTTTTTCTCATGTATAAGGCAAATTTTAGTTTTTACCTCCTTCTACACTTTTATTTAATAGAATGAAGTATACAGAATGGAAATTTATTGTTATCAATCTTATAAAATACTCAGGTTATTGATAAAGTCCCAACCTCAATTAATGTAGTCTATAACTGAAGAAATAAACATTGCTGAGATTCAGTCAGTTTTTGCTAATAAAGCAAGTTAAGTGTTCAGTTTAGTATTCAGAGATTCATTAGATTTGTCATCTAAGGCATCAATCTCATAACTGAAGTTCAAATTCAAGGCTCCAGCTGACCAAAGATCTTCCTTGTTCATTAATGGTGGTTAGGACATGTAAAATAGGTTCATTATAGGAATATCCTCCATCTTCAAATAATACTTCTGGAGATGGCAGGCCAGGCCTGGAGGTCTCTTACTAGGTTTCTGCTTCTAAATTAAGAGGACCCAGCAGTGAGGGTTGGCAAAAACTCTGGTTTTATCAGAGCTTTTGGGTTTTTTTTTCAGGGTTTTTTCTATACTTTAAAGGGTTTTAGATACTTTTTTGGGGATTTGAAAACTTTTCAGGCTTTTTGTTATGTAAGGGGACAGGATATATAATTAATTGTATGATTAAAATAAATTTAAAATGTTAATCACTTTTTAAAGTTAAAAATTTTAAAAATCAATTTTAAATTATGTAGAAGAAATTTTTGTCTAAATTAAAGGAAAATTTTGAAATCTTAAAATAAGCAGTTTAGACCCCCTCAAATTAAAAAAAAAAAAAAATTCTACGCTCATTGTCAAAGATGAAATATGGAATATATATTATAGATTTAACTCAATATTTTTATCATTAGTTAAATATGGGGAATTTTAAATTAAGATTTTGAAAAAACCTACTTGGGTTTTTTCAAGTGGGTTTTTTTGAAAAAATCTGCCCGGGTTTTTTCAGGTTAGGCAAATCAAGCCAACCCTGGCCAGCAGGGACAAAGTTACTCATGTCAGTAGCATTTCTTATGCTACACATGCTCTCTGGGAGGTGTTTGCAGCTGTGTTTGATACAAAGATATGTCTGTATTGCCAGCTGCATTGGAAGAAAAAAAATGTTTTGTATTCATGAAAGAAGTTTTATTAAAAGAAAAATGAAAGTAGATTGATATGAAGCATAATTATAAAAATTTCATGCTTAAAATTATATATATATTATTTATATCTTAATGATTTTTGTATTATTTAGAATGCTGATTCTGAAGTACGCTATGATGCAGATCCTTCTAATGTGCAAGGTTTGATACAGGTAAATTATTTTATTGTTTAAAATAAGTTTAAATTCTAAAAAATATATATATTAGTCTTTCTGAAAGTGATGCTAAAAGATTCAAAATACTAAAACTTAGTATAACATTATAAGAAAATTAAAATTTTCATTGAGTATAGGAATCCAATCATATATTTAAATATATGTTGTTTTTTTTTTTTTGTTGTAGTAGCTCATATATAACCATAAGCTATTAATATTTAGCATTTTATTAACCATAACTAAGTGTTATAATAAGGAATTTTAACATATGAAATTTTTAAAATTTCATTCAAATCATTTGCTATTTTAATACTTTAGAATTTATCTATGAAAGTATATGAATTAAATGAAGATGAAATGGAGCTTGAGTTTGACATCATAGGTATTGGATGTCCAATTGTTAATGCCATCCGAAGAATTCTTATTGCTGAAGTAAGTTACTAACTTTCTGTAAATTTTAATTCTCTTAAGTTATGAGTTAAGGTTTTCTACATTGCAGAGGTATTCCCTATAGAATACTGCTATTTTAAATTATTAGTTGAAATTTTGAGTTCATCTTCCTTTTTTGGGGTAGAGGAGAGGAGGGGTGAACTAGTATGTGGTGCCACATAATAGGACAAGTACCCACAGAATGCATTGATTATTTTGTGTTTTGGAAGTTTTTTTATTTATTGCAAGTACCTCTTGTATATTTTGCATATGAATTAATATTTTGAAGCAAATATGTCAGTTACAGACCCACCTAAAACAACTGATGAATAAATCTTCGAAAAAACTTGCAGTTTTTAAGAATATTGGATATGTTTTATAAAAGTTTACTAATAGGATATTTTAATTTTTGTTATATTTAAAAAAAATTATGGTATACTAATTTTTCTTATCAAGTTTTTATTCTTTTTTTCTTTTTGAATAGATTCCCACTATGGCAATTGATAAAATTCATATGTGGAACAACACATCTATTATTCCCGATGAAGTTTTAGCCCACCGTATAGGATTAACTCCTATAAAAGTTGATCCCCGACCATTTGTTTATAAAGATCGAGGTAAAATGTTCTCAGTATTTAAATTTGAATGGCAAAAGTACTTGTAATTGGATTTTCTAATATTTCATGTATTGATGAGACTGATTCCACTTCTATTTCCTAGTGGATGGTTGTAAGAGTTTAAAAAATTTTTAGTTTTAAAAGTAATGTGACCATAAAAGGATTTTTAATTTTCCAAAATGTTTTTAGAAAACTTTTCATAAATATGCTGATTAAATAATAAGTAATATCTTAGAGCTAATGTCATTGGATTTTTGTGTATCAAACTGGAAATTTAATTATTACTACGTAACATATACTATTTTTTCCTATGAACTATGTTATTATTTATCATTTATCCAGATCTACCAATTCTACACTTTTAACCGGGTAATTCTGGATTTTTAACCATTTTCAAGTTTTTATGAGCTAGATATTTCTAATAGAAAACATTAAACTTTTATTTTAAACTTGATTTTGCAACACTGAAACAAAATTTTTTTCTTTTGCTCTGCCAAATTGGGGCTAACAGTGCCAATATGATCAGACTGCAATCAGAATTTTTCAGTCTGCAATAAGGTAAAATCTTAATTCTAATTCCTGAAGAAGGATGTTATGAAGATCGCTGAGTTTTAAAAATCACATACATACAGTCGGTTTATTTTTTAACATCCTGATTTTATTTCAGAACAGAGCACAGGCTGGACAACTAAATATACAAGTAAAACAATATTTACACTAAACAGTTCTATCAGTTCAATTATCTATCTAAATTGCAAAGAACCTAGCTTAAATGTGTGAATTCCACCATTACCTCTGACGTTCTCCTTAATATGACTTACCTTCTTTATGGATACTGCTTTCATATGATTACCTAATATATTATCTATCTTATGTCCCTACAGATGTGTTGATACCTAGTGGCATTTGATTGGACAAATAAAGAACTGTGTTGAATATTTTAAGTATAGGAAACTCAGATTTCATGTTATTAAATCAATAACAAATAGTTGAAAACTTTTTGATTTGCAAATCAAGAGAATGACATGGACTTTGTTTTGAACAAATATTTGATTATAATTCTTTAAAGAAAGTAAAATCTGCATCATTAAATAACTTCTTGTTTAATGTCATGTTCATTGTTTAACAACTAGTCATTGATTTTTTTTCTATGCTTTAGTACACTGATTTCTTGGATATGGTACAAAATTAACTCTATGGTATTAAAGTATTATATAATTTGACTTAATAAAAAATATATTGTGTAAAGTTGTTATATCGATTGATAAGCATGTTAAATTGTTACAGAATTTGGTTGTTAGTAGGTCTGTTTATCTCTTTGTGTATTATTTTCATTGGATAAAGACACTTTTGATTCATAGCATTTAAGAAAGTTTGTTTAAAAGAATGAAATTTAGAGATTAATTTTTGTGCTATAAAATTTTCATTATAAACAGTACCCTAATATCATTATATCAGTTAAAATTTTAATAAAATTGATAGCTCATGTTAAAACAATGAAATAATATTCTGTGGAATTAGTTTGTTAATCTTGTAATTGTTTATCTATTTATTGTTTTTGAAGATGCGGAAGATACTGAAGAAGATACATTAAAGTTTGAATTAAAAGTTAAATGTAGCCGAAAACCAAATGCTTCAAAAGACATTCCTTTATCAGAGGCCCTTTCTTGCAACAATAGGAAAGGTAATTTTATGTTTCAAATTGCTACTTACATGAACATTTAAATTTAAGAAAAAAAGTTTTACAGGTTCTTTTTTGCCCTTTACGTTTTTCTTATCTTCTGTTTATTAGATAAGCATAAATAAATTTGTTAAACTACCTATTTTTCACCCAGCCTTAAAACTGGTATTTTTTAGGTTTCACATTGAAGATTTTATTTATTTAAAAAATTATATTAGTGGTTATATGACATATCTATGATAAATCCTCCGGTAGGAAACAGAAGCTAAGTAGTTTAAAATTTATAGTATTGTGTATGATGCAGCATCAAAGAAAGTAGTAAAATATTTCATCACATGCAATGAAATATAAAAGTTTTCTAAAATTTCTTTCACATTTCAAAGTTTTAACCTTGAAGTTGTAAAAGCTTTCATTATTATTTTAAAACCCAAAACTGAGATAAAAAAAATCAAAAAATAATTATTGTTTAACAGCTTTTATTATTATTTTTATTATAAAGGGGAAGAATATTTAAATCTTTAATCCATTTTAATCTAAAAAATTATTACTTTCAGTATTATGGGTGTCAGGATTTTAAATTCTATTTGAGCTTCACACACATTCTATATTAGCAGCTGACACAATTTTTAAAACATGCACATTAAAGGTACATAGTCTCACTGAACTTATATGATGTTGGCTAATTCCACCTGTTTAAAAGGTGCATACAATAAGCTGTTTCCAAATTATTTTGAAACTAAACTTTCTTTTAAAAAAATCATGTAATGCTTACGGTTTGGAGTACTACAGTTTACATTTTTACTACACAAGGGCTAAAGTTATGTTTTGATAGCTTATATTTTTAAAAAAGGGAGAATACTTCAATCTTTAAGTTATTAATTTCAAAACATTACTGTGAACAAACAATATTTCCAATGTTGCAATTTTGAAAAAATAAAAAAAAAAAAAATAATAAAAAAATCAAAATTTCATCAAAATCTTACTATTTTTTATAATTTTTTTTTTTAAAGTGGCAATGTGTTTTATAAATTTTCAATAACCTTCAGCTAAAAGGAAATTTCTTAGACTTATTGGGATAATTTGATACCTATAGTGGAAGATGGGTAAAAACATTTATAAAATCAACACATGAATTATTTAAGTTTCAATCAACTAATTTAACTAATTTAAGTTTCAATCAGAGGGTTAGCTAAAAATGGTATTGGTTATACAAAAGATAATAAAATTCTGAAGTCATATAAATGGTTACTGGTGAAGAAATTAAAAAAAAAAAAAAAAAAAAAATGTTCAGCAGTTTTTACATGCAGAGACATGAACCAAATTACAATTTGTAAAGATAGTTAAATTGTCACTTGTTCCTCTGCTGTTATAGATATGTCATTACTTTTTGTGAAATGGACAATAATCTGAAAAATTGGAGGGGGTTTGAAACAGAGATGGAATATTTTTGGAGCTTTATGGTCTACTATTTTGCTACACAAGGGTTAATGAGACTGGGACCTACTACTTAAAATTTATTCCAAATAGCTATGAACATCCATCTCAGCAGTGGGATTTGAACCCTTGAACCCCGGTATCAAAGAGCAATACCTTGCTCATTTGGCCATAACTAGGTTTGAAAGAGGAATCAATGTAAGAAAAAAAAATCCTTTCTTTTTAACTGTTAATTCCATAGAAAATCTTAAAATTTTGGTTACACTTCAGTTTAGTGCAACCAAAACCATGTGTTTTTAATTTTCAATATTTTCATGTAAATCTAATTATTATTCCAAACACTGATTTTAAATTTTTCATGTTTAATGCTTATTATGGTATTTTATTTTTCTAATTTATTATACTTAAATCATTATTTTTTATTTTAATGTTACAGTTTATTCTGAACATTTGAAGTTTGTTCCACTGAAGAAACAGAAAGACTTGGTAACTAATAGGATTTTCAATCAATTGTTTATTAGAAATAAAATCTAAACATTTATATATTTTGTCTAATTTATATGTGCATTGATTTTAATTTAAGCTTTTGTACTTTATTTAGTATGGGGATATAAGGCCAGTTAAAGAAGACATTTTACTAGCAGTCCTTAATCCTGGCAGTGTAAGAATTTTTTCATCAGTGTTGTATTTCCTTATTTTAAATTGTTTCACAAATTACTCAACAGCATTTTGAAATTTTCTGTTAAATAGTGCTATAGTTGTATGATGCTGTAGATGCTATAGTTATTAAAATATCTTTAATTAGGACTTAAAATTATATGTTTCATCTATAGAATTTTTCATTTCATAGCTATACCAAGTTACTTGATGAATTATAATTTTAAAAATAAACTGATGCTTTTTGTTGCATTTAATTAAAAAAAATTTGTATTTTAGGAAATTGACTTAGAAGCTTTTTGTGTAAAGGATATTGGTAGGGAGCATGCTAAGTTTTCTCCTGTGTGTGAGTACATTTTAATTAAACTGTGTTGATTTTTGTGTAGCTGATTCTATATAGATTGGGAACTCATTTATACCATTATTTAAAAAAAAAAAAAATCCAGATAAAGGAAGTACTTCTCATTACCCTTCAAAACTCACATAAGGTTTGCATAATAAATTATTCACTTATGTGAATATTCAGTTATACAAAACATTCTGAGGAATGATATTCTTATGTTAAGTTTTCAGGATGTTCAACAGTTAGTTAGGAATTAGGGAATTCAACAATTTTGGAAATGAGAGAATTATCAGGAAAATTGTGAAATATTTTGAAAGTATAGACTGTTTATCAAAAGTCTAAAAGTTGTGGAAAAGTCTTTATAATATGAATATCCTATTTTATTTATTGAGCTAAACAGCTATTTAATTTAAAATTGAATTGAACAGAAATCATCTAATATATTTTATTATACCTAATAAATGCATAAATATTTTATTAATAAGATTAACTTTTAATCATTCTAGGGAAAGGAAAAATTACAATTAATTTAATATATATAAATTACAATTATCTGCTCCACCAAAAGAAACCAACCAATATTTCACAATAAGTTTTGCTGATGCCAGTTTATAAAAATTGCCAAGTATGTTATGTTAGGTAATTCAGAATTCTGACTAGTTTAATGTTTATGTATTGAATGGTAACTATGCAATTTTTAAAAAACAATTTTCTAAATCCTAAGTAGGAAAAAAAAATTTCTATAATTTTTGTTATTTTGTACTAGGCTCATTTACTTAGCAATGAGAAGAAAGTAAAAAAAAAAAAATTACAAAATAGCTGTTTTACTATTGATTTGTTTTTACATTTGTACGTAAGTGTGTATGTTTAACAGCAAAAAGAAAAAATCATTAAAACTAGAGGAAATTTGTGAGTCAATGAATGTTTCTTTACTTACAATAAAAAGTTATTTGCATATTGTAAGTAATGTGTAATTTTATTTTTCTCATTGTGATTAAAATTTTTTTTCAGCTGTTGCATCATATTATCTTATGCCTCAAATAAAGCTTTTAAAAGAAATTACTGGCGAAAATGCTCACAGACTAGCAAAAATATTTCCAGGAGTCATAAAAGTGTCAAAAAAGAAAGGTATTCTGAAATTTGCATTTTGCTGCAAATCTTTTGTATTGTTTCTAAAGAAAGTTTTGCTTTTGTGGGAAAAAGTGGTTATTTTACATTTGATTTTGTATTGCTACATGGAGACCTTATTTGAGTTTCAGCATCTTTTTAGTTGCTTTTGTTGTTGATGACTGAGCAACAAATAAAAACTTTATTCTACTTATCTATGATGTAGTATACATTTCATCTCCTATATGTTCATTGAACTTAAACTATTTTTGCATATAGTATTAAATTTATTCTTACTGATTTATCTTTCTAGATAAGGAAGTGGCCAAGATTGTAAATCCACGGAAAATAAAGTGTAATAGAAATATTTATTTTCATGATGATTTACGAGATGCTGTTGAAGTATCAAAAGTTAAAGATCATTACATCTGTAAGTTGGTTTAGCATAGCTCACTTTAAAATCATCTCTTTTGATTCTCCATTTCTCTTTTGATATCTGCTGAAAAGGGAATGGTATTTCATTAAATTTTTTCCCGGTACATCTTTAGTAATTTAGACATACATTGGTAAATTTTATGGTGACTCCCCTGCCCATAAGAAAATATTGAAATTAATATGACAATGTCAAATTCAAATTATGAGTTTTTCTGAAATAATATAACACAACCCATTAAACTGCATAAATTTCTTACAAAGTTTTTTTTGAAAATGTGTTTAACTTTTTATTCATATACATTTTTACTCATCATTAAAACTTTAAGAGTCATTGGTTTGATCAAGTAAAAATAGTGTATGGAATATCTAAAGACAAAATATTAGAGCTCTATCGAGTACTCAGTTTATACTCAGTGCACCACCAAAATTTGAACTCAATATTGACTGAGTAGGTGTAAAGATTTAATATTTTCAAGCATTGATTGAAGCAAAAGAGATTTGTAACTGATTTGTTAAAAATTATTGCTCCATATTTTAAAAAATATTGCTACTTAATAGGTAAAAGTTAAACAAAAATCCTGAATGAATGATTAATGCAAATTGAAATTAAAATATAGCTATACATTTATACAAATAAAGATGTCAACGTGTAGGAATTTTAAAGAAATAGTTTGTAGAAACAGAAAATACAGTAAAGGAATTAAATATTGTTAAAAAATGTTTTTGTTTTTAAAATTATAGTGTAGAGTATATTGTGAAAATACCAATTGCCCTTCATTTTTAGACACAGGATTTCTTTTGTTTTTGCAAATCTGTCCTGGTTATTTTTATGCCTAAATTGCCATCATGTTTGAATATTCATTCTTTATCTTTCTGAAATTTGGTGATATAATTTTAAATCTTAGACTAAGAATATAATGTTATTACTCATTTAATCTACAAAGGCAGTAGTATAGCAGTGCCCCTAATGTGTGTATGTGTGTATCAGGTTAAGTTTAAAAATAATATATCAATTTAAAAATAATTTTATTGAAAGTTTTAAAGATAAAATTATAAATAATATGACGGTATGCAGCATACATGTAAAAAAAAAAATAGAAAGTATTTATAATGCCAATACAATTTAACAACATTATAAGCTATAATTTTTAAATAAAAAATGACAAGGTGCATTATATTCAAAGATAAAACCCCTCAAAATTTTTCTTTAAAATTGGAATGCCAACTGTAAATAAAGTTCTTAAAGTATTAATCGATGTTTCTAATTTACCAGTTTATAGTAATAGTTTAATTTCATTGTAAATGTAGACCTTTTAAAAAGAATTACTAAAATAAGAATGAAAGGGTAAAATGGTACGATTTTGTGAGTGTTTATCAACCCTTTTCATTAGCTTTAGTCTTGGTGAACAAACTGTTTTTTCTTATGTAATCAGAATAAAAACAAAGTAAACTTTTATATGCCAGATTTTTAATTCAGTTTATACATGTTTATTTCGGTTTACCTTAGCAACCAAAATATCATTAAGGGTTAATAACGTGTCATGTATTCTGATTTCAGTTACTATTTCAGGTTATGTAGTCATTATGCATCTTGGAACTTTAAGCACCCTAACAAAATTATTTTATCTCTTTTAAAATTTTTTAATTTGTTTAAAATCATTTATTTCTGGAGTTGGATTCTTCTTCAATGCTTTGAGATACTATTGCAACTAGCCTTTTTATTAATTTTTATTTAGGAGGGCTTATTTTGAATGATTTCTTCTTCATAAGCACAACAGCCCCTTACTGGCCTTTGCTGCCTCAATTACACTCTGCTTTAAACATCTTCTATCTGCATACAGTAAATCTTAACAGGCTGTAATTCTAAGTTTTTGAATCTTTTTCAATGTCATCTAACCATCTTGTTAGTGGTCTTCCCTAGACTGAGATCTCTCAGGTTTTTTGAATGCTAAGATCTTAGTGGAAAAAAGCTCTAAGCTTCTCCAAATGTGGCCTAACCATCTTAATCTATTATTATGAATGACTTCAGAGTATCAATTCTCAGGTTCTTTTTGTTTCCAAGTTGTCTGAGTAGAGTCAAACCGGTTTTGGATTTTTGTTTGAGGTTTCTGAATTGAGATTCCTTTTTTTACAGGGTAAGGTAATTGGTTCTGAATGATTTGGTGCTATGTACCATAATTTTGCATGTATATTCTTCAGACTATATCTGTGTTTAAAAAGCAAATTTCATCAGCCGCAGACTATCTGCTGGTTGTTCATTGCTCAAATCATCAAAATCGGAAGAAGGGGGACGAGCACATTGTGCAAATCAAATTTAAACAAAAGCACGACTCGCAAAACGACAAGAAAACATCGTAGAGGTACTAAACCATGAAGAAAAAATACAACACATAAAACAGAACAAATCAGTAGTAGCAAGTAATGCAATCTTAAATTATGTCCTGGATTTCGGGAAAATATCAATAGTCACTATTTACTCCTCATGTTGACAACACCAGGTGGATGGGTTCAAGATAGAAGGTTGATCGTCAAAGGTCATTTTACCATGAGGATCACTGGTAACAGAGTGTTTTGTTTTCAAAGTTTTGATTTTCAGTAATATTGGCCCTTCATAATGTCTTTAAAACGCAGTTTTACTGCTGATTTCAAGCTGAAAGTAATTCAGCAGGTCGACGAGAAAGCAGTAAGAAATTGGCATAAGTAAAAGGCATTAGAAGACGATTTTACTTAGCTGGGTTCTTGAACAGAGAAATGTTGGCTGCTTTGTTTTTTTCGTTAAAATTCGTCTCCGAGTTTATAGCAGAAGAAATGATTTCAAATTTTAAAAAAGGAATTAATTGAGTCTAATCCAGACTTTTTGGCACTCTACTGTACTTAGGTTTTATTCTTAAAATGATTTAATATTGTCATACTCAATTACATATTTTGGACTTTAAGTCTGCGGATTATCTAGTCATGCAGACTATCTGATGATTTATGAAATTTTTTAAATAAAAAATTGTGCCCACAGACTATATGATGGTGTGGACTAACTATAAGTATGAAATTATAGTATATGTGTATTTACATATTTGTTATTGTATTTGCATATTGATATGATTTTATTTGGTGCTATTTATAAATTATCTTTAACTCTCATTAGTATGTTAAATATTAATGAGATTTATACTGCCGTGTTTGTTATGAATTAAACTTATATTTGTGAAATAATAAATACAGGGTTAATTTTGAAAATGTTTTGTTTTATAGTTTTTTAATATAGTTTCTTTTAAATCATATTTTAGTTACTGTGGAATCTATTGGAGCTATCAATCCAGATGAATTGGTTTTAGAAGCTATTAATGTGCTACGAGATAAATGTACAAAATTTTTGAATGAACTTAAATCATTGAAAGTGTAAAATATTTCTGAATATTTTGTAAAGTGACTGGTGTATGTTTTGTTTTCATTAATATTCTCTATGCATAAGGAATTTTATTTCTCAATCTGTATTATAAATGTATATATTTTGGACATTAAAAGCCCTGAGTATGCAGGGTGAAGTATTTGACTTATTCATGTTAGAATCCTGAAATATGAGACATATTTGTAAATCATTTCCAATGACAATTGTTTGCTTATTTTTTATTTCTACTGAATGCATTTGTTAATAAATTTAAAATTGGCATTCGTGTCCTCTTTCTTCTTGAATCATATGAAGTCTGATGAATTTGAGCACATGCTGCAAACTTTCCATCACAACGGCAAGTCGATAAACCACATGGATCATCATGTTTATCTGGAAACAGAAGGTGGTGGGTTATACTTTGTTGGTTGCCATAAAAAAAAAAGTAAGTCTAAGGAATCTACTAATTACCAGCTCCAAAACACTTGTACTTGTGCCTGCACAGTTACTTATTGAGGAAACTTTCTCTAAAAAATTTCTTGTAAAAGAAATGTTAAAACTATTATTGCATTAATATTGCATGAAAATTAAAATTTTATTTAGATTATAATTTGTTGTTTTAAACATCCAAAATGAATATATAGCTTGTATTTTATATGTGAGTGTTTCAATAAGTGACACACAAGTTTGAACACAATGAGAAAAAATGCAGTTAATTATAATATGAAGCAGATATGAAAGTATCATCTTTTTGGCATAATTGCCATTCATTTTGAAGGATTGTCTTAATGTTGAATTAATTTGAAAATTTGAGTCTCAGAACTCTGCCAGCTGTGTGTAGAGTAGTGCAGTTCTGTAAGAAATGTTTAAATGTTTCTTTATTTCATTCAACTTTACCAACAGGCCTTTCTTATGACATTATTAATTGAATTATTTTGAATACATTATTATTAATTTGGATTTTTACAGGTTAAAGGACACTGACCTTCTAGATATGGCACTATCTACTAAAAGCCATAATTTGAAACTCTTTAAACAGTAATTTTTACAGAGTTTGCATTTATGTGCTGTAACTGGTTTTTCACGCAAATTCATAAATTTTTGGATCTTGCAGATCTGAGAAATTTGTAGTAGTGGGAAGAAATTTTGGGTCCCATAAACCAAAAGAAACAAAAAGAGTGAAAATTCTACAATTTCAGAGGAATAGCGCTTCGATTTATTTTGGATATCATGGAAAAAAAGTTTTTTTTTTTTTTTGGGGGGGGGGGGCAAAAATACAAAAGAAGTTTTTCTTGTATGAAGAGAACCAAAACCTAGACCACAGAAGTAGACTTACAGAAAAGAAACTGAAAAATTTAATGATTTTATTACAAGGACCCAATTTAAAAGAGGCTAGTGAGGAACTTTTGAATGGAAACAGAAAATTTTTACAAAAAGAAATATTTCCTTACTTAAATGAATATTGTATTTCGCTTGCAGTTTAAGGGATTTTTTAAAATTTTGCTTCAGGACCCACATTATTCTCATGAGTGAATTCTTGACTCAGGATTGTGATAGTTCAATGCAAACACTGGCTAACAATGGTATGGTCAGTACAGTTTGTTCCTTAAGCATCTGCTACTTTTGAATGAATTTCTTAAATTATAAAAAAATTTTCTGTTTTGTTGGAAGAAATCATACTATTGTTGTTCCTCCAAAGTGGACAATGTAATCACAAACACTGTTATAATGGTTTCTAAAATTCACCACCAATACATATAATAACCTAGACATACGTAGTATTGTGTATTGGAAAATATGTTCTCGATTTTAACTATTTACATACATCTTTACCAAATAATTATGTATTTTAAAGAAATTTTACATGTGAGTTATTTATTCATAACCCTTCATATTTATGTTGTTTCTAAAGCATCATGAGAAGTTATGAATTAGATATCTATTCCAATGGCCAATATTATGTGAAGCCTCATTTGATTTTGCTTACATTTATATCAAATATTGATTCCTTTTTTGTTTTCTATTCATAAAAATAACTATTTTGGTCATCAGAAAATGCTACATTGTTTTCTTGTGCGTGTACATACATGAACCTGTGAGGGAGTGAGTGAGTGAACATGTGAGTTAGTGCTTTGCTACGAGAGCTCATTAGGACCTTCCTCTCAAAGCTTGCTAACAACAGGATTTGAACTAGCAAAGTTCAGTATAAAAAGTTTCGTTTGGTGGGGCACGATCTACTTTTTGTAACACAAGAGCTAATGACACCAGGACCTGCTGCTTAAAGTACATTCCAAATCGCTACGAACATCCATGCCACAGTGGAATCCCAAGAACAGCACCTTAACAATTTGGCCATTGTTCAGCATACTAAAAAGCAATATTCTATTAATTCAGCAATTATTATTCATTTGGTTTATCTCACAATTGAGCATGTGATGTATCCCTATTTTATATCTTGGCTGTTGTTTAGGTTCTAAAAGGTTATTTTGTCTCTGGAAGACTTAACAAAATAAGCATAATTAACTGTCTGATGAAGCTGAATATGGGATATTGAACTATGAAAAAGAACATGTACTTTAAGTCAAAATTCCATTTTCATTAATTATTTCATTGATTGCTCATACATTGCACTAATTGTTTGAAAAACAGTGAAATCATTCTAAGCCTAAAAATAAAAATTGTTAACTTGCAAGGACACATGCTGGGTCTGTGAAGCCCAAGCATTATAAAACATTCCATACTGTATCACCTAATATTATTCAGCTTGCAGAGATCCAGTGCATGGGCATATACTTTTGCATATTTATTTAGTTTTTGTGGTTGTAGAAGAAGTGCTGTCAAAAATGCATTGTTATTTGACTAAAATGATAAAATATAAAGAGGATATATAAAGATGTGATTTAAGTTTTTAACTTGTATGTATCTTACATAAAAGTTAAAAACTTATGTATGTTTGTACTTTCGAAATGCTAATAAAATAAAATCTACATTCCAAAATACTTATAAAAATTAATATTTCAAATAATCCAAAATAAATTTTAAGCTTTTAATAAAGGATTTTTGGTAATACAAATTTTCTGCTCATCATTAAAAGCAATTTATTTAGTATTTGGCTGAAAAAAAGTTGCACCAGGCCAAGCTCTATTGCACGTTCTGCTGAACGATGGCCGAGTGGTTAGGGTGCTGGCCTTCGGAACCGGAGTTCGTGGGTTCGAGTCTCACTATGGCATGGATGTTCATAGCCGTTCGGAATTGGCTTTAAGCAGTAGATCCCGGTCTCATTAGCCCTCGTGTTGCAAAAAGTAGACCGTAGCACTCCAAAACCAAACCAAACTTATTGCACGTTCTCATGTAACTTTGGGTAGTTTGCCCTTGTGGGTTAAAAAAAGATTATTAAGGTGTCCACAGACTGGGAAAGTATAAAAATGTCAAGGAAATACAATGATCTGGAATAATCGGGAAATTCTTTTTTAAATAGCATATTTTGCATCTTTTTGTGTTTCACCATGACTAAAAAAAAATAGAAAAAAATTTTTTTGACAAAGTCATCTGCTCAAATGTGTCACAATGAGAATATCCTGCATTGGTCAGATGCTAGTCTCAATGCAATTTTGCTATATAAGCTGTATACAAATGTATTCTAACAATAATCTCTTGGTGCAGACCTCACCAGACAAAAGAATGAATGAAATTAGGGTATTAGAGGAATAGTTTTTAATAACTTTTTTATTTTAAATTTCTAATTGCTAATTAATTTAACAGCTGTAATTAAATGGATAAAATTACATTAGCGTTGAATATTTTATTGTCTGGATTTTTCAGTTTCAAATTACATTTAGGTAATTTTGAGGAAGTTTGAAGCTGTTATTCCACTGAAAAAATTCACAATCGGGGAAGATTAGAATGGATTTTTTGTGATCATCCTGGTTATTAGAATAAAATTCCACCTTTTGCTCTTTTGCTAACTCCTTTTTATTGACTTCTATATTTCAAAAACACTTTAACAAAGCTAAACTGTTTAAGCATCTTTGCTCTCATTTTTCAAATAGGTTTTTAATGTGCATAATGTTGAACATTTTGCTTGTGGGTTTAAGTATGTGTATGAAGTGGGGATTGGGAACTCAATCATGCTAGCCCAACCCATGGGTGTGCACCTGTCTAGTAATGTATTTATTTTCTGAAGTTTTAAGATGCCTTACATTCTAAATTTTAGATTTAGAACAGTTTAGCAACATGCAATTTTAAAATGTTGATAACATATACACTGGTGTGCAAAACAGGTGTTTTTTTTTTCCATAACTCTACGAGAAATCATCTGAGAGACATGAAATTCAGAAATGAGGGAGAGTATTGTGTACGTAAAGGATGACAAAAGCATTGGCTCTGAAAAAGGAATACAATGCAAACGGTATGGAATCAGACAAAAACAAGCTTTATTGAACGCTTAGTTTTGACTGACTCACGATTGTCTATCCAAGAGGAAAAACAACAAGCAGATGTTCCTTAATATGGGATATTCCCTCCCCTGACTGCAATGGTTGCTTTGCACCGTCTCCGCATACTTAGAAACAGCTGGTTCAACATTTCTTACGGTAGGAATGCTCATTCCGCAATCAGCACCTGTTTGAATTATTGGGTGTTCTCCGGAGGATGTAAGCGTGCTGCAATGCTTCTCCCCAAAGCATCCCACACATGTTCGATGGGATTTTAATCAGGGGAGTACGCTGGCCAATCCATTCGAGTGATATCTTCTCTTTCCAGTAGCTCCTCAAGAGTCCGACGTGGCTGTTCACTGTCATCCATAAAAATGAGGTCTGGGCCAATGGCACCTCGGAACAGACGCACATAGGGAAGGAGTACCTTCGCACAATAGCGATTCCCGGTGACAGAACCTCTGTAGAAAACGTGGAGCTCAGTTCGCCCGTTCAACATAATGCCTCCCCAGACAAGAACTCCAGGACTTGGTGTCTTTCCTTGATGTTACTAAAATAAAACCGGGTCCCGACCTCTCTTCAAATCAAAATGCTTTGAAAATCGCTTCTGGTACTGAACTAACCCTCATTCGTAAAGAGGACACGACTCCATTTGTCAATTGTCCAGATTTGTGATCTCTTCACCACTGTAAATGGTGGCGTCGGTGGCCAACTATTAACGAGAGGCAGCATTCAGAAGGTCCGGCGAATACTCCCACTTTGTGAAGGCGTCTGGCCACAATAAACCGCGACACTTGTCGCCCCGTTGCTGTACAGAGTTGCTGAGCAATGGCGCTTGCTGACTGGCGTCGGCCTCTTTTCGCCTGCAGGACGATATATCGGTCATTCCCCGCAGTTGTCGTGCTCTGGCGACCCCCACCAACCCTTCTGACAGCTGTACCTGTGGTTTGGAACACTTTCCAAGCGAGTGAAACGACACTTTTGTTGATTCCGAACTCTGCAGATACACTGCTGACAGTGCGCCCTTCCTCCAGCATTCCGATAATTCATCCACGTGTGAAGTCACTCAGGTGATTTCTTCTAGCCATATTTCACGAACTCACTTACTGGCACTTGCAGCGAATATATTGAATTGCGTCTCCGGCCTTCCTTTTATTCTACTGTTGAGCTGTGCACGCCAATATCACGCGTTTTGCTTACGCTCACGTCGCCTATGACGTTTCGTTCCCGATATTTGCATACGCATGACGTTTGTACTGACTTACGTGTTCATTGCACTGATCTCCAGACCTCCTTTTCTGCAATTTCATGGTTATCTGGTAAATTTTTACATTGTTGCTTAAGTTTTGCACATCAGTGTATATTACATACTCATAAATATTATGCAGCATACTCAAATATGACAACCTTAAAATTTTTGAAAAATATATGCACATACTATATATATATATATATATATATATATATATATATATACACGTTATACATACAACAAAGTAATTATTAAATTAATAATAAGCTTAAAAGTACTATGCAAAATTTTATATGTTTACTGTGAGGTTTTTCTCTCCTGCATGTTATCTTTTGTGAAAATAACATGTTTTTTAAAATTATCTATACAATTGTAGACATTGTACCTATATCGCACAAAATAATCATACAAGATACCAGACATGTTTCTAACAGATATTTCTGCATTACCTTACATGAGGGATACATAATCTCCATGGATGTCTGCAAATAAAGAATTGTATATTGTTAAAAGATAAACTTACTGCAGTGTATTTTCCCTGCTGCATATTTCCACTTGTAGGATGCGACATGAGGTTTTTCATCCAAGCATACTGATGCAGATGCTTTATCGTAGCAAAAATCATGAATCTTACAGCACCTATGCAAAGAGTAAGTAAACGGTTGGATTATTTGTATTTTCATAATGGCAGTATGTCAGAAATGCCTTAAGTTTTTCTGAACAAGGTCCGAGTTACTGCTAAGTCATCCAGAAAGTAAGTTTCCTGAGGCTCATAAAAAGAAACAAAACATTATTACCTTGAAAAATTTAATGCAAAAGGTGTGCAGTATTTCAACTACTTTTTAACTATCATTACAACCTTAACCACTTGAATTTCAACACTTGTTACACTGCAGTGTAAGTAGTCCAGTGTATAGAAGTCTGTCACTGGGAATGGAGCTAGCGTGTTACAATTTTGCCAAACTTCCTCTGTGGTGACCTAATTAAGAGTTCCTATGAGTCCTTAAAAGTATTTATTTTTTCTTTTTAAAAATAAGGATCTTTAAAAGTCTATTTTTTATCATGAGTCCTTGGAAACTACGACGAGTTCTTATTTTTTACTTGCAAATGGGACATGCTGGTTTCTGATGAGGCCCAATTTTTGTCTTCTGAAATAACGCAAGATGGTGATAGAGATACCAATCTAGGAGTAAATCATTGTAAGTTCGTGAATATATTACCAGAATACGACTACACTAAAAAGTAGAACCAAGTTGGTGAGGGGCTAATGGGGGGTTATATGTATTAGTGACTTTTATATATTGTCAAACGTGCATTGATTTTCTAGGTATTTTCGAACCTTCAACTGTTTATAATGTGTTTTATTCACAAATTATTTTTAGAATAACATCCAGAAGATTTTTGGCTTGCTTTTTCTAAATTAATTTGTTTTAAATAAATTAATCTTGTAATCATTTTTAGACATTTTTAAAAATTTAATTTAGTATTATAAGCATTTATTGAACATGCCTTATCTAGTTGACAGTCATTAAAGTATGTTCTCCAGAAAATATGGTTTACGTCGATATTTCGTGCATTTCATATTGGCTCTAATAAACATCTTATTGTTTTGCTTTGGTAAAGGAGTGGCAACCCTATAACAGGAATATATTCAGTTCTAAAAACCGATGAAAGTCGCTTGGAGCAAGATCGAGACTGTAGGGGGATGGAAGGTCGTCATCGGTGACATATGACTTGCTACAGTGTTGTACATTTTGCTTACTTTCGGGAACCGATACCAAAGATAGACCACCTCATCACATTCGGTCCATACACTAAACTAAATACAGTCACCGAGGGATTTTGATCGTAGTTAGCTTTTGTGCATTCAAAAACTGTCGGCAGGAAGAGAAATGGGAGTCGACATTTCAGTACACTCAAGGACGTTAATTTGAGTGATGGGGAATTTACAACTGCCGCATACAATAGCTGTACCCACGATCTACCCGTCTTATGTCATTGTATTTCGTACCTTTTTTGGCAATATTCAAAGAGAACAACCATTTTCGTTCTCTCCTTTTTTTCTTACTGTTTCGACCCCCGAACAGAGAAACTTACTTCTCATGGAGTTTGGTCTTGAACGCAACATCTAACTTTTACTTACCCGCATAAAATAGTACAGGAAAATATAATCTTTTCTTACTGGCAAAGTAAATTTTAGTCACCTTTTAAATTACACTGTAGTGCCACTGAATTACGGATACCTACCTAGTAACGAGTTGGGCCTCCTCTGGCCTTGATTACGGCTACCATACGACGAGGCATAGATACAACAAGTTTTTGGAAACGTTCCACAGGAATGGCTTGCCAAATATTGGCTAAAGCTGTCCATTATTCAGTAAAGTTCGTTGGTGCTGTGGGATGGCTTTTCACGCCTTTTTACAAAAGATCCCAGAGATGCTCAATAGGATTTAAGTCTGGGCTTCTAGGTGGCCAATTTATGACAGAAAAGTCAGAGAAATGCTCATCCAACCCGTACTTGTGAGAGGTACAGTTATCTTGCTGGAAAACTCCATTACCGTGCATAAACCAATGGAGGTGATCACCCAGCAATTCTACGTACCAAATTTCATTGAGGGAGGTTGGTACACCCACCAAAGATCCCAAATAGAGCCACGAAAAAACACTCCAGACCAAGATTGAGCCCATGCCCTTGCACAGTTCCAATCTGGCATGAATGACCCATGGCTTCATGAATGTGACGCTATACTCTCAGCCTCCCGTCGGCATTAAGTAGTCGGAATCGAGACTCATCACTCCATGCTCTCGTTTTCAATTCTTTACACTCCAGTCTCTGTGCTTTCTCACCCAGGCAAGACGTGCAGCCCGATGGCAAGCATAGAGCAATGGAACTCTCGTAGGACGACGGCTCCCGAAACCTATACGGTGAAGCGAGAGTTGCACAGTCCGTTTATTGACTGTACGGCTGGCCGTGTCATTCAACTGAGAGGTAATTTGAGTTACTGTTTGACTTCGCTAGCTACGTACAATACGCCTGAGCCGTCTCTCCCCACACACTGTCAAGGCTAACTGTCTTTTGCAGTTCGCCTGATCGCTAGTTTTTTCCATCATCCATGTATTCTTGGTATATTCTTGACACTGCCGATCTTGAAAATCCTAGCTATCTGACGATTTCGGAAATTGAATGGCCCATGCGTGGCGCACCTACGATTTGTCCGCGATCGAAAGCGTCTAAATCAGTCAGTTTACCCATACTGGCAATTCCAACAACTAATTCAGAACAACCACAGTACTATATATACAGTTACCACAGCGTCCTCACTTGTGCATAAATGATGCGCAGAGCTACACAATTTCCATAGCCCTTGATATCCCTAATTCAGTGGCACAGTGTATATCTACTTTAATTAAGAGAGTAGTATCTCCTATTCTATAAAGTTAAAAAACAGACGAAATTAAGTAGTCAAATGAAAATCGTATTTACCACTTCTCGCATTCTTACTGAAAATGCATATTACTAACAAAAGATAATGAATAATGAAACTTGGTTTGCTTTTAATAAATACTCTTAGAATGTGAAAGAAAATTGAAAATTCAACAATTGCAGAATGAAGGAATTAATGTTCAAGGCACTAATCATACATGAAGTTGACATTAAAACTTTCAACCATTACTGAAACAGCACAGTTCATTATATCAATGGAGCAGATATGGAAGACTAAAAGCATATGCAGGAAGCTTATGAATAGTCCCTAAGATGATTCCTAATCGAATATAATGTCAGTTCTTGCCGGTAATTTAAGAAAAAAACAAGGTTTCGATGAGGATTTAATTCTAAAATTCAGTCAAAGGTTTCAAAATCTAAGGGAACGGGTAAAACTCCCATTTGTTCCAATGTTTCCCTCTAGCCTCAGCTGTAAAGTGACCACTCATATTTGAAGTCATGTCTTAACCTATAGCTTGGACCAATTAAGTTTTTCTATAGCCCAGTTGGTCGTTTCAGGATATTAGAACAAAAAGAGAACGTACGCTGCCAGAGACGGATTTACAAATTTGAAAATATTTTAGATGTCTTGTGACGTCCTGAAGTATGGGTAGGCGAAGCCGTCAATGATACAGGCTGGACAGCCGTTTACTCTGAATTAAATACTTTATTCGAGTGAATAATTATGTATAGCTATGTACAGGTTTTAGTAGATTCTAAATCTTCTGAGATCTCGTGCAGAGATAACGTTAACACAATTACAATGCGTGGGTATAGTGAAGCTAGTTCTTCTTGAACACTGGAACAGTTCGCTAATTAGTGCCGGAACGAAACGATGACACTATAATCTCCGGGCTGACGATCAGTACAGTCGGCTTCCACACTGAGGCTCAAACGCTCAGAGTGCGTATCACGCTGGAGTTAGTTGAAGAAACTAAGGATGCAGGACGATCCAAAATGAGAGTAAGGGTCACTCTCAGCGACCTACTTCTAAGCACGAAGTAGAAAAAAAATAACGGGGATGAGATCCCAAAGTCGAAAGATGACTTCTTAAGCAGAGACGCTGGCGGTCTCTAAAGCAAAGCAAGCTCCCTAAATCGGAGAGACGAGTAGACTCATTTCGAGCTCCACAAAACAATTCCAAAGCAACTTTCAAAAAACCCCTTATTGGCTCAGCCAATCTTTTTTCATAGGGGTCCCGGTTTCCTTCATGTGATTCTTTCGGAACCTACCAGACTCAGGGTGACGCAATCTCGCGGTCAACTCCCCGCTTTGATCAGCTGATCCGTTTCCAGATGTGGCCGAAAGGTCGTCTTTAAGTCAACCGACCAAAATAACTTAAATTCCTTTGCGGCACCGGTAACGGGGCCCTGATGTACACTAACGCATTGCTTGATTAATAATTATAACTCGATTCCTTTGACAGTAGAAGACATCATACAGGCATAGACACACAGTCTCCGGCGTACTGACAGTTCTAAAATGTACCACCGCTTAAGCGACTGCCTCGGTATTGTGCCTGAGACGTTACTACACAAACGGCTTTGTCCGGATCACGTGTGTCTACTTACCGCTAACCATAATGGTCCTTTGCGAAAGGTCACCTTACATTTTTCTTTCACTCTGGTCATGTAACGTATCGTTACAGTCTCGTAGACTTTAAGATATTGGTTGCTTAGTCCATAATGTACAGAATTCGCATATCTACCAGTCACAGCTGAGAGAAGAGTAAATTCAATACTGGACTCCAATTAAGAGGCTTGGTGAGATTTCTGTCATTTTTAATTAGTGTCACCAGCCTCGAACTCATTTGCTCTCCTAAAAAGGGTCTACCTAATACTTGGTGCCCAGCAATGCAAGAGGTGTACTTACCTGTCTAGGTCATCGAGAGGATACCCACTGCCTCCCAGGCCACACCAATTTCCATAGTTAATGAAGTCCAAGGGGTTTCGGCTTGTCATCAGTCGTAACATGTTTGCCAAATCAATCACTGATGCGTAGCAGCCTAAAGGATGAATTATTAAACTTTAAAAAGGACTGAACTTTATAATGAAAAAAAAAATATTACACGATTTTTTTTCAATTATAAAATACAAGGATTTGTTTTTTCAACTGATGGAGATGCAAGAAGAATTCTAGAAATGCAAACATAATTTCTAAAATTCTCTTTTCATTTGCCACAAATTTGAATTGGAGGTAAGTAATTTGGAGCATTTGTCTGGTTTTTGACTTGTCCTCTTGGTTTATTCAACCGAAATTCCGAGTTAATTTCCAAGTATTGTCGTTTACAATGAAGTCAAATCCTGTTATAGTTGCAGGATTGTAATACCTGCGCTAATCTGCACTAAAACCCAAATCTCACACCAAGATACTATAAAACCTTCATTTTCGTCAGAATGCACCCAAAGCTGAGACAAGTTTCGTATACTGCAAAATTCAATAAAAAATTTAACTCTTACTGGACGTGAAGTATTAGTTGAAGTTTTGGTGGAAATGCAGTTTAGCCCGCCTCTTGGCGCGATGTCAAGAACGTGTCAATTTGGAGCATTAGTACGGCTTGTGTCCCAAAGCGTTGTTGTCCCAAAGTGTTGTTGTAAGTAGATGACAAAAATTTACTGCATTTGGCTCATTAAAACTAATGGGAAATAATCAAGAAGTTTCATTCGGCATACCAGACATAATTTTGAGTTTGCTTTCCACTCATTTAAAATTATAGCTTCGGAGGTAGAGAATTCTGAAAAAATCATATTAATTCGTCTTACGATATTTTCCGGAAATAAATTTAATTTACAACACTGATAAGTGCTTAAAAATTGTTAGTATTTGCAAGATTTTTCATACTTGTTTATAAAAATTGCAAATTAGAATTTAATTTCTTCTCTTTTAATATATGCTGAATGTACATTTTATAGAAATAATTGACTATTCCGATTGAAGAAGATTTAAAAGAAGCTACAACAGTAGAATTTGCTTTCTGTTTCAAAATTTGTTTGCAGTTAAAATAAATTTTCATACAAAAATTAAAAATTTTGCTTCATTATAAAAATTTTAGTACTCAGAATTAAATAAAAAAATTGCTTAAAAAAGGAAGTTTTCTGATACTAAACCTGAGTTTTTTGCTTCAAAATAAGAGTTTTTATGATCCAAAACAGGCTTAGGTCGTTTACATTCCTATAGTGGTCAAGGATGAAAGCATTTATCATACACATACAGGAATAAAAAATAAGTACAATATACAAAAATGAGGCCATCCAGACTGTATAGTGATTAGCGTTTTGTGCTCCCATCCGATGGGCTTGGGTTCGAATTCCGATTAAGGCTTGGATGTATTTGTGCTGTCCCCACATAGGAAGCAATGTTAGACTCCTATATGGTGTTCTCATAATAAAAGGGTCAACAAAATCTGCGTCTTTGTAGCGTTCAATGTTAATAAAGGCAAGTGTACCCGCATTGGAAATAATATATAAATGCATACACACATGCACACACACATATATGTATACATACATACAAACATTCAATATATCAAAATTATTACACTTTAATATTTCCTAAAAATTCTTCTCTCTCCCCTTCTAATTTCTTCAAATCTATTTTCCCAGCCAGAAAATATTGTAATTAAGGAGTATTCCCGATTTAAAATACTTCCAATCCATTTCCCAAAGCTTTCTCTGCAATACATGCAAATTGTCTGTCCACGCACCGCATTTTCCAGCTGTCGCTGACAAATGGCTCAGTTTTCCCCATCCGATCTGAGTTACTTTTATTGTTAAATTCGCTGACTAAGTTTCCGTTTCTCTGGGAAAGATCTTCCTCTCTGCGTCTCGCTCTAGGGTCCAACTCTGTTCCCGCACTTGTATCGATGGTCATTCCCTCGCCTGTCGTTAACTGTTAAACATGTCATTTTAGCGCCTCTTGAATAAAATTGAAGCTCTCTTCGGAAATGCTCTTCTCTTACATAGTGACACTACTGCTGGATTAATTAGGCACCTCCGTTTCCAGCTAGCTCGGGAAAGTAAATACAATATGAGCTTAATTCGATGTAACAGGCGGATTAATTTTAGCATACGTACATATATATTCGTTACACACACACACACACACACACACACACACACACACACACACACACACACACACACACATATATATATATATATATATATATATAACAATATACATATATAAATATGCATATATTTAAATATTGCTTTGCATCCCAGTACCCGCTCTGAGTCTCGAAAATGTTGATTAGCACCGTAGGCTATGGCTTCACGTGAGCTGTAGCACCGGGGAGTATATATATACACAGGGTGTTTCAAAAATGAAAAATGAATAAAAACTAAACGGTCAGTGAAAGATTGGTTTGGTTTGGTTTGGAGCGTTACATCTACTTTTGCAACACGTGGGCTAATGAGACCGGGACCAACTGCTTAAAGCCGATTCCGAACGGCTACGAACACCCATGCCACAGTGGGATTCGAACCCACGAACTCCGGTTCCGAAGACCAGCACCCTAACCATTCGGTCATCGTTCGGCGGTCAGTGAAAGAAATACACCGTTTGTTGCAATATGATTGTAACAACAGTAAATTTTCAGGCAAAAGTTCGGAAATAGTTACAGTTTTCAACAACAGATGGCACTGCAGGCGATTTGAAAGATATAGTAGAAGAAAACGCAGTCTGTGAGTTCGCGAATCTGTAAGTCGTCTTTCTGCTGTAAGCGTATGCTGTTTACAGATTGCAAGTTTGCTTTGAAAAAATGGTTTATTCTTTAGAACAGAAGATTACCTGGCTTGAGAGTTTTACACGGGTTTCTGATAATTTCGTTCTGTGACTACGCCATATTATTGCTGCGCATAGTGGATATGTGGAAAATATAATAGATATTTTCAGTTTGCAGCGCCATCTGTTGTGAAATATTATAACTAATTTTGAAAGTTGCCTGAAAATATACTGTTGACCCAAGCATATTGCGATAAACGGTGTATTTTTATCGCTGCCCGTTTAGTTTTTATTGATTTTTCAAATATACCGGTCATTTTTGAAACACCATGTATATATGTGTGTGTACGTATATATATATATATATATATATATATATATATATATATATATATATATATATATATATATATATATATATATATAATGGTTGTTTGGTTTGGAGGGCTACGGTCTACAGTTCTGCTACACAAGGGCTAATGAGAGCAGGACGTACTGCTTATATCCAATTCTGAAAGACTACGTACATCCATGCCAGTATTGGGATTAGAACCAACAAAATCTGGTACCGAACAGTAGCGCTCTACCCATTCGTTTATTATTCAGAAATTTTGTTTAGGAAGCCCTTAAAACGAGGCGGCGAGAGGGAACTTTATTTTTTCCATAGGTCATCATAGAGCTAGAGGAAACCAATAAGGCAATTACAGACACACCCTAAGTACCGGGTGAGCCAAAAGTTAGGGCGAACTTTAAAAATGAATAATTCGAAAACGAATGAAGATACAAAGATATGGTTTGCACCAAATGGATAAAAAAATACCGCATTTTGTGAGGAAATAAAAAAAATAATTGTGTTAGCGACGAAGAGATGACACTATGGTGTTTTATAGCACCAAAAGATGATTTACAAATGAAGAAATGTTGACAACTTACAAGTCAACTTAATTACAGTTAATTAGTATTACAGTAAATGTTCAGTATGCTGTCCATCATTCAGAACTACATCTGTGAGACGAGTCACCACACTGTTCACAGCATTTAGTAGAATTTCTTGCTTTATGGCAGGTACATTTTGATGAATGGCATCTTTATTTCTGCTAGTGATGCCGGTTCTACATCAGAAATCCGACTGCGCCATCTGCTGTTTGCTAACGGAAATATTTTCGTTGCGTTGCCACACAAAATCCGGCATATTTTCCATTCTTTACATTTCTTCTGGCCCATTCTTCACTTTCATTCTCGTCCATCCGTGCAAAGCGCACCTTTTTATCTTTATTAGTTTTCGAATTTTTCATTTCTAAAGTTTGTCCTTACTTTTGGATCTCCTGGTATTTTGATCACTTGCCTGAAATCCAGATTTTGATACGGTTCACAAAACTGTGGTAACCCAAGCAATCTCTCTGCCAATAACAGAAAACTTCTCGGTTAAGGGTGATTGGTTTGAAGCACTAGGGTCTATTGTTTTACTAAATGACGGCTAAAGAGACCGGGACATATGACCTTAACCCTTTAAAGGTCACATACATAAATTCTTTGGAATTCAATGAAATTAGTTTATAAATATTATCTATGAACCTTATAAAAGCAAAATGTATTAAAATTTTTCTTTCCAATCATTAGAGGGATTTGCCCTAGAGGATACCATAGGAGGAGTTGAAGGAGGTTAACTAACAATCCCATCCCCTTGTACAGCGTGAACATAATACTTTTCAAGATTTTAATTATACTAGAAGAACAATAAATAAGTGTTCTTAAAAATTATAATAAATAAATAATTTAACAATTTATAAGTGTTGTTTGAATAGATACTTTTGTTTTGGGTCATAAGTGAAAAAAAAATCGACCATCTGCTTCACCGTTTAAAGGTCACCTACATAAATTCTTTGGAATTCAATGAAATTAGTCTATAAATATTATCTATGAACCTTATAAATGCAAACTGTATTAAAATTTTTTTTTCCAATCATTAGAGGGGTTTGCCTTAGAGGGTACCATAAGACTGATTGAGGGGAGTTAACTGACAAACACATCTCCTTGTACAGCTTGAATACAAAACTTTTTAAAATTTTAATTTTGTTGGAAGAACAATAAATAAGTGTTCTTAAAAAAGTATAATAAATAAATAGTTTAACAATTTATAAGTGTTTGAATAGATATTTTTGTTTGGGGACAAAGTTAAAAAAAACGAATTCCTAACTTTCCAAGCACAGTAAGTATATAGCAGCAATATAAATATTTATATATATTTCAAAAGAAAAAAATAAATTAAATGTAGTACCATCACCAATTGCGAGTTTTAAATGTCAAAAACATAAAATAATCGAATAAAAAACATTCATTTTCTTCCAAAAATTAGAGAAAAACAGGAGGTTTTTCTGCGAAACCACTGTCCGCTAAATGGTTAAACCAGATTACGAATGGCTACGAACATACATGCCAATTCCAACCCTAAATTCCGGTGCCGAAGAGCAGCGCTTTACCCATTCGACCATTGTTCGGCTAGATTAATTGTAAGTGTGTCTTGGGGAAAGACTTTGAACAGCAAGAAAAAGTCATCAACATATTTTACATTCGGTTACACAGTGCAGTGAGGGCGCTATGGAGCCAGCCAATCACAGTGTTAAGAGTAATCACATTAATTCTTAGAATCGAAACTAAGTTACGCAAAGCATTTACCGTAATTCCGCTTACTATCTGTGTTTAAGGAGCAAATTTCTTCAGCCGCGGACTATCTGCTGGTTGTTCATTGCTCAAATTATCAAAATCGGAAGAAAGGAGGAAAATGGGCGAATTGTGCGATCGGCCGATGATCAAATGTAAACAAAAGCACGACTCACGATCCGCCAAGAAAACATCGTATCGCATTGGTAATAAACAATGAAAAAAAAAATACAACCCATAAAGCAGAACGAATCAGTAGTAGCAAATTAGAAGAAAGTGATCCAATCGTCGTGTAAAAATACAATGGCTTGTGTTACCTCCATGGTTTTAGATATTTTTTTCTTTTCCAAAAAGGATAGGAGTAGTGGCAACAGTGTAACATTGCGAGGGAAAATGTTTAGAATAAAGAATTGAGATGAAGTACGCAATGATAAAAGATGTGTTTTTATTTTGGCGTATTTATTTATTGAAGTTATTCGTATCAGAATTCCTTTAAGTGATCGGTTATAATACGGAATCTTTCACGTGTGTATTGATGTTATTTTGTTTACGAATCAGAATTCCGTTGATAGACGAAACCGAAAGTACGAGACATTTCACAACAGCTTGCATTAGAAGACGATTTACATGGATGGGTTCTCGAACAGAGAAGTGTAGGACGCTCTGTTTCTTCCGTTAAAATTCGTCTCCGAGGCTATGCCAGAAGAAATGATTTCAAATTTTAAAGGTGGAATTAATTGTGTCTAATCCAGACTTTTCGGCACTGTACTGTACTTTTATTCTTAAAATGATTTAATATTGTCATACTAAAATACATATTTTTGCACATATAGTCCGGGGACTATCTGATGATTTACGAAATTTTTTAAATAAAAAAATCGCGCCCGTGGACTATACGTGCGAAATTATGGTATGTAAGATGAGCTGAGCTGAGCTGAGCTAAGAAGAAATTAATTTGGTGTTCTCGGTCACAAATAGAAGAGAAACAAAGACATTTCGAAAAAGTTTGTAATTTTAAGTGTAGAATAGCCAGAAATTTAATTTAGAATATAATTATAATTAAGTTGGTTAGTTTGGGTTGAAATATCCTTAGACGCACACGCATACACACATATATGTTATTAGATTTTTGTCTCATCACAAAGGGAAGTGCGTATATCTTGAATTTCATGCTATCATAGCAAATCGTAGTAGAGGAGAAAAAACATCGGGAAATTTGGGATCAAACTGACATAGTTTATTGAGGCAACTTCTGTGACGGATGTCTGTCCGCAAAACATGCACATCTATTTTAATCTACTTATGCAACAGGAAGCTTGTCGGAGCGAAGTCGCCGAATCAACCGGTTTGGTTTGGTTTGGTTTCAAGCACTACGATCTACTGTTTTGCACACGAGGGCTAATGAGACCGGGACCTACTGTTTAAAGCCGATTCCGAACGCCTACGAACATCCATGCCATCAGCAGGAATCGAACCCGCGAATTCTAGTTCCGAAGAGCAGCGCTCTACCATTCCGCCATCGTTCGGCACCAAATCAACAGGAAAAACAAAGATGTTCACAAATGTTGCTAGAAAAGAATGCCAGAAAAAGGGAGAATCGCCAGAAAACTATTTTAAGATAGACATAATTACGTTGGTTAATTTTTTGGGATAAAAATAGTATCTATATTTACTAGACGACCAAACAGACGTTGTCCTGTTTTAACGTTGTAAATCCAAAAATTGTAAAATGTTTTTAAGTTATAAATTGGACCGTTTTGATGGAAAAATAAGGAAAAAATTATTTTAAAAATACTTGACGCCATCACGCGTACAGTCATCATAAACGTAATCAGATGAAATTAAAATTCCCACATCGCCTGTTTCGATCCTGGGACTTCTGGCAGTGAAGCCCGTTGTGCTGACCAGTGCGCCACAGATACGTGTTGGCAGCGAAGGGTTTCAAGCGGTATTATACTAATCTCAATAAGCTCACAATTCTGGATTTTTAATAAAAAAACATTTTCTATTGGATCAAATTGTAAATCTAAATCATCCTCAAATCAACTGCATACACAAAATTTCATCAAAATCAGTCCAGCCATTTAAGAGGAATTCTACTGTAAACACACGGACAGAAGAATTTTATATATAAAGATATACATCTTCATTATTTTACCATACACATAATGTTATAAAATTTAGTGATAAAGTTTTGTGACATTTTCTACCACAAAATTCCACATATATTTTACAGACAATAAATTTGTAAATGGATCTTTTACAAAGAATGGATTTGTTTGTTTTAACTTATAAAAGTAATTAAGACACTTAAGCAATATTTAGAAAACGATTGTTGCATTCGGCAATTCTGAAAGTGGAAGCTAAGAAAGAGAATATTGTACATTTTTGTCCCGGTCTAATTGCTTCTTGTGTTACAAAAGGTTGACCGTAGCTCTCCAAATGAAATCTAACCAATCCTGGGCATCAGTGAATTCTGATGTCATTACCCTTTCTTCAAAAAGCTGAATTTTCTGAAGATTTAACAGAAGGCAATCAGACAAAGACGGTCAAAAAGGAAGGGAGTATATCAGAGGTGGATTAACCCCTTGTCATACAATGACGTCTGGGAGACATCAGTCTTTCATGTGCCAATGTAGACTTTGACGTGTCCGAGACGTCGAGAACTGTCTCTTTCAGACGTCATGCAGCATACGAGGGTTACTCTGAAATTTTGGAGATACGCTCAGACAAAAATTTACAAAATAAAAATAACGGTTTAATTTTAAAATACAAAGTAATTTAACACAGGAGACGATTTTTTACTGACTTATTTCAACTTATTTAGCGTAGAATAAATTTTAAACAGAAGAGAAAATGAAGTTGACGCAAGAACATTTTCGCGCTATGATTTTCTACGATTTTAGAGCAGGATTAAATGAAGAAGAATGCTTTCAACGGTTGCCATTGGCATTTGGTGATGAATCTCCAGCTCGTGCTACTGTATTCAGATGGTTTAAAGAATTTAGCATAGGTCGCAATTTTTTTCAGGATGAAGAACACACAAGAAGGCCGCCGTCGGCAGTAATCCCGGATAATGTGTCTGCCATACGAAAAATGTTAATGGGTTGCAGCCATACACACAATTATTAATGAAGAATTAGATATGAAAAAAGTAGTTTGCCGTTGGATTCTCCATAATCTAACTGAGCACCAGAAAGGGAAGCGTGTCAGAATCAGTAAGGAAACTGAAATTGCTAAATGATGGTGGCCACGGTATCATTTCAAAAATTTTAACGGGTGATGAAACGTTCATACCGTTTTTTGACGTTCCAACAAGTCAAGAAAGCAAAGTATGAGTCTTTGAAGATGATCCCACGCTGACAATGGTGAAAAGACAACTCGCACTGAAAAAAGTGATGTATGTCGTTTTCTTCAGAAATACGGAATTGGTCAAAGACATCAAATTGGAAGGACAGAAGACAGTAACAGCAAACTGGTATACCATTAAATGTCTTCCACAAATTCTACAATAAGTGAATGTTAGGGGACTATTGCTTTACCATGACAATGCATCTTCACATACAGCCGGATTAACAGTTGAGGTTCTTAAACAAAAACAAATTAAAGTGATAGAACATCCACCGTATTCACCTGATCTAGCTATGGGTGACTTTTGGTTATTCTTTAATCAAAAAAAAGGAAGTCGTTTTCATTCAGAAAAAGAGATTGATGTGACTAAAAATGCATTTTTTCATCTATTCCAAGAAATGAATGGCTTGAGGCATTTAATCTGTGGAAAATTCGTCTACAAAAGTGCATTGATGCTGGATGAGACTACTTTGAACACACCTAAAATTTTGTAAGTATAACTTTAAAAACCTAGTTGTATCTCAGATATTTCAGAGTAACCCTCATACATTAAATAATGTAATTATTTAACTTAGAATATGTTTTTATTAGAATATTTGAGATATCACGCGTCTTTAAAAATAATATAAGAAGCGGAACAACATAGAAGTGTAAAGAATGTCAATTGCTCAACCTATTCGAAAATGCTTTGAAATGTTTCATATTTCACAAATACAGTAATTTATTTTATTCTACTACTTCATCATTGTCCATTAACATCATAAATGAACCTCATTAAATATTGCATAGCAATGCAAAATTCAAATAAAATGTTCTGTTTCTAATCTTACATATAACTTTTGAGTTGATCCAAATTAAATAGTATTTTTCGAGTGCATCAAATTCCATTTTATTTGTATTCCAAAGAGTTAAGACCGGTTGAGGCCCCGGGGGCAGATACAAAACTCAAGGTCGATCTGTACCTGGCATATTGTATTTCTCTATTGCTCTGAGTTAACCTATGGGATAAATAAAATTTCCCCTTGTCTACTAGCATTTAAAGAGTTCTTAAAATAAATAAATAAATAAATAAATAAAATTTCTATGTGATAACACCACAAATTTTATAGGGTTTTATCTTTTCGATTATTAAAAAATCACCGAGAAAAATATAAATTATTATTTTAAGTATATAATTTTAAATAAAATTATTTTAAATTATTTGCTTGAGATTTTGTCGTCCTAGAGAGCATCCTTGCTGTTCTATCACATGGTGTAATGTTTTTAAAGATTTTTTAAAAATGCCAGCCAATCAGAGGGAATTTTATTTTTCGCATCGTTTAACATTGAGCAAGAGGAAACCAATATGGTAGGTACAGACAATTTGTAGAAAGAAGAGAGACAGATAACTACTCTAAGGGGATTCATCCCCATAGACCGACGGTTGGCAACTTACGAACTTCAAGGTCCCCTACATATATAATTTTTATTTGGCGGGCTCCTAATTATATGTATTTAAAATACATAAGGCAGTAAATATATTTATAGAATAATTACCAGAAACTTTTATTTTATTAATGCAAAATGCACATATTAAAAGTAAAAAGTACTTGCGCTTTTTATGTTCTCCTGCAGTTTGCATGTTCTTTCTAGTAGTGCCTGAACAAGAGTTGTGATGTGCTCAGATTCATTAATCATCTCACCAAGTAAATTATTACTACTTTTATTAATTACTTAATTTTTATTTTTACTTAAGAAAAGCATAATACCTACTTGTTTTTTCTCACTCATTGTAAGTTTTTTTTAAAATTTATTTTATTTAAATCCGGAAAAGATGAAAAAGAATTAGTAGTTTGGAATCCAATTGTAGAAACTATTTATTTCGCTAATAAATAATACCTAAAATTAAAAACAATAATAAGCATAATTCATCATAAGTTCTGTTAGTCTTCATTTTTTAATCTGAATATTAATGAAGCTTTTTGTTGTTGTGTTGCAGCTTACAATAAAAAATCATCCGTTTTTTATCTGCGGATAATCAAAAATCATTCACGGACCACCATTTGGCGACAGCTGCTATAGGCTAGGTTCCCATTTCCTTCCTCCAACCGTTTACAAAAGAATAGCAGAAAAACGGCAAAGAATTACAAAAGGCATTCTTTTTTTATTAAAATATTTTAATCAATTTTTCAATTCTTACTATTAGTTCACACTCTCCCTCTACATATTTATACACTGTCTACCAATAAGTATTTGGACACCTATGCAAATGATGATATCTACGGTCCTGAGGTACGTCACGGCCTCCGCCGGTATACATCGTGTAGGAAGCAGCATCTGCATTAGTCGCATGCAAGATGCCGCGCAGTTCGAAACTCTCTGATTTCGAGAAAGGTATAATTATCGGGTATCACAAATGTGGCCGATCCTTAAGAGACATGTCTAGAGATCTGAAGTACCCAAAATCGACTGCGGCCTATGTGATTAAGCAGTGGAAGGTGAGCGGTGATTGTCAGAATGTGCCAAGAGTCGACAGACCAACGAAACTGGAAGATAAAGACCGACGTGTGCTGTCCAGAGAAATTTGGAAGAACCGCATCCAACCGATGGCCCTCATCCGCGAGGAGTTTTAACAGGCATCCGGGAGTATTGTTTCAATGAATACCATCCGTAAGGAAGCACATCTGCTTGGTTTTCATGGTCGTGCTGATGCCCATAAGCCTTTGATCACAAAATCCAACTGCGAAAATACTTTTTATTCATCCACTCAAATTTAAATACATTTTTTAAAACTTGTAGTGGATCACACTTGATGTTAATACAGTTTTCTCAAATATTAATTCGTTGATTAAATTTAATTTCCATCCGTCACTGTGAAATTTGGCAACAATGGCGTTCACAGAATCGAGCCAATATTAGTGTATTTCCCGCCAAACGCAGCTACGGTACTGCTGAACGAAGAATGCTATCACTGACACTATCATGGGCATCAGCAGAACATAAGATGCAAGGTAGCACTGTAGATTATGCAGCAATATATTTAGGACGATCCCTTCGCAGCAGGTCAATCATATATCGCCTTGAGTCGTATGAAATCATTAGATGGACTATTACTTGAAGAACTGGACTGCTCGAAACTCACTGGAAAGGTCCCTTGCAGTAATGAAGAATTACAAGAGATGGATAGAATAAGAAATTATAGACTACTATCAGATTCATCAATTAGAAACGAAAAATTGGAAAGCGAATAAATAGTAACAAACAAAAATAATAGTCCAACACCAAGTGTAGAAAGGAAAATAGAAAATTTCAAAAAAATTCACTTTCTATTTTGCCACTTAATAATGTCATTCTGCCATATGTGTATACATATTTATATTAATAGTAATTATTTAATAAAAAGTAACTAAAATAAAATTTTTCTTTGTTGACCTAAGTAGGAACTGACTTTAATTTTTTTTTTACATATTACATGTTTAATGGTGTTGGATTTTACCGATTCTTGTAAGTAGAATTCTTTTTATTTCTCATGGTATTTTTATTTTTTTAAATGATCTTTATTTTTGTAATTTTTAGAATTTGGTAAAAATTGTATCAATTCTTAAATTCTTTTAAATAGGAGAAATAATGTTGATATAGGGTATTCTTCAGTTTTTATAAAGGGGCAAATCTCAATAAACGAAATTGTTTATTTCATTACAATGACGATATGCATCCCTCAAAATTAATTTCTTTGTCTGCTCACCGTCGTGAAATTTCTCTCGGTTTCGTTTCTTTTCTCCATAATGCTGCCAAGAGATGACAGTGAAAATTTTAATGTTTTTGAGAAGTTAGTTTTGTTTGAATGTTGTTATCAACAACTTCATATAGAATTTTTTTTGTGTTCCATTTTTCTCTGTTTTTCACTCTGTTAACACGCAAAAAATGTATACAGCACATGCTGTAAACGCAACAGAATCACTGACTTTACTAAAAAATCTATATACGTGAGCAAGAGAAAGACGAATGAAC
>CM063501.1:168893841-168948841 GCA_032207245.1 Pardosa pseudoannulata
TACCGGTTCGTGCTGTTTTCTGAGTTGATGAAAAAAAAAAAAAAAAAACCCAGAAGAGTGTGCCTTAAATGATCGTACACAACTTCTTTGCGATACTTTCTCCATACACACACATACAAATATGTGTATTACAGTGTGTATCGGTTATACGGCCTGCTCAGCGGTCCAGAAAAATCAGACCATATAAGCGGGGTGACCATATATGCGGAACAATACAACCCTATTGAATTGTGGCAGGATTATATTCACCTAATAAACAAATAATTATACTTTTAAGAACATTTTAAAAATTAATTCGAGAAGTAAAAACTACATTAAAAATATGCAATATTTTTGGGGGAGGGGGATTTATTAGCTTACCTTACTAATCAAAGTACAGCACACGTACATACGTACATTCATGTTCAATGTATTTAAAAATAATCAGGTATATAAGTTTGCTTCCTTTTGTTCGTTGTTAACACAACTTTTCTAAGTCCCAAAGAGCTTTTAAATGCTCATCTGCTGCTTGGGAGTTAGTAAAATAACATCTGAAGTCATGCATGAGAGAGATAACTTCAACCAATAAACAGACAGATGTCCACTTGTTATCAGGGAGGACGAGAACTGAAAGAGGTGGAAAACTCGGGCGATGAGTCTACACAAGCAAGAAAGGGGGAAAGGGAGGAAAATAAAGGCTTGAAAATTCAGGTCCTCTCCGATTTCGCACTGACTTTTTTAAAAATAAAAAATAAAAAAAACGGAAACTCGTTGATAACATAAAACTGACCATATAACCGGTAACAAGAAAAAGAAAATGACTGTATAAACGGTGCGCTTTAACACATGTTCCCTATTAAGTTAGACGGGACTTTAGAAAACTGACCATATAAGAGGGGTGCCCTTATGAGCGGGTGACCATATAACCGGTACTGACTGTATATATCTCATATTCTCACCATACCTCCATGAACTGCAAATGTAGAGTATGGTGTTTACATGTGATTCCACGGAAATCAGTTTCATGAAGTTTGTATTCTTTTTCATAAATTGCTTCCTACGATGCTTTTAAAAGGACAGATGATTACTAATGAGAACGGACTGTAACAAAGTAGATTAAATCTTATATTTGTTCTAAGCAGAGCAGTCCATAGTAACTTAGACTTAAAATATTTATGTATATATATTCCACGGAAAGGATCGCATCATTTTTTTCAAATGCCAAGACACATGATTCGGGTCTTAATAAGTTAAAATCATCGGCTAAGCTTAAAATTTTATTCAAATCCATTAGTTCACTGTATCGATAAACTGTGCTTGCTTACAGAGAAAATACCAATCACTGGTCTGGCTCACGCATGATAATTTTTGGTAAACAAAAATATTTTGATCCTTATTCCATCTTTTACAAACTGTGACCCACTCTGAAATCACACAACCTATCTATATGTGCAGTATACCCAAAAAGGAAAATCTCCAAATTATAATTTTTTTTAAATAAACTTTGAAAATAAAAGTTTAAACTTGTATGTTATTCATTCTTAGATGTGTAATTTTCATGTAATAATCAATTTTTGCTTTAAAATTTATGTTTAATATCAATACATTGTTTACTAAAATATTGTGCGACACTATACTACAATGTAACCCAAGGATTATATGATGTGATTATTACAATTTTCTCTTATGCATAGTATACTTTTCGATATTTTTCAAAAATGCTCTGAAAATACAAATGACTTTTATGTCAAATTTCAGTAAAGATGTTCAGGAAGTTTATTTTTTTTCACGGATTTTTTTTTAAGGTTTGGTTTGGAGTGATATGGTCTACTATTTTGCACACCAGGGCTAATGAGACCGGAACCTACTGCTTAAAGCCGATTCCGAACGGCTACAAATATCCATGTAGGATTCGAAACGACGAATCCGGTTGAAACGCCCTAGAAAATTAGATTTTTTTTTTAAATGCAAATATATAAAGAGCATCAAAATTTCATTGCTTTTTCTTGTCTCAGTAAAATTTTTTCTATAACATAACTTTAGAGATATCCGAAAGTCTATACACAGTTTTGCGCAGAAGTCTTTTTTTATTTTTATTTTTATTTATTTTTTTAAAGATAAAAAAGATTGTAATATTAATATTTGATAAAAATGTATAAGGGTTTAAATTGATTAAATAGTTTGGAAAATTAATATTTTAATTGAATGAACTGTTCAAAGAAAAATAAAATTTTGGAACACAAATGTTAATATTTGAAGAAGGTATAGTAATTAAAATTTTTTCTATAGTTTAGAAAATGAAAATGAAATTAAAATAAACTGTTAAAAGATGAAAAAATGGAAATTCAAAAATTATTAATGTTTGTAAAAGGTATAAAGATTAAAAAACTTTTGGTATAGAAAAAATGGTATAGAAAATTAAAATTTTAATCAAATGAACTGTTAACTGTCTAAAAAGACTTTATTTTGCTGAATATGCTGTAAATTGTATCATAAAATACAAAGCAATTACAATATCCTCTGTAATACTAAGCAAAAAATTCTTACAAAGAGTACATATCAATAATTTAAGGAAAAAAAATCAATATTTTAGCTATATTTGAAGTAATGTATAAACTTTAGCTGGATAATCTCATGAATTTCCGATAATATCGATATATCGCACACCAAAGAATACACGGCAATTTAAAAGATAAAAAATGATAGACAGACTTACTCGAAACGAGTTTTAGACAATACTTGCACGTGTGGATAATATGGTTTAACTTAAGAAAATATCATACTTTTTCTTTTCTTTAACCGAGGAAGTATAGATAGTTTCACTAGTGGCGCCCGATCTGTTTTTCAAAGCTACTTCGCGGAGTACAGCATAATAGAATGAAAAAAAAAAAAAAACCCACAATACTACCCGTTCGAAATATTCCACGAGTTTTATCACAAAACAAAAATAATTTTTCTGTGGTACTTTTTTTTTCTTTAGTTTCGGACAAAGCGCTTGTCTTTCAGTTCTCCAAGGACTATTTACTAAGACCAAACAGGTTGTTAGCTCGCCGTAAAGAAGTAATACAATGCCAGTTTACCTTTCAACACGCCTCTGAAGTGAACCGTCAATCCATCTTTGCATATTTCATCAGGAAGAATGTGGGTGAGATAATCTAATGCGCCATTTAAGTGTCTTTGTTTGTTTCGTTTCTAAAGGAAAATAATTTGTAGACGGGAAAACAAATTTACAATAATTTTACCATTGCTTCTCTGTCTCTCGTTTTCTGCACACACACATATATGTGTGTATGCGTGCGTGTATATATATATATATATATATATATATATATATATATATAATATATATATATAAAATATATGCATATAAATATATATACGCATATAATTATATACGCCTCACACACACATATATATATATATATATGTATGTGTGTGCGTGTATATATAAATATATATATATATATACACGCATATATATGTTTATAATATATATACATACACTATATATATATATATATATATAAATATATAAATATATATATAAATATTATGTATATGTGTGTGTGTGTCTGTGTATGTGCTTGCGTGCGTGCGTGATATATATATATATATATATACGCATATATACATATACACATATATCATATACACATATATGTATATAAATAAGTGAAACTAAAATCAGAAACATAAATTAAAAAAAAGGAACTAGATTACAGATAAAAGTGAAAAAATATGTAAAAGAATGGAATATATGTTTGCTAATACTGTTGGAGAATTAGGACTCCATTTAGGGCTTCAAATACATATACATAGGCATATATATATATATATACACATATATATATATATACATACAACATATACATACATATATACATATATATACATATATATACATATATATAATATATAATACATATATATATATATATGTTAAGTCTAAAAAGGGGAGGTTGGAAAAAATTAAGCGAGTTGTAAACAATTTAAAAGGTAACTCTTTCGTAATATCAAAATAAATGAAACAAAAACCACGCTTGTAAAATAATATTTAAGTTAATGAGTATTTTTATACAAAAAGATATATTTCTAACAATACTATACACGAATGAGTACACACTCAAAAAGATATACACAAGACAATAGTATGGCATAGCGGTACTTGTCGTGTCATACGTTGCTCACATATGCTTTGATTTCGACGTAAGATTTGTTTCCTATCTCTGAGAATGTCTAAATGGAATTTTCAATATTATGCTTATTAGAGTTTTACTCTTTCCAATGTAGTTGCAAAAGAACATGTTACTGATATAAATAGGCAGTTGCCCATAAAGTTTTCATCTGATTCGATAGGAAAAGCGTTTGATCGTGGTTAGAATTTCACACAAAGTGGTAGGGAATGTAAAATCGAAGCGGATGTTTATTAACCCTTTGTCTGTCGAGTACATCTCATATAATATACACATTTAATGCTTTATACTCTTGTATATCAGATGATGGGATACATAATGATATAAAACATAAAATATACAAATGTTTGAATACTCTTGTATATCAGATGATGGGATACATAATGATATAAAACATAAAATATACAAATGTTTGAATACAAAATACAGTTCATTGTGTATCACAGGTGATATACAAGTTTATAAAGTATTAAATGCGTATATCATATGTGGTTGACTAGACAGCCAAATTATTAAAACAAAGGTAAAAGAAACAAGGGGAAAAATGCAAAAATAAACCTAACTATCTAGCTAAAACTAAAAAGTCTTTTTGAATCATTTTTTATCTATAAAATTCATAGATAAGTGAAGTAAGTTCTCAAAGTGTAATTATTTTCTAGTTTGAATCTTGTTAAATTTATACCACCCACTTACTCCTTTTGACTGAATATACCAGGGGTGCCACGTTCCATGATAGTTCGAGCCATTTTCCAAAATTTGAAATTTTTCTCTAGCCGCAATTAAATACGTATTTAAAAGGTATGCAAAAAAAGTTATTATTATTATTATTATTATTATTATTATTATTATTATTATTATTATTTTTACAGAAATTATGTTTATTGAGTGTCATTTGGAAGTTCTTCGTCCTTTAATTTTTCAAGGAAATTTTTGAATTGTTGATGATTGTTTGCATGATGCGAATGTAATTTATAATGTGTTACACTGTTTTCATAACATCAGGATATTTTAAAAATTTTGTAACGAGATGTTCTCGGTGAATTATACAGTGAATCGGTATGAATTGTGGAATTTGAGAATCATCTCTTAAAAGCCCAATAAGACAGATTTTTTTTACCCAGCACTGCCGGAAATCCATCGATTGTAATAATTTGTTAAAATATAATAATACAAAAATGAAAAGTAAACTCGGGTACATTTATGGAGAGCCACAAATAATTTTACAAAGAGCCGTATGTGGCTCGCGAGCAGCACGTTGGACACCCATGGAATATACCATAAACCTACCCGATTTGGCTAAAGTGCTAATGGCGTGTTAATACATAACTCAAATTCAGAACTAAATTAATTTTGAAATGTATAATACCTTTTGTTCCAGAGAGGGTGATGTCAAAATCTGCATTCACGTCTTGCTTCTTGTCTTTTCAATGACCTCGTGCGAAACGTCTACGCATCTGGTCATTTTGTCAATCCGAGCGTGGTATGAAAGAGACGCCCCATCGTTCACTCGGTGAAGCAGAGCATTTTTTTCCACACCTCCGTGAAAAAGAATGAAGTGTAACAGTTTGCGTCTATTAACCCGCTTCCGACTCGCGTGGGAATAACACGCGAGTGTGGGGTAAGAATGGAGAAAATAATTCCCAGGAAGTCTTTCCCTTTCGTTCAAAGCCGGAGAAAGGAAAAACCGGGCGGAGATCGGGCTTTCAAAAAGTATATCGAATTAACATGTTTAGATTATATGCATATATTTAGTTTATGCGAGGGAAAATTCCCTTTCAAATGTTTGTAGAGAGACAAGGACGTATTTATAGGAAAAATCGGGGGGAGGGTCAGAACTTTCCCCGAAATATTTTCAATATATGTATTGCAAGATTTTTTAAACTTATAAAAATTTGTGTACATGACTACTTTCCATTTCGTTCCAGGTCGTTTTCAAATGTGAAAAGAGTAAAAACATTTCTTCGCAATAGAACTCATCACAAGAGATTGACAAATTTAACATTACTTTCGGTGCATATAGGCATGACTATAAATCCAGATGAAGGTTTCAACAAGGTTGCTTTAAAAGTTAAAATAATTAATTTACTACTTGTAAAAAAAGGCGTCTCGCTCGTCCACGGCTGTCCTTTCCGATGACCGCACGCCTCGTTTCTGTACCTGCTCGCCTATTGTTACTGGAGAAGGTATCGTGGATTCGATGAAAACCTATATTGCCGACAATTAAGTACTGCAGCGACAAAGTCCTTGACTAAACATTTATTATTTTACAAATTCTGTTAAGGCATATGTACACTCAACATCTTACTCCTAAACATGGCTGAAATAAGACCGTGAAAAAAAAAAAAAAATTGTGCGAGCGGAAAGCACTTCTCTCGTTCTCAGCTCATTCCACAAGAATCGTCCGTTCTCCGTCGTTCCGAGCGGGCATCTCCTCCACTGCTGTTCACGAGGGCCGGGGTGGCATCCCCCCCTTCTTGATCAAGCTTTCGCCTTCCTGGGAAAAATGTCCTTCTCCGTAGCTGAAGCTGGCGGGGGTGGCATCCCTCGCCTCCTCCTGTTGAACTTTCACCTCTCTGGAACAGGGCTTGTCCACCCTCTCTCGGGGTGTCCGTCTTCGGCCCGAAAAAAAAAAACTGGTGCCTATGTAACACCAACTAGAGTCTTGAGTCTAGTATTACACTACTATAAAAGGGTAATTTATAAATGACTGATTATGTCATTTTACTTTCAAATTTTGTTGTCATACAAGGTATATAATTTTGAAAAAGAACAATAAAAAGATCTGTCCCATTTCTGAATATATTTTTATTTGAGTAGTTATTCATAACATTACTTGAGATTAAATTTGTCTAGTAAACACTGGAGCTTGAATATGCACCAGCATTTTCCAGGGAAACTTAGTAAAAGAAATGTTTCATAATTCCTTTGTCCGTATTAAAAAAAATTTTCCTAGTTATTCATACAATTACTTTAGTTTAAATTTGTCTGGTAAACACTGGAGCGTAAAGCAAAGAAGCCACTAGAATTTACAAGAAGTCTATAACTGGTGGAAACATAGATGGTAAGTTAATAGAATGTGGTTGCAAATACATTTTCCAAGATACAAGGAAATAACGTTCAACATTGTTAAACCATTTTAGAAGTATTTATTTATGAATGTAAGACTATGGATGTATACAAACGACTTATGTATGTAAGAGCGTACTGAAATTTTTTATGAGGATGAAACTGTTCTTTGGAATTAGTACTTTGAATTGACCCTTTCTCGAAAAACAGAAAAAAAAATTTAGTTACATTACTGTACAGAAATAAGTGAAATATTCACTCCCTTGATATTATCTCCGCGTAGAAGACGTACTGTGTGTCAAGTCATCATTTCGGCCGAACGCTGGCCGATTGGTTAGGGCGCTGATCGTCGGTACCGGAGTTCGTGGGTTCGAATCCCCATGGATGTTCGTAGCCGTTTGGAATCGGCTTTAAGCTGTAGGTCCCGGTATCATTAGTCCTCGTGTGCAAAACAGTAGACTGTAGCGCTCCAAACCAAAGCTCATACTTTCACTAATCTAATAACCTTATTCCTTAAATGGTGTATTCTCTTTTTAGAAACACAGTCAACTTTGTACCTGCACGCCTTCTCTATTTCTGCACTTCTATCTTTATTGGTTTCTATTGTATCTTTTTTTTATTTATAATGCTAGGATACTGAGTTACGGTCTCCAGGGTTCTAATGAGTTTCAGTTCGTAAGGGACTGGACTTATAATGAAGAATAATCCCTCCCACCCTCTCTCTTCGCGGGGCTGATGATGATTAGAATTTCTACACATAACAAAAATATTATCAATATATAAGATACCCTAAGGCTACGGATTCTCAAATGTTTTCCCCCGCTTCTCCCTTGTTGGGATAAAAAAAAAACCTTAAAAAGGTTTGAATATCAAGGAAAACAAGAAAAAAAAAGTGCAAAATTAATGCCCATTTATATTTAAGGGGATGAATGAAACCACATGGATGAATTTTTCTTTCGTGATTATTGCCGCGGTTCCCTAGGGTGCCATGACACTTGGTTTGAGGACCGCCATCCTGGAGCTGCACAGCCCTTTGTTGGTGATGTTGGCTGTTTATCTTGTTCCTCCGGGTAGTTGGTCTTCATGTTTCACCACAGGTTTAATCTTTACTCTAGTGTGCATTGTAGTTTTAAAGTCATAAAGTAGCCATCACATATCAGAGTCAAAGAAAAGCATTCGTAAACGCTGTAACGGCATGCCTTAGCGGTGTGCTTACATCAAAGACTTTGCTGTGAGACTTTCCTTAGTGATAATCCCACCTTGGAATCACTTCTTTGGGAGTTAGCTAGCAGTCAGCTAACTCGGAGGTCATCTTGACCAGTCTCTCCATCGGAGAGTTTTCTTAGCGAAAATACCACCTTGGGATATATCTCTTTCTGAGATTGATAACTATACTCTGTGCCTTGGGTTTAAGTGTACTGTCTACATAACTACAATTGAGTGTACTGTCTACATAATTACTACCGAGAACTTACATGCCAAGCTACCGAATTGTTATCTTCAGTCGGTTACTAAACCATTCGGCAGGGACCTTATGTGTACGTCTCTATTCAGGCCTATGTCTATTGTATCTCATTCACATATCTATATACACAAAATGTATTTTACGTATATAGAAATGTGTATATAGTTGCAAGGTGTAAATAAACCATTTAATCAAGAACACCTGCTTCTAACCTGCTTCACCTAAAACAGGGACCGGATACGTTACAACGAAACAAAGGAGCTTCCAGAGAGAACTGCACTTAAGTTACTCAGAAAACGTTGTGCAGTTATTTCATTTGTCTTCTCTCATAAGAGGTCCTTGCACATTTTAGAAGATATATTCCTAAAAACGATCAAACTGGAAAAAAATTCTTTTGTATCTTATATTATACCAGATTATTTCTCGATAAGAAGAATCTTCAAGACGATTTTAAGTGTACATACAATTTTAGCATCTATCACTGGGAATGACAGCATATCCCTTAAGAATTATTTTATTATGCGTAACTGAAACGTATTTTAGTGTTATTATTGCATAACCAGACGTTTTTAGCCGTTTCCAGTTGAGCATAAATGCAACAAATTCAACAAAATTGTTTTATTTGCCTTTTAACGAAAATTTAGGGGGAAACCTTACTACCCTCAAATTCAAAAAAGTTATTTTTGTAGAAAACATTTGAGATACGCCCATTTCTCGTTTACAGATTACTTCCTCCATTTTTTTTTTATCATCGTGTATATTTTCATTCATTTTAATGGGAAAAAATAAAAAAGGAAATGTCACTACTTCCCCAAGAATTGTTATCATTCTCATCTCATTCTTCTAATTTTAACTTTCTACTACAGAATGTCTATTTTGTATTTATTTCTTTTCGATGGCTGCCCGTCAGTGTTTAGTCGTGTGTAAAAACGGAATAGAACTTAAATCTGATAGAAGCACGCAGTTCACGTGTGCATCACATTAGCATACATTTACGTACGAGTTCCCGACAAGTGGGAAATGTATTAGACGAGATAAGATCGTAATTTTCGTTTATCTCGTCTGTTACATTATTGGTTACATCATAAGAGTGGTGCCTTAATTCACCAAGTGTCCTAAAATTTGGATTTGGGTAAACTTGTTTTAACGCATACATGTTTCAGTTTCACGTGGTGGTTGAAATAAAGATTAATTCAGACAACGAAATATCATTCGGCTGAATTAAGAAATGACTGGTTTGGCTTGACGTGAAGTGTAACTGTCTACTATTTTACTACACGAGGGCTAATGAGACCAGGATCTGGTGCTTGATGTAAACTCCGAAAGGCTACGAACATCCATGACAGCAACGGAATTCGAGCTCGCTTTAGAAAATTGTGGAATGTAGGCTCAAATATGATGGGGGACTCCCTCTTTCATAAACCATAATCAGATACGAAAATCAATAACGTAAAATTGACTTGATCTTAGAAATAGCGTTATATCATGCAACTAGAATATTAATCACTACCTCTTTGTACCCAGTGGGAACGGGAAAAAAGGGCACTCTTAACTTGTAAAACCTGTCTGTTTTTTCAGTTACTCTTTATATCTGTAATCTTTTATATACAAAACATTGTAAATAAAAAAAGTATGAAAATATTATGCATTGGCGATGAATGATTAAAAGATATAAGTTATTAGATGCTTATTAATTCAGTTTCTTAGAAACTGAACTGAATTATTAAAAACTTAATTCAGTTATCAAAAATTAGTTCAGTTAGTTAATTCTATTTTTTATAATTCAGTTTTCTTAAGCGATTTTGCTATCTCTCTGAACTTTCATATCAACAAGGATACGAAATGTAATGCCTCAAATTGTAACTAATCAGGTGACTTTTCATTCACCAATTTTAAAAAAGTGGTAATTGATTCGTCTGACAGATTCAGATTGCAGGGGTTTACTCAACCGCTGAACACAAATAATAACCTCCATTTCTGTTTACATTAGTCATTATTAATAGAGGTCAGCTACACGTTGGAAAGTTTTGATAGATTTGGAAAATTTATAGAAAGTGGCTAATCCAGGAAAAATGTGAATTTTTTTTTTCTGGGATTCAGAGAAAATAAAATTGCTTTCGAATTTGTTTGGGTTTTTTAGACTTGGTTGGCCCCTAGATCCTGGTCTACCTGGCTGTAAAATTAATGTTACGTTGGCCTAGTGTTTGAGAAAGAAGAAATCTAAACTCATTAAAAAACACATGGACAAATATATCTTGATTAAATGATTTTATACAATTAAATAAATGCCTAAGGAATACAACTGGAATCAACTTATCATTTGTAGATATCGAAGACTGCTCTCTACTCGGCTTCGGCCCTAAAAAACAATATGGCGATGATTTTCCTCTTTCTCGTGTCGCTGCAAAAAAATGTCTATTCCGCAAGCCACGTATGCCAGCAGAGTTCACCTTCTACTCTCATCTGGTAACAACCTTGTCCGCTAAAAAAATCAGACTGCCTCGAGGAGAAAAAACAGTGGTCCACTCCAGAACGGAGGGGGGGGGGGCAGAATCCCCCAAACCAACGGACCCTTCTATTGGTTGGGAGAAGTCCGAAGTTTCTTCCTAGTTCAAACCGGTCAGGTCCTGGTATGTCTTTGAATATGACTCACGGAAAGAGGTAAAAAAAGCCGAATCGGATGTAACTTATTGTTACACTGGCCTAATGGTAAATTAGACCGTGCTCGTGATCTGCAGCAGTAATAGACAGTATGCTACCATTCGACTGTCGTCCTGCTAAAAAAATGACTGATTGCTAAAAAGAAAAGCTTATGAAAGACTAAAATATTTTAAACTTTTCTCTCACTAATCTAAAATATTTTCAGAGATTTATAACAAAATAATTTTAATTTTGAATAACCACAGATCAAGATTTTTTATTTTTTACTTTTATCGATCATTTATTTACATAGAGGATAATTTGTGTAACATTTATGTCTCTCTCGACTACAGTTATTAGAAAGAATAGAGTTAATTGATGAAAGCTGAAATAGATCATAAATTAATTTTTATTTATTCTGAAAAAAAAAAATCGTTAAAAGGTAGAAAAGAAAAAAAATGCGTATTTTGTTTTAGATAGTTCTGTCGTGAAATTGTTTAAATATATTTATGATTTAATAGGTCTTATTTAACTTTCTTACATGCTGTGGATGTAGTTTTATATATGCAAACAAAAATATAATTCCTCCCTGTACCTCAGAAAACTTTTCTATGAAATGAATACTAGTTTTTCAATATTTTCGCCTCCTGTAATAGACAGTACTATGGTGAGCGCCTTTATCAGACTTACACTCTTTTATGTTGCACTAGTGTTGATTGGGCGATACGAAGAGCTTTACAGAAAGTGTAAAGAACTGAACTTCTTGAGCCAAGCCCTCTAGTTCAGATTTCACTGGTAGTTATACTGGAGATTATTGAAATGATGTTGGCTTATTATTAAAAAAGTTAATTGAAGTTGTAAAAAAAGAGAATGACAAACAATTAGGTTGCTTGAGTTTGGCAATGGGTGAAAAATAAACTATAATTGCAGAAACTGTAGTAATTACTCGATGCAGGAAGTAAGAGTTATGTTGATTGGTTTGGTTTGGAGTGCTGTTGTTTTGTAACACGAGGGTCAGTGAGACCGGGACCTGCTGCTTAAAGCCGATTCAAAACGGCTACAAACATCCATGGCATCGCACTCACGAACTCTGGTACCGAAGATCAGCGCCCTAACCATTCGGCCATCGTTCTGCGAGTTTAGGAATGATGATAATGCTTAAAAATTAAGTTAGACTTCTTAAGTGGATAAATTTCTTAGAATAAATGCTTAATTTTTCCATGAGAATTAAAATAAGCAGCAAGAGCACAAGAGCTTTAAATTGTAAGGTTAGCAAGATCACGAAATTCGGATCCTAGTAGAGAGGGGAAGGTGACCATGACAGTCTTAGAATTTGATCCTCCGAATTGGGGCCGGAAGGAATGATGCTGCATTTGAAAGTGCGAGGAGAGAAGTTAGTGGGAGTAAGAAACACTAAGAGAGTGGAGATGGATTGAAACATAGGTTTCAGGACCAATCGAAATGCTAGAAAAGTGCCAAATGAACGAATAGGAAAATTTGCTAAAGTTACAACCTTAGATGGCCATTGGTCTCGTACGATGTGAAGAGTTTGCATAGTCATACTGTGCTAATTCAATAAGATGATCAATGCTTAATTTATTTTGAAATTACGAGGCGCTATTGGTCATTAAAAACTCTCACGATTTCAGACAATCCAAGGTAATGTTAACACCAGTCGTTACATGTATTGACCAGTTTACAACAAGTGCCTAGTCTCATGGGTGTAAAACATTCGAGCTGTTTATTTCGATTATGTATCCCTCTCTTTACTTGTTGATCACCCATTGAGAAATCATAGGGATATACCGTTATAACCCCGATTATACAAGGAGATGTTTGTGGGCGTCTGCTAGGCCCACCATACTGGGATCATAGCCTGGAATTTTAATCACTAAGAAAAGTGATAGCTAGAGATTTTGGGTTCCTATGCTAATGAGGTCAACCCCTGCATTTCAGGACGCCGAGACAAACAGTTTGGGGATCACTAAGAAAGGAAGTCGGGATCGAAATCGAATTCAAACAATCGATAACTGTCAATTCAGAATAAAGGCAGCTGTTTTGGGGGCCCAGCAGGTGACAGGCGAAAAGTGGAACCCGGCCGGAACCACTTGTAAGGATCTCGATGAGATGTGACAGGCATCCAATACGGAAGCTTCGAAGAGAAAGCCAAACAAATATCATTTTCCGGAAGGGTTATGCGACGTAACGAGGCAGAAATGACCTCGATTAGTGTTTGGATCCACGTTCCAGTTGGACTTTTTTCTACTCCGGATAAAATCGAATGGGGTGGACCGGGGATGAATATTTTTAGAAAGTGGCACGTGCGTTACCAGGCGTTGGAGAGACGAACTTGTCAACGTTTTATATTTATTGGCACCATTAAAAGCAGATTTTAAATGATGTATTGGTTTTTTCCGGGGTAAGAGTTAAAAAATGTTATCATTCTTAAAGAATTGATTTATCTATAATTTTTTACACAACAAATAATGAATGAATTGTTGTTTAGAATTATCAATTTATAAAATGTCATAGCAATTTTATTTTAATTATTTGTAGTCTTAAAATGGCTCAAAGTAAGGAAAATGAAATGAATAGAATCACAAACCTTTCGCAGAGCATAACGCTCATGAGACGGCTGTATGTGTGTCAATATTACAGTTAATTACAAAAGAGAATCGAGTCATTGTATTTTTTTTTCATTTTTTTTCTCTTGAATTTGAATAGTGAAATTTAGATGAAATATACAGTCCAACAGTTATTCATTGATTCATTTGTCTTCAGTGAACTATTAAGTAAACGTCACCGCTTCCGTCCATATCTTGATTTAAGGTAGTAGGAATAGCGGACAACGACTTGCTGCCAGTAATTGATCCGGTTAGGCACATGTGGACCTTTATGGAATAGAATGTTATTAAAAAACTTTGTTAATACTACAAAATATAAAACCGTTACAGAAAAAGTATACAACCATATAACCATAATAATAATAATCATTATTATTATTATTATTATTTTGCTGTAGAAAGTAATTTAAATGGTTCTAATTTTTTTTCCTTTTTGTTGCTTGAGCTCCTTGTATCTACCATTAAAATATATTTTGATAATATTTTAAGGTAAGCATTATGCATATCTAGAGAGAAAATAAATATGAAGTGAAACTAAAAAATATACACGCACAAGCAATATAAACGCGTATACACAGTCATTTGATTTGTTTGGTTTGGAGCGATACGGTCTACAGTTTTGCTTCCAGAAGGCTAATCAGATCGGGACTTACTGCTTGAAACCAATTTCGAATTTCTACGAATATTCATGCCAGCAATGGTGTTCAAACCATGGTTTTTGGTACCGAACAGCAGTACTTTTTCCAACTTCCCATTCTGCCACTGTTCGGCCCACTTGATGACATTACACTTGTAGTCACTCAGGTATGGTTTGGTTTGGTTTTGGAGAACTACGGTCTACTTTTTGCAACACAAAGGCTGATGAGACCGGAAACTACTGCTTAAATCCGATTCCGAGGGGCTACGAACATCCATGCCTTAGTGGGATTCGAACCCACGAACTCCAGTTCCGAAGGTCAGCACCCTAACCACTCGGCCATCGTTCGGCCCTGTGGTCACTCAGGAAAGTTGCTTTTCTGGAAAGGATTTCCTCAAAAGCGGTAGATGTTTCTCTCCCCGTTAGAGCAGCGTTTCTCAACCTTGTTTGGTTGACGACACACTAAAAATAAATTCCTATCCAGTTAGAGTAGTGTTTCTCAATCTTTTCTAACTGACGGCACATTAGAAATAAATGAAGTTATTTGCAGAAGAGAATTTCTGCAAAAGGTGTACGTCAGGCGGTTTCTTTGCGAGTTCAGATTTGTGCGTTGTAAAAAATTTGACCTTAATAAAAGGTGAAATAGTCGAAAACTTTTTCACCAACGTATTTCCGATTTTTCTTTACAGAGAACAGTCTATCGTTGTTCTGTACGTTTTCGTTGCTCTGCCAGTTTTTTTTCAAGTTATCATCGCTATTTATACAGTATACAGTTCTGTAGCTCTAAATTTATACTGAACATCACAGGTCTAGAATAGTAAATATTTTAGCAGCGGTTGAATGGGGTTAATTAAATGACCCCGACCTCAGAGAAACTCTTCTTAAAAATATGAAGGAGATTTATTTCTATTTACATTATTTACAAAATTGTACAGTTAGAGAGCACATCTTCGCTCCAACATAATTTACAATCGTATCTCAGAAAGAATCTCTGCTCACCTCGAAGTCAATGCTACCTGCACTCCCTCTCTCTTACTCTTCAAAGGAGAAATATTACAACGGGTTGAGAAGAGTAAACACCCCCACTACAAAGGGAAAGTCTCCTAAAGCTCCATTTAAAGAAAAAAAAAAAAAAAAAAAAAAAAAAAAAAAAAAAAAAAAAAAAAAAAAAAAAAAAAAAAACGGATGCGACCATTATTGTTTACAAACCATAAATATGAAGATTTACGTTCCGCAGGTGTGAGGAAAGCCCCGGGCATCTTCCCCTCTCTTTTCGGCTGTCTTTAATTTGGACAGAAAATACAAGAAATAAAAATATAATTAAAGCTAGACATACTCACAATCTAAACTAAAATAAGATATTATTCCAATAGAATGTGTGATGCTAATAAAGAAGTAAGTTATAATTGATAATTGCGGATATATCTGTGTGATACTAATAAGAAAATTAGTCTACTGAAATATTCAGAAGTAAATAAAAGTCCTTTAGCAAGGATACAATAACAATAAAGTTTACTTGTGAGGAGAGCTACGAAGACTACAAGATAAAAAGCTTTTTATTCTTTGTTAATATAAAGATGATTTTGAAATAAGTTTGTGGCACCAGTCATTTAGCATCGTAAATTTAATTATGAATATTTCAAAATGTTTATGTATGATATTCCTTTTTTCTGCTTCTTTTTATCTGGCATTCCAGCCTTTTACAAGCCTGAGCCTCTGCCACAACAGTCACCCTTTGTCTCAGCCCTAAAGGTAGACACCTTTCCAGTTCTGGATTATCGATTCTTTAAGGTCTTTTTCAATTCATTCAAGCCGAACGATGGCCGAATGTTTAAGGTTCTGGCCTTCGGTACCGTGGGTTCGAATCCCACTGTGGCATGGATATTCGTAGTCATTCGGAATCAGCTTAAACAGTAGGTCCTGGTTTCATTAGCCTCGTGCTGCAAAAAGTAGACCATAGCGCTCTAAACCAAACCAAACCAAACCAACCAATCAACTCATTCAATCCATTTTTCTCTTGGTTCTCTGTTTTTTAAGTTTAGTTTTTTGTTATTACTTCAATTATATTCTTCTCATTTCTCATTTAAGCATGCCCAAGCCATTGGATTCTTTGTGCCTTTATTTATGATAAACGGATATAAAAACAAAGGGAATACCAATGTTCTACAGTTTAAAAAGGTTAAATGAAGAGAACACCGTGATTTTTAAGACTGAAAAACATTTTGCATTGCCGTTCAGTTACTGTCGAGGTATACTCCCCCTTCGATATTAATTCCACCATGTTTAATTCGAGCTTAAAGCAAGTGAAAAACATACGGCACGAAACTATTTAAAAAGGTTTTTTCCTTTGAAATTAGTAATTGTACACTATATTAGCTTTGTCGTATTGCATTATTTTGTTTTGCAAAGCTGTAGTTATTGCTTCAAAAAATTACATGAAATACCACTTAAATTTTAAAAGCATCATATCTCGAAAACTATATAATTCGAATTTTCTTTCCATCTTAGAGGCACTTGAGATAGACTGTAGATAGATATGAGTTTAACTGTACTTTTTCTATGTACAGCTTAATAATTTATATATAAGTAAAGAAAGAGATAAAATGTGTTTATATCTATCACGCCGAAATCTACTGTTATGTCTCTCACGCAAGTATCCAATTGGTTCAAAGAATACATATAAAGAGTTTTACACCTGTCCTTCGTATCTAAACGTTTTTTCTCTTATTTTGTAACATTTTCAAATCAAACTGGCTCCAAGACACAAACGTGGTTTTGATGAAGGCCATCTGCATGTTTGATACTATTTCAAACAGGATTTCGTGGCATTTGGAATTTCGCATTTTTCAATAGCAATCGAAATAACTACCTTAAAAAGTTTCTAAAATCTGATTCACGAAGAAATAAAATTGGAATCCAGTTTGTAAGAACATCTGATAAATAATCTAAGGTTTGTTCAAGGTTTTAATCCAAAATTTAATTAAAAACAACACTCAAGATTTTCTCTTTATCCCTGAAGGTTACATGTGTAGTATTTAACACAAGTTGAATAATTGCGTTACAGTCAAGATGATTAAGTACGAGTAATAATGTAAAGTATATTAAAAATAGATATGTGTCAGGCTTACGATTATAACGCACAATTCATTGCAAATTTTTATGAGAGGAACTGAAAGAGCTGGTACTTGTGGGAGTGTATTTTGGAGTTAATGAATTCCATACTCACAAGTACCGAAAAGCATAGTGGACTCCGATAAGAAGAAACTACTACAAGGTAAAATGAGTAGGACTGACTGTGTTGTATTAAGTAATTAAATGAGGAAGAACCTATCCAAAAATATCATTGACACAAACTCATTTATACGTATATGTCTAGTTTGGTTTGGAGCACTACGACAAGTTTTTGCCACACAGAAGTTAATAAGATCGAGATCTACCTCTTGAAGCTGTTACAAATATTCATGATTACTGCGGAATTCGTACTCGTGTACTCGAGTACCAAAAGATACTGTCCTACCGATTTGGCCATAATTCGGCCCTCTCAATGGACCATCTTGAGAAAGAGGTATTTTTGTTTCTGAGTCTGTATCACGCACCCATCTACCCACATCTTACATATTTAGCCCACAAATTTTAAAGAGATATTTTGTGGCCTGTCAGGTTTAAATGCGGCACTCCGTGATTCTATTGCAACGCTAGGCTGTCTCGTACTTTTCAGAACGATGGCCGAATGTTTAGGGCGCTGCTTTTCGGTTCCGGAATTCGGGGGTTGAATTGCATTGCTAGCATGGATGTTCGTAATCATTCGGCTTTAAGCAGAGTCCTGGTCTTGTTAGCACTCGTGTAGCGAAACAGTAGACTATAGCGCTTCAAATCAAACCAAACCGTACTCTCCAAGCAATGGTTATTCACCTATTTGTGGAAAGATCGAAGTCTAATAGTAAACTAATGTACGTATACTAATACCGATTGTTTGCCGTTTAAACGCATTTCTTGGTTCACACAAGTGATTTTGTTTCCAACGTTCTAGAAATCCGAGTAATGTATATAGTTACAGACATTTTTATAAACTAAATTCAAACATTGGTTTGACTTTCCGTACATTTTTAGGAGAGTTTGAGAAGAAAACAGGAAACTGAGAACTCGAAAGGAAAAGTAAACCAACAGAACAAGCCTCGAAGAATCTTGACCCATTGATGCGGCCTCAAAAGTTGTCCTACTTGAAAACAAAGGTGTTGACAACTCAATGCTTCCTCTTCTAAACTAACTGGTTGAGAACTCTACACTTAAGAGCGACTTCGTAACCTAACATATTATAAACTTTTTTTTTCTTTTTCTGTATGTTATTTCAAATAAAATAACAAAGGAAAAAAGTTTAATGGTAAGCCAGTTTAGAATAACAACGAATTTTTTTTAGCAAATTTAAACGGTCCGATAAAGAAAAATTCACAGTATTACGGAAGTTTCTTTTTTTTCTTTTGAGTAAATTTAAAGTCTTAATTAGAACTATCATTTGTTGCGCAATTGAAAAATCAACAGGAAAATGTCTTTTATAAATTTCGCAATGCGCTTACAACAGTTCTTTCAAAATAGGACTTTCTAAAAAGTTATTTTTAATCAGTTGATGTGTAGTATTAGATACAAAACTATATAAAAGAAATATGAGTGTATATTGCGCACTAGCAGTTAACACATTGTATACGGGACACGTACTAGTACGTTTTCTGACGATTGATACTTGAGAGCGGGTCAAGTACTAGTACGAGTTGGTGTACAACATGGTTTGTTTGTGAATACAAAAATAATGGTATATACAGGAAAACAAAGCTGAATGTTCTTGCCTACTACATAGATTCTAGAAAAAATTAGTCAAATAAAAACTAGCTTTTACATCAGTCGATGCGGAACCACAGAACGGGAAGTTTGATTAAAAAATCAATTTAGATTTAAAATTAACTTTTTATTTATCGTTGCGAAAATGATATTATATATATATTATATATATATTTGTATTTATATATATATATATATATATATATATATATATATATATATATATATATATATTTATTTATTTGTCTATTTATATATTTGTTTATGTATAAAATACGAAAAGTTGGTTAAAAAGCTAAATAATTTTCTATCTATTGAGATTCAACGGAATAACTAAATTTACGCGCAAAACGCCTGCTCCCGGTACAATTCCGCTGCTAAACGTACCAGCACACAATGTGTTAAAGAGGATTGCCTTTACCAGTGACGTAGCCAGAACTTTTTACGGGAGGGTCCAAAGTATTAATCCGAAGTAAACTCTTAATCCCGTGAAAAAAATCGTTATACACATACAAAGAACATGCATACATAAGTTTTATGCATATATCCAAAGTTTTGAATGCATTCATAAATACGTCATAAAACGGATCAGCAACGCTGTATGTGATTTTATTGTATCTTGAAAAATTTGCAACCACAATGTTCCTTTTAATTTAAACTCCAGGTTTTTGCCTGGTAAATGCTGGAGCATATTCGCGCTCCAGTGCTTACTAGACAAATATAATCTAAAGTAATTTTATGAATAGCTACGAAAATAAAAAAAATATTCAGAAAGGTATTTTGACAGATCCTTTTATTTATTTATTTATTTATTAATATTATTAATATTATAATAATAATAATTATTATTATTTGCAAAATTACTTACGTTGTATTACCATAAAATTCGAAATTAGAATAGTGTAATCAGTAATTTATAACCTACCGTTTATTAGTAGTAATTAATTCTAGATTTTGAGACCAGCTAGTTCAAACCTTTATACGCTTTAGAAATCTCATGAACTGAAAAAAATTCTAAATTTGTCGACATCCTGTGCAATTTCTAATGCTTCTAATTTTTTTGTCCTAATTATAACGCGAAGATATATTTTTATCCTTTTCATGGTTAAAAACCATCTTTCAATCTTTTCAGCAGTAACTAGTAATATACATAAATTTTAATAAGTTTAAAATCTTGTAATGCATACACTGAAAACATTTCAGGGGTGGTGGTGAAAACTTCCCCCTCTCATAAATACGTCATGGTCCTTTTCATACTCATATATAGTTGTGAATTCAAATTTTTTAAAAATAATTTGCATCATTATACTTTTTTTGTAAAATATTTTTTTTCTATAAATTTCGCAAGCTATAGATATAAATCCTAGGAATTACGAGATTAAACTCGTAAAAATATTCTCTTTTTATCTTTTTTAATTTATGAGATATGTTATCACAAAATCACACAATTATTGCCTATAGCCCGAAAAGCGTTATTCAAAAGTTGCATTCAGTTTCAGCTATATATGATGCGGTGTTATCAAAAGTAATATTTTTTTCTTTTTTGTTCGTAGTTGATAACCTAACTTCACAAGTTTCTAAAACTTCACTGGAGTTCAAATATGTACTCTAAATGGCCAAAGTTAGTAAACGAATCGCTAAGAATATTTTTAGAAATTTATACAAAAACCTAAATTTTAAACAGGTCATAATATTTTGGCTCTAAATAAATTTATTTATAATTTACATATATATGTATATATATATATATATATATATATATATATATATATATATATATATATATATATATATATATATATATATATATATATATATATATATAGAGAGAGAGAGAGAGAGAGAGAGAGAGAGAGACAGGAACAGTATATATGCGTATAAAAGTATATAGTAATTTGTCCATCATCTCTCTCTCTCTCTCTCTCTCTCTCTGTATATATATATATATATATATATATCTATATATATATATATATATATATATATATATATATATATATATATATATATATATGTATATATGTATATATATATATATATATATATATATATATATATATATATATATATATATATATATTGTAATTGAATATATACGTGTATCGTATATATGAATATATTTAACTGTGTGTGTATGTATATTTCTCTCTCTGTGTGTGTAACTGAGATCGCAGATACTTCGTCATAACTCAGAATTTGCACAAATTTTGAACAAATACGTGCGCGTGCTATTTTTGAAAATCAAATTCATGCTTATGTTGTTTATTTCCAGGTAAGAAAATAGAAAAACTGCACTTACCTCAGAAGGACCGTTTGGGTAGTATGATTGGAGCTCTACGGTTCACTGTTTTGTTACACGATGTCTAATGAAACCAAGATTGCGAGAAGGACCCGGCTAACTCGAAACTAATGAACAAAAGACGAGAGAGGTACTTAAATATCTGATTTGGTAGAGACATTCCACCGAGAATCAAGGTCAGGTCTTTGCAGGATAATTCCAGATTTATTTCCTCCCCCACCCCAGAGGTCAACCGAGGGAGAAATGGGGGAGAGATCTGTAGATCCAAGATCAAGGGCACCGAACATAGTTTCGGTTTATTATCGTTTATTACGATTAAAAAAAAAAAAAAAGAAAAAGAGTTTGCCATTTTAAAAATAAATTCTTAATTAAAAAATATAGTTATACAAAATTACGTGCATTATATGCATTTATTCTAGGGTATATGACAGACACTACTTTATATTCTATAAAAATTCATTTGCACCCAATTTTTACAACTAGCTACAGAGTTAAAAAATTGTTGTCGATATTAAAATCTTTTCTGCTCGTCCCATCACGTGATATAACCCTTCCCAGTCGACATCAAAGTTTATTCTACTTATTCTGCGAAACAAAATTGTTAGTTGTGACTACAGCCACATACATACATATAAAGGTTTTAAAGAGTCTGTAAACAAAGTAAAAATTAACCTTATAATATAATAGGGCTATTTTATTGCGAAAACTCATAAACGGCAGGGGAAGGTTTATATTTTACTGTGCTATTATTTTCCTTTATTACCACACTTCTAACTGCGCTATGAACGTCGAATCATTCTTTCCCTTTTCCTGAAAAATAAAGAATGGAATTATGGCGGTGTTCGTTAGAAATGTTTTCTTTTTCAGGGCGGGTCTTAATTTTTAAATCTTTCATATATCTAAATTTGTCTGCCCAAAATTAGTGATATAATGGGACTTAATAGCCAGTAGTCGCAAGACTTAAGGTCTGGGGCAAAGTTAGGTCTTAGAGACTAAGATCTTAGAGATAAAGATCTTAGAGACTAAGATGTGGGTCGTCGACGACCACACAATCTCTTGTTAAAGGCATCATCAAAGAACTCTCGCATTTGAAGGGAAGGGGAGCCCCGTGTTGCTACATATAGATAGACATCATTCATGATCCCCATACTTATCCAAAATTTCATATGTTATTAAAAATCTCAATGACGAGTAAATGGGTAAATATGTAATATTTCTTTCGCTGCATGATATTTTAAAATCGAGGCTGTCATAAAAGTGAATGTTTGTTCTAGCTGCAGAAGAGACATTGATACTGCTGTTCGCAATATACTGTATGGATATTTTGTATTTATACAAAATACTATATTTGGATACAGCCCCTCATCTTTTTGTTTCCTTTTGGGAAGAACGGATTTCGAGTTTATTCTTTCGACGAACACTTTCTTAATTTTCCAGCTGTGCTTTTGGGACTTTCACAAAAGTTGCTCTATACATTTAGCTAATACATCATGCACATTATATTTTGATTGCATTCGCGCATGCACAGTGAAACATTTAGTAAACCTACTCATTTTTCATCCAATATTCATTATTTCTTAATTCCGATTGCAGGGTATTGTGTACAATGTTGTTTGACATGCATCTTGAAAATAGCATTATTTGATATTGAGAACTCTGCAAATTATAAGCAAAACACTTGGAGAAATTTTGGATTATTTTTATAAAAACCTCCATTTCTCTACGAGTATACGTGTTATCCTAAGAACAATCTATACTGATTATTACAAGAAGCATCCTAATCATGTGCTAAAGTTTCAACGCTTTTCATACATTACTTTTTACAGAGTTATCCAAAACATATTCTTTTTTCTTCAATTTGTTGACGGTCCCCTATGGGGTTTCGGGAAAATTTTTTTGCTGAAATATATGAGGTCTACCATCCTGTTTAGACGCCTATGGTTTCAGGATAATTCCTCGAGTATTTTTCTAGATATAGTGGATATATAGTGGTGTGGAGACGCAAGTGAGACAGTTAATGTAAGAGTGGGGACAATAGGACCGAAATTAAGTTACGTAAAGTTTTATATAAGAATAGTTGAAGTAAGCAGATATTAATTTTGGTATTCTTAAAGTAACTAAAGTTCATCACAATCAGAAAAGAAACAAAGACAATTCGGCAAAGTTGTAATTTTAGGAATAGAATAGACAGACATTTATTTTAGTATATAATTATAATTTAGTTAATTTGGGTTAAAATATCATTACACACAATATGGGCATAATTATATGCATATATGTATGTATGTATATATGTATATATGCCTGAGGGGCCTGAGGGATATCATTTTTACGCAAGATGGAGCCCTTCCACACGTTGCTGTACGAGTGCAACAGCTGCTATGACAGAAATACACAACAGAAAGAGTCATTAGCCGCTATTTTCGAACTGCATGGCCACCTCGGTCAGCTGATCTTCCTCCATGCGCCTTCTGACTATGGGGTTACCTTAAGTCCAAGGTCTATCAAGGAATGGTCCAGGATCTGGTTACGTTGAAGGATAACATATCATGGACTGTACGGGAGATTCCTGCAGACATGTTACTTTCTGCTGTTGTGCATACTGTGCACAGAATGCAACATGTGGTCCACAACAACGGCAGCCACATTGAACCTCATTTGAATGCAAAATAAAAGGTAATTTCCGTATTGATTTGCATTTGTTAACACTCTATTTTCTATTACACAGTGCCAAATATTCCCCTAGCGGTGACTTTTGGAACTAATTTGTTTTTTCGAGGAATCCTTCGTCCCCCGTCTTGTTTAATCTTCCTACAAAATGTGGCGTCATTCTCGCAAATAGATCGCGCTACAGAACACTGTGAGCACTGTCAGTTTAATTATGGCCACCCGGTATGTATGTATATATATATATATATATATTATATATATATATATATATATATATATATATATATATATATATATATATATATATATATATATTATATATATATATATATATATATATATATATATATATATATATATATATATATATATATATATATATATATAATATTTACATACATATGTGGAAGTCATAGCCCCTTATTAGGATAGCTGACGAGACACCCTTCTCCCTATTATGTTAAAAGTTACAGACGTCCTATCTTCTCCTACTACATCATGCAATAAAATTATGAAAAATGGGAAAGACGATGTTAAAGATCTATTTCAGCATCATGAGCTAAGACTTCGTAATACTAATAACTTTCACAAGTAAAGTGCAACCATTAAGTTTCTATCAATGACATTTCGTGAGTTGTAAAACATTGTTTCGCATAATTCTTACTCTTTCTCTCAGAGATACTTTAAAACGTATTTGATAAAAGTCATACTTTTTTTGATCGATACAGATAAAAAGTTAAAAAAAAACTTTCAGGAAAAAAATAAATCGAAATTTATTATCAAACGTCAAAGCGTTTTATTTAGTCACTTAAACAACACGACATCACTCGTGTGAAACACAAGTCGTACGTCACCGATTTTCGTCAAAATCAGAGTACCTATTTTTACTATTATTGTTACTCTTTCCGATTCGAATGTTTTCCCTAGAAAGGCGATCCTTCTATCCGTCTACGCTCCCATTTGACGTCACTTACAAAAACCATCTTCTCACGCGAACACGTTGTTTGCATGTAAACAGAGCGTTTGTTGCTAAGCGGAATTAATCGAGAAATGAAAACTCGACCCGAGTGATGTGCTTCAGAACGGTTAATACACTTTTACTCCTTTCGAACGAGGCTCTCAACGGCGGTCGTGCAGACACGCCATCTCGAAATTAGAAGGTGAACGCGAAAGATGGCGAAAACTGTTCTTCGTAAACAACAAAACATGTTTTTCGGGATTGCGCGTTCTTATATTCCAATTTTTAATCCTGCGGGGAAATAATTAATTTCCGCGCTTTTCCCTTTACAAAATTAAAAACAAAATAAAACCGTATGCTTTTTCAGGAAAATCAGAGGGAAAAAAATACTAAGAAATTCAAAATCAACGGTTATTAAATAAGTAAAGCGTCTTGGAGTGTAACAATAATCCATTTTTCCTCAGCTTTATTCACCTTTATCTGTGTCTAGCAATTATTAAGCACCTAGTAATTATTAACTTTAGTTACTAAAAATTTTCTCAAAGTAATTATTAAATATAAGAAACGGAAGAATTTTATCAAACGATTTGAGTGTTCGGGAAGGAACATAATTCACACACACACACACACACACACACACACACACACACACACACACACACATATATATATATATAATCAAGAGCCAAAACATTATGATCACCTGTCAATAACGAGTTGGCCCACCTTTGGCGCTCAAAACAGCTTCAACCCGCCTTGGCATGGATGCTACAAGTCCGGAGATGTCCGGAGACAGATTGTACCAGATGTTTAAGCAACGGTTACTCAAATCCGAGATATTGCGAATTGGTTTGCTTTGAACTCTGAGCTGCCTTCATGTGACATTCCAAATGTGTTCTATCGGATTGAGATCCTGTGAGTTAAGCAGCCATGACATTAGCTGGAATTCAGCATCGTGTTCCTGGAACCACTCGAACACAATTTTAGACTTGTGACACGGGGCGTTGTCCTGTTGGAACATTCCATTTCCAGCTGGAAAAACAGAGACCATGTAAGGGTGCAACTGGTCCGCAATGATGTTCAGATACCCTGTAGCATTCATGGTCTTCTCAACCACAACCGCGGGTCCCAGAGACTCCCCAGAGAACGTCCCCCAAAGCATAATACCACAACCACCGGCCTGTGTATGATGTATTGTACATTGAGGGAGCAACTGTTCGACTGGAAGATGGCGTATCCTGACACGGCCATCGGCATGATGAATGACAAACCGTGATTCATCTGACCAGGCAACTTTCTCCCACTGATCCATGGACCAGTCACGATGTTCCCGGGGCCAGCGTAGGTGCAGTTGGCGATGACGCTTGGTCAGCAAAGGCACAGGAGTGAGACGTTTGTTGCTTAGCCCCATATCCAACAGTGTCCTCTGAACAGTGTGCTCCGATATTCTACTTTGCCCTGCATTGTAATAGGTTACCAGCTGAGCCACTCACTGTGTCCGGTTTTGCTTTACCATGCGAGACAGTCTCCGATTCTTCAGACTCTCCAGCAGTAGTTAAATACCACTTCCACCTGATCACGTGCCTTCCACGTCATAAAGGCGAGTTCGTTGCAAAATGTAGGGGTGGTCATAATGTTTTGGCTCTTGAGTGTATATATATATATATATATATTATATGTATATATGTATATATGTACATATATATACATATATATATATACATACATATATATATATACATATATATACATACATATATATATATACATATATATACATACATATATATACATATATATACACACATATATATATATATATATATGTATGTATATGTATATATATATATATATATATATATATATATATATATATATATATATATATATATATATATATATATATATATGATATAATGAATATAAAATTTTTTATGATAACCTGCATTTGAAAAATTTTATAATGGTACGAAAGAGAGTACTACGTGACCTAGAGCAAATGTAGAAATGTCACCAAGTCGCCAAATTTATTTGGCGAAACTTGTCTTCATGGGGATAAAATAAATGTAATATAAATAAAAACGAAAACAAGATATTTGTATCCGATCATTTTCGTATGCGGATGTTTGTTTAATTTCTCTTTTAGTTCTTGTTGTTTAAAATGAGAGTCGGGCTTTCTTTTCTTCACAATGTTTAGAAAAAAATGGTCTGGTTGTGTAGGGGGTCTTGCCTTTCTCCCGGGAAGTGAAGCAATTACACACACACACTATATATGTGTGGGACATCACTTCAGCTTTTACATGCTTTAGAAAAATGATACTATTATAGTCGAAGGGTCCCATCTAGCCAGCCCACCGTATGAAACTTTAAGGCTTTTCACCTAAAAAATGAATTTGTCTCTTTCAATGGTAAAGCGTTTTCCTGAAATATAGGGCTGATAATTGTCGATAGCCCAAACTCCGGCAAGGGCTGCTCTCATTTCTGGAGTCTGCGTTTTAGAGGTATGTGCTACGATTGTTTCAGCTTCGTTTTATATCAGTACCAGAGCTGCTTCAATACAATATCTAAAGCATCTGCATAACCTTTGTGGGTTCATTTTAAGCATTCCTGTTGAAGGATAAGAAGTAAAAATGCCAAAAGCTTCTACCTGTTCAAAACTCCAGTGAACTTTTGCGTCCCATTCTCAACAACTGCACCAGCTTATAATTGCTGATAGTCCATTCTCTGGCAAGGGATTCTCTCAGTAGTGGAGTCTATGTATTCAAAGTATTTGCTACGATTGTCTCAGCTTTATATTAGTAATCACATGTACTGATTATTCAATATGGATTGTATATGTGCTGATTATTATATATATTCAATACAGTATCAAATGATATAAATAATTCAATGATGAGAATGATATAAATGATTCAATACAATATCTAATGGCATCCATATGAGCTTCTGTGGGTACAATTTTAGTATCCTAACACAGGATCAGAAATAAGAGCTTCTTTCAGACTGTCAGAAGCTTCCACTTGTTCAGGAATCAAGTGAATTTTGGTGTATATATTCACCAACATCTGGAAGGCTTCTTTAGATGCCAAAGGCACTTAAATGAAAAACATTTCAAAAATATAAGCAAATTCGTATAAATTTTCTAGTATCAATATGAGAACATTGATTTGTACATACACATATACGCGTATATGAATACGTGTGCATGTAATGTCCTCACAACCCGAAATGTATGTCACAGTGTGGCAGAAAGAACAGCCATATTATTTCCGGGAAGATTTATGTTAAATCCAATACATGTTGATCATAGAAATATTTTTAACAAACTGATTAACTTCACACAAAATTACATCTCACTTAAATCCAAGTTTTCAATACAGTTGCTAGTATTTTTACATTTCTTTTCTGAATGTTTTTATTGTGATTGTTTTACTATTGTTACACGATTTGCATTTATTGGTCATGATGGTTCTTGCGACACTCTGAACAAATCTTACAGAACTTAAAGCGTAGCTTCTCTTGGGGAAACCTAGGTTACAACATTTTTAACGTCAATTTCATCCTGCCTGAGGATTATACAGGAATTTACAATACCTAAAAATCTAAGTTATAAAACTTGTCCTTTTTAATTCGGTTTCTTAATAATTATATTGTTTGCTTTGTGTAATTCTACTAATTATTAATTTAAAATTAATTTAGTTTGGTTTGGAATGGTTCGGTCAATTTTTTTGCAGCACGAGGGATAATGACACCTTGACTTAGAGCTTCCAAACGGTTACGAACCTGCATGCCACAGTGGGATTCGAACTCACAAACTCGGGTACCAAAGATCAGCACCCTAACCATTCGTCCATCACTCGGCGAATTTAAAATAGGGGGGTTAGCAATATATATATATATATATATATATATATATATATATATATATATATATATATATATATATATATTAATTATTCTTAAGCGTCAATATATGATTTTAAGTTAAGGCCTATTAGTTTAATATCTTATGCATTATATGTATATACACACTAATATGCAACAGGGTAATATGCTTAAGTAAAGTACTCTTTAAATATTAATATTACTGAACACTGGATTACATCTTGCATACTATTACAGATTTTTTTTACTTCCTTTTCTATTGCTCAATTGAATTCAAAGACATCTTCATTAATTTTTTTTCTTTCTCCCCTGAATTATTCAAAAGGACTCGATGTCTTTTTAACGGCCCAGCTTTCTTCTCCTTTTAACCGTCCCTGACCCTTTTCAATCTCTCCCTTTGAGATCGTCGAAATTGAAGCGAAGTGGTGGTGGGAGAGTAACGTTAAAAAGGCCCTTTCCACTTCGCGTGCCAAGCCCTGCTCCCATGGCGACCGTGCAACGGAATGCGAGACCTCCGGTGAATTATGTGTCCGCAGACAAACACAAAACACCGGCCGACGGACACCGCCACTGTTTATGTCCGGCTGAGCGATCGACGAAGAAAACTGAATATCTCGTTAGGTAAGAAAACCGTTCATCGCTTTTAATTTATTTATTGACGCGTGCTTGCATGACTGTATATGTAGGATTTGAGTTTAAAGCTCTTCAAAATTCTCCAAATTCCTGTTCTATTTTTCTAACTTTAACTTCCCAGTCATCCAAATTAAAAATCAAGGATAAGATTAAGATTGCATTACTTCCATACTTTTTAAAACTAAAAACTGAATTAATAATGACTACGGGCAGCTTTTTTACTCCTTTTATAAACCAAATGTCATTCCTCCCAAGTAAAACTGAAGATCTTTGCAATTGTTATGCCTTTGTATGCATTTTTACCTCCACGAATTATTTAATGAGCCACAAAAGAACCGAAGCTTTCTGTCATGGGAATTTCAGCACGTGATTATCCTTAGGAAGGCATTTCCACAAATCAACAGTAGCACTGTTATCTATTGTTTGTGTCAGACGTGTCCGACTATTCTCCGATTTTTTATGAAAATTAAAGGGTTTTTTTGTAAAAATATGCCTGGTCTTAGTGTTCCAATGAGTTGACCTCCAAGACATGACTGCAGTAAATTTAAAGAGACTAAAATATAAACTATATTTCGAAGTATGATCGACGAATGATAATTTTTACCAGTTACATATATAAATATGTGTGTGTAATGATTCTTATATCCATTAATCATTTTCAGTTAAATTCTATAATTGCTGTTTGGCAACTCTATGCCCAAATAACAATCCCCTGTCTGTTATATGGTGATATTACTTTCTTTTGTTGTAATTTATTTGCCCATTGGCGACCACAAAGTCGCCAAGCCGCAATTTCCATACGAGACAAAATTCAACTGACATAATTGTTACATAACGAGCCTCCCTTTACAAGCATCACCGCATGATGGAAATTAACGATTCTGATTGGCTAGAGTTTATTTAGGTGATTAATGTGTCATACCCTGTAGAAGACAGGGCAAGGAGAGTGTTGATAACAGTCATACAGAATAAATCATGCAGTTTTATAAGTGCTCTCACAGTCTTAGAATTTTTTCTGTATGCTAAAATTCTCCACGATTGCAACAATGATATAATCAAACTATTGACTGCACACACACGCACATATATATGTGTGCGTGAGTTATGTTCGTTTATGTTATCGGGGTTGTACCACGATCTTCTCGTCAGAGTACAGTCATGGTCTGAAATGGTGATCGGAGGATATACAATGCTTGTTACTGGATAGCCTTTATTCAGCAGAGCTGGCACTATGAGGCATTTAGCTTTCCCATGCGAGCTCCGATGGCAAGGCAATGGAATTCATCCTAATCTAGAAGCAAACTGAATTCTTTTTCCACAGATTCCTAAGCCAGAATTTCAGCGGAGTATGTGTTTCATCTTAATATGCTTTTCTATTAGAAGCGAACCGAATAAGAGCCGAAGGGGTAGGGCGCTGTTCTTCGGTACTGGAGTTGGCACAGACATTCGTAGTCGTTCGGAATCGGCTTTAAACAATAGGTCCTAGACTCATTAGTCCTAGTTAAAAAGAGAGAGAGAGAGAGAGAGAGAGAGAGAGAGAGAGAGAGAGAGACTATAACGCTCCAAATTATACCTAACCAAATTATTAATCGCAAGGGAAATTTATGTGGATTTTTTCAACTTTGAAAACCCAATGAGTTTTTAAACCCAGATGACTATTTAAAATGTTAAACACAAAGGCGACAAGAAGTTTAATACCAAATATTTGGACAAAAATTAGACCTTTGCTCTGGCCTCCCGATGAACTTAACGAGTAAAGTTTAGAAATCTGAATTTATAGAGAAATATATATGTGCCTCGGAAGAGATAAAGCCTATCTATACCCCCAGATCTTCTTATTCAATACTCTGTGTAGATAAAAAAAAGTGACAACTCTGTTTAAATCGATTAGCTATTTTAAACAAAAGTGACCTGAAGACACACATCCGTATATACATATATATATATATATATATATATATATATATATATATATATATATATATATATATATATATATATATATATGTTTTATACCTTTTCCTGAACATTATATTTATTTAACCGACAGAAAAACTTATATCGCCAAATTTAACAATTTGGCAATTTCTTGGCAACATTATTAGTACCTATTGTAGGTCACGTGATAATCACTTCCCTTACATTATATTTGTTGTAAAAGAAAGTCTAACAGTTATATATATATATATATATATATATATATATATATATATATAGAGAGAGAGAGAGAGAGAGAGAGAGTATATATGTTACATTTTTACTTCATTGTATATACCTACTGTACATTTAATTTGTCGTTTTCGTTGTACGTTAAACTTTGAGGTATTGAAATTAGGCTACTGCTGGTCGAAACGTTTTGCGCATTACTAATGGAAAGTGATTATTCGATATATTACCGACATGAATCTATCTACTATAATTTTGAAAAGTAACTCTTAGGTAGCGAGGAGAAATAAAATGTCATATTGAATCAATACATTTATTTCAACAACATTCATTCAATTTAAAATGACATTGTTACAGTTTATATCCATAAATGGTAGAATTTGGAGAACGTTCTAATTGATTTAGAAATATAATCTCTAAATATTATCTCCCAGCAGTTCACTTGTGAAAAATTAGAAATCAGTGTAATCCTTTTGCAGTAGCAGTAGTCGACGGACGGTTACAGTTTTATTTTCTGAATATAATATTCCAAATTTATTTACATTCATTGGTTTATTCTATAAGGAATTATTAACCAATCTTCTGTTATAAAGTAATGTATGAGTTTTTATAGATTACCTTTAAATGTACTCCTGATTTATGCAGGGGTACTTTAATCCTCTCTCCTCCATCAAATTGGTACAGTGCGGTTCCAAAATCTTTGGAAATGGACGATAGTGCAACAGGTAGAGTTCCATCTTTTGGTATTGGAGTCATATACTAGCTTTTTAGCTGTCCGAAATCAGAATTAAACAGTAAGCTTGGTCTAAATACTACCGTTTGGAAATTAATATGCAGATATTTTAGCATAAGAACGCAACTAAATCAATAAACTATAAATCTATACAGCTCCCGGGATCAATAATTAAAAACTATATGACAGAAAAAAATAAATTGGCAAGAATATTGGGATAAAAGGGAAAAAGGAAGAGCTACACATATTATAATATCAAAACTTGACCAGAATTTACAATTCGAAAATAATATTTAAAACTATTTCATAACCGGTCATGGAAGTTTCCCAACCTACTTACATAAAATCAAAAACTAAAAACCAAATTGTTAATGTAGAACGGCAGGTAATTCACTGCTATACATGCAAGTAAAATGTAATCTTGTTCCCATGTTTATAAAAAATACGAAAATGAAGCACAAATCGAATATTTTTAAAGAATATATAATAATCGCAATCATATTAAAAAGTTAAAAGGAAATCTATAATATATTAAATACAAACTACTCTTTTATACAGTTTAAATTTTGAAGTAAGCGAAGATAAAAAAGTATTCAAATTTTAAGTCAGTTAATCAGTGTATAATTTTGAAATTGATAATGATGAAAAGTTTTCCCCACCCGCTTAAGCTTTTGCATCCATAAATCCTTGAGTTGGATATGGGTATGGATCGTCTAAGTCTAAATGGATACAATGTATGAAATAAACTTTCGTAACTGGAGTGTTGTGGGTTCGGAGCCCGAGTCGGCCAAAGATCCACCGTGTTCGTTAAAGGTGATTGGACACGTAAAATATGTTCAGGGTCACAATGCCCTCGAAGTTCTCAATCAATACCTCTGAGAGGGGGTAGCAGGTCAAGCCTATGTTTCTTGTACGAAGTAGTGTATGGATCAACTATGCTTTGTTTGACTAAGTGGCATCAGAAACAACAAGAAGAAGAAATAGATAAAGTTCTAAGCCAAAATCCAGCTGCAGTTGCATCTTAGTTGATAGCGTTACGGTTTACTTTTTTGCTATATGATGGCTAATCAGTCCAGGACCTACTGCTTAAAGTCGGTTCCAAACGGCTACTAGCACCCAAGCCAGCTGCCGGATTTGGACCCATGAACTTCGGTAACGAAGTGCCACGTCTTATTTATTCAGCCATTGTTCAGGCCATTATTCGTCTTGAAAACCTAACATACCATGGATGACTTTTACGTAATATCCTACTTTAAGAATTCTTATACAAGGCTAAAATGATGTTCTTCAGGAAGCCAATATCAGTAGAGAGATATATAAACTACTTAGTATCCTGAAGTAGGCAATAAAGAACATCATAAAAAATCACAATGCTTTATCATGCCGACATCTGCAGCTATGAAAATACCAGACGTGGAACGAAAGTGATAAAAAGAGTCTATCAAATAGCGTCGTCTATAAGAATAAAACAACTTTTATCTCCCTCATAAGTTATCTTTGATTTTATAATACAAGAAAAGTTGGTATGAAGTTACAAGAATTTTTACTTGCAACGAGAAATGTAAAATATGAATAAAGAAATATAACGATTTCATCTAGATTTTGTGATAAAGTACGCGTAAGAGTACAAAAGAACTGTTAGAAGTTCGGTGGAAGTTGTTTCTTTGTTATAAACGGTACTGTAGTACAAACGCATTTTTATTTGCTTCATTCCGCATTGGATCAAATTTTTCCTTGTATGATATCAGATTCATATGCGTATTGAGTTTGTATTTAATAAAAGATTTCAGCTAAAAGAAAAACATCATTAAAAGTCATCCGGATTACTTAACAAAATGCATAAAAAATGCATCATTTACTTTACTCAGGCATTGCTGTATGCAGTTCTGTCAAATTGTTACGTAAGTAGGTATCTATAATCTGCACTGAATGAATATTAGCTTTACACATATGCCTACACAAAGCTGCCAACTTGTACGATTTTTTCGTACAATGTACATAATTACAGATAATTTTACTATTGTACTGATGATTTAAAAAACGTACAAATTTTAACGAAAAAAAAGTATAAGCATAGGGAAGAACCCCCGTCATGGTAAGCATATAGGTAAGAAGAATTGAGGGGCTGCATTTGGAAGTAAAATTCTAGATTTACTTGCATACACATATGTGTATGTACGTAAACGTTAAGTTATGATGACCATTTTAGTCCTGATTATCCAAGATATGAGCATTTTGTTGCCATTACCAAACTGTTTGGACCAAGTTCATAAGTAGGACATGATATTTTAGTGCCAGCTATTAGTTCGGAAGACCTTGAGCATTTTAATTGCGACGGAATCCTTCTCACGTTACTTAGCGTGCTGGCAGACTTCTCGTAAGCGAGTATGATCGGTATTACTGACGATATAAAAATAAAACATCCCTTTGAGATCGAGCAGAATCCGTGAATACAGTCTCCCGCTAGAATACAAAACAGCCCACAATCAAGTCTCTGCTGCAAGTATTATGTGATACTTTTACTGTATTTCGTCGAGGTTGTATTTATTTATTTCTAGGGCCAAACGGCGCACGCATTACCTTGACTAGCTTCTTTTCTTAAAGTTGCGAGTGAATGTCGTGATAGGAACAACGTTTGTTTTATTAGCTTCATTTCCATACACTTGGAATAAGTGCAGTTTTGCGTAAAGAAAGAAATGTGTTTTGGCATATCTTTAAACTTCTAAAAGAAATGTAGTGATGCAGTCTTAACTCGCTATTTATTGCAGATACGTGGTTGCTTGGCAGTATGTAATCATATTTTTGCTTGCAATTTAAGGTGATTTTGTATACATGCATTTAGAAATACATATATGAAATGCAAGAGCCGGTATTACGCTGCATATTAATTGGTAGGTAGTAAAGATTAACGATGACTTCTATCTAGTAAGTTTTGATTTTTTAAAGAGAGATTTGAACTTAAAGCTTTTCTAAAAGATAAGAATACCATCTGTACAATTTTCTGGGATTGGTTATCCCGAAGAGATAAATTATCACATACCAAGGGTTTTCCGAAACGTTTTATGTCCAAAAATCCTTTATTACTGTAAGCACCTTAACATGAACCCCCAAGTAAAATAACTTTACACAGTTAAATAACAAAAGAGTCTAAAATTTTAATTTTGATGTGTTTACCCATAATATAAAAATAAGATATAAATAAAACATTTTGGTCTTTAAATCAACGTATATCAAAATTATACCCTGTTTTTAAATTATAGAAACTTTTATTTCTACTGAGATGGGTGAGTTTAATAATAAGTTCATATAAGAAAACTTACGAAGACCGGTGACTGTTTTTGCTACTTGAATGTGTGGTATCTTTGTTCAAAAAATAGTTTTAGCTTTATGTATAGAAAATTCAATGAGTTGCTTCTTCAACAGCATAGATTCATTTGAATTTGTAGGTTTACATGAAAAAGCGTCCACTCAATAGTAGATGATAGCCAAATGAAGAATGTTTGCAAATCTTTCGCTGAAGTCAGAATAAAAAGCTGTTAAGTGCTGAGAATAAGCTAGCAAATTCTTCGTCTTCTTTTAACACATTGTATGCGGAACACGTACTAGTACGTTTTCTGACGATTGATACTTGAGCGCGGATCACATACTAGTACGGGTAGTGTAATAACACGGTTTGTTTGTGGGTACAAAAAATAACGGTATATACAGGAAAACGAAGCCGAATGTTCTTGTCTACTACATAGATTCTGGAAGAATTTAGACAAATAAAAACTAGTTTTCACATTATTAGTTTTATGATTGATCTTTTCATTTTTTATTATGTAAAAATATTTATATATAACTCGAAAAAATTAAAACTATATACTACTATTTCTATTTGATTTTTCATATTCACGACACTATTATAAATTTATCCACTAAAATTATATTTTTTGTTTACAAAAATCTTATAGTTGTTATTTACATATTTCGATTTATATATTTGTTTATATATTTCAATATAAAATACTAAAAGCTGGTTAAAAAATGAAATAATTTTCGATCTATTGAGATTTAACTGAATAAATAAATTTACGTGCAAAACGCCCGCTCCCGGTACAATTCTGCTGCGAAACATACCCGCACACAATGTGTTAAGTGAATAGCCAATTATGAGCTGACATTTATTTACTGCTGTTTTTTTTAACTTTCATCAAAATAGAAATCGATCACATTTATTTTACTTTATCTGGCCAGTGAAATTTTTCAAGCACCCCAAAATTCCTTTTATTCTCCGGGGGCCCGTAGGAACCACTTTGGAAATCACTGCATTAAAAGGATATGTATTTTGACACAGCTTACTGTATTAATTTATTTTACATGCATAATACATACGTAAGTATAACTATATGCATATATATGAATATATAAACATATGTACACACAAGAATATATATATATATATATATATATATACATATATATATATATATATATATATATATATATATATATATGAGTGTGTGTGTGTCTATTTTACGGCAAAAGATCTCTAATATGTTATTTTTTTCTTAACAGGTTTGTCTGAAGTATATAGCTATAAGATCTTATCAAGTTTATGGTCTCAGTATTATGTAATCCTTCCTACTCATCAAAGTGAAAACAGTTTATTTCCTGCTTATTAACTGATGTGATAAATAAATAGAAAGAGAATTTTTACTGGGGAAATTTTTACATATAAATATTGTGAATGCCAATATTCTTCATTATATAGTATTTAAAAATTCACACGTTTGAAAATATTACACACATTTTTTATTAGATGTCAAAATTGTCAAACTTTTGAATTTCAACTTGTTTTTCTAGAAAATGAAATAAACAACTTACATTTTACTTACATTCGATTCAAATCCGAATTTATATAAGAAGACACATCTTCCGGAAAAAAATTTCTTTAAATTTGCAATTTCGGCAGATGTTTTAGAACTTTACACTGCACTTAACCTAACAATTCAAATCTTTATTTTTGAAAACCTGGCTGCAAACTTCTTTAGATTAAAAAGACTAATATCTAACCGTAGTGATAATGAACTGTATCTTGTGAGGTCGGAACAGTCACAGTCATGGGTTGTGATACATCCAAAGACATTAATCCGAACGCTGCCAGGGGTTACATTCTAGAGAAATTCACTCGCCACAAGCGAGGAGTGAACTGTATGGTGATGGAACCGGATAAATACATCATGGCAACAGGTGGAGAAGACAAAGCTATCGTCTTGTGGAGGGTTAATACCACCCCTACGCAAAGTAAAGCAACTCTTAGGGGTCACGGAGACTATATTGAATGTCTAGCATTCCACGACAAGTATATCATCTCAGGTGAGTTAGCTAAAATTAATCTTTCTGCTTGATGTTACTTTTTGCTTGACTGTTGCGTACTAACGGGAAAATGAACAAATGGTAGAGCGTTACATTACCTTTATACCCTTCTTTATTAGGGCGATATACCTTTTATCGCCAGTGTCAGCAGGTTTAAATCCCTCGAGGGTTGTGCGATCAGTCTATTAGTCTGTGCCCCGTTACAGTAAAATATCAAGTATCATCCATCTACAATGAATTTCGTCTCATGTGAATTTAAAATATGATGATATAGCAGAGGGACTAGCGAAGGATGACTCTACCATGACTCAGGTCATTGGTGATCAACTGAAGTATATTGAGCTAAATTCCAACAGTAAGATTTCTTTAACCATCTCTCAAAAGCAACCGCCATTACATACATGTCATTCTATTGAGGGTCCTGGTGCTTCAACCATTTTTAAGGGTGACAGGAGTGACCAAACTGCGTTGGCTCGACTGATGTCAGTGCATTTAAAAACCCTCAGGCTTTCCAATGGTACTAGGAGCTTCCCTGTTTGAACCAAGTAAGACATTGAAGAGGCCACTTCACAACACTTGATCAGTTGTATTAACTTGGTAAGCGTGGATCTTTTGAGGAGACCTACTTTCTTCTTGGATGCACTTAAAGCGAACAATCTTATGGATCTGATCTGATTCAGATCAGAGGGGATAAGCAAGGAGAAGAAGAAAGAAAAAAATGTTACAGTGTTTTGATTTTAGGTCGCTTCATAATATATGTATAAAAAAGGACATAAACTTTCAGTTTTGTAAAATATTACATTGTTGTGCCATTGGAGCAACACTTTTTACATTTGCACGGAGCGGTTCAAAGAGTTCAATCGTGATCCCATTGCTGGCATTGATATTCGTAAATTAGCCATCGTGTCGTGAAAAAAGTAGGCCGTAGCGCTTCAAACCAAATTAAGGGAGAAAATACATTGTTAACTATCATTCGAGATAGCTAAGTGGTTAACTTGCTGGATTCGAACCTGACTAGAGCAGAAATAGATTTCTTGTAAAAGCAAAGAACGTGTAGATTAATTTAAGGGTCTGAACACCATCTCAAAAGAAGATCAGAAAAGGAGAGAAAAGTAGAATGTTTTGATAAAATGTGAAAAATCATTAAAAATTAAATACTATGGGTTGGCCTGCCTTTATAATAATGGCTACCTTTTTGCGTACTTTTTGCGTATATAATGCCTTTATATGGCGTACCTTTGCACAAAATTCAAAGTTATAAAATTGAGAATTTCTTTATTCTTTTCTGGTCCGATCGTGTGTTATGTTTTTCTTTTACTCATAATACTAGAGGGTCAAAACAATGACCAAATTGATAGGACTTTTCTCTTTGGTACCAGAGTTTCGAATTCCACTACTATCATGGAAGTTCATATCTATTCAGAATCGGCTTTAAGTAATAGGTCCCGGTCTCATTAACCTACGTATAGCAAATAGTAGACCGAAGTACTGCCAACCAAACAACCAACTCGGAAAATAATAAGGAGAATTGAGGCAGGAATTAATCTAAGTGCCATTTTGGATGAAATTGTGCATAGATTCACATATATGACCGTTTCTAAAACTTCTTCTGAACAGGTCATTATATCCACTGCAATGTGTATGGACTTCATAAACTAAGAAAATTAAAATTGGACCCAATTTTTTCATAAAATACTTGATTCATCTACGAGCAAGCAAAGTGTTTTTTACATGTTTTAAGAGAGTTAAAACTTTTGATTTTAGCCATAATGGATCTTTTTAGCATCGAGAGAGGATGATTCAAATTTTAGTTCACTCAAACAGGTTTAGAGCACATTCAATATCGAAATAAGGCAATCATACACTGATTGTAAAGTTTATATAAAATCTTCAGTGGTCAAATTAACTTTTCTAACGCATTAGATATTCTAGTCAACTTGTGAGATCATTTTCGTAGTTGCAGGAGGTTTACCATTATTCCTTCATGTACACAATAAATCTAAATTCTCTGTTAACATAAAACCCTCACGAAAGCAACTCCTACACCTATACATGTACGAATGGCTATTTACCACTCCCTGAAGTAGACTCGAGTCAAGACTGAGTTGAGAAGATCCATAATTTTGGCTAGTCCCCAGCCGTTAGAATAATAATAAAAATTTCATAAACAAACATTGAATAAATGCTTTTAATAACTCTTAGCTCAGGGTTACGAGATCTCGATAAATTTACTCCTACACTAGTTTTTGTTCATAACATTTTATCCCACCTATATGATATTGACAGGCACTACCTGTATTAAGAATGAATAAGGGGTGGAGGTTTTTGGTTTCAGTATCGCTTAGTGTATAACCTAATCCGGAATTGCTAGGTTCATACTTGGGAAGTGTTCAAGTCAGGATAATTCTGTGAGTATGAAATTCTGCCTGAAGTATGGAAAATACAAGAGGGGTACGGAATCAGGAGAAAGAATCTACCATTTCCTATGATCCAAGTGATGCTTTCTCTGAACGCATTGTATAAATATGTAACAAAAGTACAGTAAATTATACAATACACATAAGTCATATCAAGTAATAATTAATGTCAATATAGAAATAAACAGACGGTACATTATCCCTAATTTATTACGGTACATTATCCCTAATGTATTAATACACTATGCTGTTTTACTCAGATGTTACTTGTGTCCAGGTTCAGCCGACACGACGATCCGCAAGTGGGACCTATCAAGTCACGAGTGCCTATACGTGTACGAGGGCCACAAAGACCGAGTCAACCGACTCGTTTGTGCAGGAGATTTTCTCTTTTCTTCGTCCACAGACCAAACAGCAAGGGCATGGACACTGCATACGCAGAAGTACACCGCTGCGGCTGACTCATGCCTCAAAATATTCGAGGTAAGATATTTTTTAAAACTCATTGCAGATTTTTCCGCATGAGTGAAGAATAAAATCCTTACCGCTTTAGTGAATAACCTCTGTACTGATCATATATATAGAGACAAAATTGTCCTTAAAAAGGAAGGCGTTTGTTGTGTACTATTTCATGAGGTGTAACGGAGTAGAAAATAAATTAAAAATATTTTATTATGGATTCATAGTTCCAAAATTCATAAAGAGTGGACGAAATTTATTTAATAAATTAACCTTTGTTAGTGATGTGGTTATATACTTTTTAATTTTTCGACGACTCGTCAGTGAAGGCAACTCGAGTTGTACACTGGTAAATATACTGCGAAATTGTACACCGTGTCATACATGTGTACACTATAATATATAAAACAAAAAGACATAACATTATGACGATGCCTTTCCTCAAGTAATGGAAGTAACTCAGATACATGAAGCCCACGTAGTAGTCAAGGAAAGAAATAAAACAAGTGCAAATGGTTGAAAGCTATCATTTGGAGCGACTTCAACTATATACATGAGTGGAAACCGAGATTTAAGCGGGTTTGATACTACTTAATTCTAGATATCTCTATACAATTGATTATGTGAGGAAATTTAATGCACGATTTTCCCGAGTTCACGATTCCCTGCCGCGCAATCTACGTGAACTAAAGGACCAGTGTTTAGACATATAACAGGTATTTCTTATAGACACTCTCGTCAGAGTCTATGCCCACTCGTAATTAAGCTGCGAACTAAAAAGAGAAGCGCAAGGTTTTATGCTGGTGATCATAATGATTTGATCCGTAAATGTATTTACGTGTTATCACACAACTTGTGAGACACTATGAATAATCTAAAAATAGTTTCTACACTGGAAGTAATTTCGGGTTGTTCTTGCTAACAATCCCACAAAGTTAAGTATGCTCACTGTCTACCTTGCTAAGAAGGAAAACCAAATTATTAGACTGCATCTCGACTTCCACCTAATTTTCATACTCATTAACACGGTAATGTTGGAAGTAACTCCCTCCCCTCGTACTCTAATGATTTCAGAGCTGCTTGCATCAGATCTCATGACAGAAGGTCCTGTAGGTTGTCGGTTGACAGGACAAGATTGTCCTTCCATCAAACCCCTCATTTCCTTATCTGAATGACATTTTTCAGTCGAAACATGAATCGGCTGTTTCTATAGGTAAACAAAGAAGTTTAAAAAAAATTTTAAAATTTCTGGTGATATACGGTGTAAATCTAAAGTTACGGCTAAAACATCGAGAAAAAAATGGTGCAAATTTATTTTAAAAATTTTTTACTTATTGTGGTCACTTCACAGATGCAAGAGTGCATAACTGATTGGTTCTTAAAGGAGGCGATACCGCATCCGGGGAGGAGGTGGGATGAAACTGATGGGCAGAAAACTTGTTTGGGGCTTTAGGGGGTGATGTGAGCATGTTTTAGCTTTCAAACTTAATTAAAAAAATATCAAATAAATTTATTACATCAATTATTAATTTACAAGATTTTAACCAGTAATAAGACGAACTTACACGACGATTCCAAGACCAGTAATGTCCATTCTTTATGTTATCATTTGTGGAATTGGACCGACAATCAAAAAAATATATTTAACCAACAGCATTCATTTGATCTTTGCTTGAGCTCTTTTCACTAACGAAAATTTGGTGTGCAATTCTATTGAAGAAAATTACTTAAACATTTTGTCTCATATAATTGAATGTCTCATTCCTTACACTTTAAATTACAGGATTTTTAAAAGGGGGCGTTGAACACATTTCGCCACCGTAGGAGGGCTTAAAAATCACTGGCTTAACTCATTTTTAAAAATGTTTTACTAATTTATAACATTTTGAAAGACTGTACGCGTTGTCACTAAGATAATATCTGAAACTATTTAATTTTTTTTTAATTTCAGGAAGATTTTGTAAACTTAAATAAGGTTGACTGGAGAACTTATAAAAATAGGTTTTGGGTGTAAATATCACTCCTTGATCACTTGAAAGGCACATCTGATTCCTGATGGTGTTGAGCAAAGGAAATGGATATTACTTGGCGAATTCTGCTCTAAATCCTGACTACTTATTATAGATACTAACTATTGAGCCGTTGTAGCTCAGTCAGCAAAGGCAACGCTCTCGTAACTGGAAGGTTGTGGGTTCGGATCCTGAGCCAGTCTAAGTTCCGCAGTGTTCGTTAAAGGTGATTGGGGTGAGTAAAATATATTCGTGGTCACAATGTCCTCCAAGTTCTCAATCAATACGTCTGGAGATGGTAGACCAAGTCTTTGGGTCTTCTGCTTGGTCCCTGCTTCAAAATTACGAGGACCTACTTGAGGTTGCGCCTTCAACACGAAAAGCGTACCCCTTTGCCTTAATACGAAGTAGCCTCAGGCTCAATCGTGCTCGGTTTGACCAAGTGGCATAAGACAACAACAACGAGAACTAACTACTAACACAGATACCCTTATTAACTTGAATATATGATGAAATAGAATGTATAGTGTAGGAGTAAAAATAAAGGTACGTGAAAGGGGATAAATAAAAGGAGATCTCTCGTCCAAACTTATGTCTCAAAGTGCCCTTTATAAAGAATCTGGGTTTTTAGTCTTTATAATATTATAATGGACGATGGTTTATGAATATCAAAATGTTGTGAGAGGACCGTTACTAATTAATGGTTCAAAGGTCGAGTGATCCTTGCTTCTGAAAATTATAAATCATTACTATTTATTGATATCTGAGAAGAGGGTGACATTAACCGTGTTAGTTGCATTATGAAAATTAAGCCGAGATGAAATGAAGAGTCTAATCTTGAAAAATAACAACATTTCATTATATTTAATGGCAAGGTAATCAATAAACTTGATAGTATCATTAGTCAAGTATTGGCATTAGCAACTACTCGACTCCGATACTATGACTAATTTAACAGAATAGTTTTGAATATTTTACAAGTTCAGAAAATCGTGCAGCGTCACACTAATGTAATTTTATGTAATTTCTTAGATTGTACCAGCCAGCGCTTTCACTCGATAGAAAAATATGGGAGAAAAGTGTTTCGTATGGAGGCAAGCGTAGAAAATTATTTTAACCCATTGACATACAAAGGCGATTGTGATACGCTATTTAAGACACTGACGAGCATGGACTGAATTCGCTTTTAGTTTAACTTCTGAAATGTTATTGCAAAGGAGTAATAATATAAATTCACTGTTGATGTGGATAGCGTACTCAACCATGAATCAAAAACGGAATATATATATATATATATATATATATATATATATATATATATATATATATATATATATATATATATATATATACATATATATATAATATATATATACATATATACATATATATACGTATATATATATATGTATATATATATATATATATATATATATATATATATATATATATATATATATATATATATATATATATAATATATATATATATATATATATATATATATATATATATATATATATATATATATATATATATATATATATATAATATTTTGCAAAAAGTAAACATGTGCATAAAAATTGAATAAACAAAAGGCCCCGTCTCTAAAAAATGTTTCCTTCATTTACCTTTAAATTAACCAAAATGTTTCAAAACACTTAGTTTTCTACTAATTAACCCTCATATTTAAAAAAATAATCATATTGTTACAAACTAAACCTGATATTTTAGCTGTGAATTAAATATATTATTGTCCGTTTTATTAATGGAATGTTGAAACGTATGCCATTGATGCCAGTCTTACTGCTAAATGCATATTTTGCTCATATTGAGCAAATTTGTCGCAATATGGAGGGTAAATAACATGTTAAGATTTTCAGTCCTTTACGCTTTATTGTTTATTAGCTGTAACAAACCGTAGTTGTCAGGTAAAAGTTTATAACAAGTAAACTTATCCTAATATTAAAAGTATGTTTTCTATTTGTAAAAATAGCATAAAGGTTGAGAATTTTATATGAGGTGGAGTGGTATATATTTTTTCAAACACAACTTATATGTCTAAAAGCCTTATTACATGTCTATAATCATTACTATATGCATGTGCTTGTTGAAAAAGCAACAGCATCCGTTTAGGATTCCCTTTCCTGTTGAAGAATATGCGGATTTCTCGTGTGATAACGAAACACTTTCAACCAATTAAAGGCCTTATCCCAAATCAACCTGAACTAAAATAAATCGGTTGAAATTTTTTTATTATAACCCAAGAAATCTTCACATTCTACACAAGTAAAAGGAATTTTAAATTAGCATGTACATTTTGACGTGTGATAAGGCCTTAAGACGGTATTACTCGTGAAGACTACCTTCTTTTAAAGTACTATCTTCGATTATTATTATTATTATTGTAAAAGTCAAAATTCACATAAAGTGCTTCATACATGAATACATCAGATGTAGATCTATCTACATTTGAAAACTGTACCGAAAATCTGATGACAAACACATGATCACTTTTTCATGAGTACAAGCTAGTTTATTTTCGGATCATTAGCAATGAAACATTTTCTTACATTAAACTCAATGTTATATTATGCTTTCTCATAATACATAAGATCCAAGAATAATATTTGTTTTTTGTTTGATTTCATTTTCATTTCGTTGCACCTTTTTGCCATCAATTTTAAATCTATCGTGCTTGGTTTTGTTTCAGGGTCATTCGAAAGCCGTCTACCCCTTGGTTTTCATCGCCGACGAAAGAAGTGAGCTGGACGGCAAGAACATCAGCGAAAACGACATTTTTATAACGGGTTCCTCAGACAAGACCGTCAGGATATGGTCTTTCGCGACCGGTAGACATCTCCATGTAAGTGCTGCTGGTTTTGCTTGTTTCTCATTGTAAAGAAAAAGACAAATTTAAAAAGTCGCTGATGTCCTGAACCTATTACTATCATGAATGGTCTAAGACAAGGGGATTCCCTGGCCTGTCTTCTCTTTAACCTTGCACTGGAGAAAATAGTTAGAGATGCAAATTTAAATTCTAGAGGAACCATTTTCAACAAATCTGTACAATTGCTTGCATATGCAGATGATATTGATGTTATAGCCCGGACATTAGATGCACTAAAACAAGCATTTATTTCTCTGGAAACTGAGGCCAAAAAGATGAATTTGAGCATTAATGAAACTAAAACCAAATATATGCCTTGTTTAAAATCAGAATATAATCACTCCTTCTTAGAAATAGGCAGTTATAGTTTTGAGACTGTAAAGCAGTTTATATACCTAAGTTCGGAAATTAATACACAAAATAATATATCTGTTGAAATTCATAGCAGAATTACTGCTGCTAATCGATGTTTGTTTGGATTAAAGAAATATTTAAAGTCTAAGTACATTAAAAGATTGACTAAAATAATATTGTATAAATGCCTAATAAGACCTGTTTTGACTTACTCAGCTGAAACCTGGGCATTGACAGAAAGAGACAAGGAAACCCTAGCAGTTTTTGAAAGAAAAATATTGAGAAGTATTTTGGGGGAATTAATGTAAATGGTATATGGAGAAGAAGAACAAATATTGAATTATACAGAACATATAAAAACCCAGATATAATTAATTTTATTAGCTTACAAAGATTAAAATGGGTCGGACACCTAGTTCGAATTAATGACAATAGATCCACAAAAAAAGTTTTTACGGCAAACCAATAGGAACCCGAATGAGAGGACGACCAAAACTTAGATGGTTAGACTGCATTGAGAAAGACATAAGATCCTTGAAAATTTCAAATTGGAAATCCAGAGTAAAAGATAGGACTGCCTGGTATGGAATTCTAGAGAAGGCTAAGGCGGCCCATCCTGGGCTGTCATGCCACTGAGGAAGTAAATAAGGATGTCCTGAAAAAAGTCAACGAATACATAAAAATGTCCAGAAAGAGTCCTTGATTACAAAATCAAATATCTCGAAAACAAAGATCGATTAAAAAATTTTGTACAGCCTTTTTGGTATAGTTACAAAAGCTTCTAACAGATGGCACTGAAAGCAGGACTGCTCGTTTCTACATCCATCCAATATTTTATGTAGGGTGCTTCAAACCAATATCTGTTGGAATTCCTCAGACGTATTTCTTTGAATTTTCCTGAATAATGTCAGAAATGAGGCGATATTTTCTGAAATCACCATATATTACCTGGGGTCTGCATTCCTCACTGGATCATGAACCAAGACGCATCTCTCTTGGAATTTGAGGAAAGGCTTACAAATGGTTTACGCCTCGGGTTATTTTGGAAAATTAAATTATGTTTGAAAATTTGCTTTGTTACTTTAGGACTGAGTTTGAATCTGTGATATTCCAGTACCAGAAAATGCGTTCTTCAGTAAAATACAGATTTAAACCTCATTGTTTGATATGATAACCCCCTTTCAAGACTCAAAAGTGAAATTGATCGCTCTTGGGTTTCTGTACACTATTTTTATAGGCTCTATGTATTACAACGATTGCAACGCTATCTGTTAGGAATTTATGTATATCTTTAGAAACTTCTGTATAAAATCATTTCAGCTTTTGTGATAAACATACCGTTTGTCCCCCTCTTCTGTTGATCTTTGTTTTCGAGATCAGCCTCATTCATTTTGAAATTTATTTTGAATTTAATTTTGAAATCAAGGAATCCTTTGCTGGACATCCTGCCCACAAATGTAGGTTACTCGAATAAAATCCCTTAAAGAAATTGTAATATAAAGTGCCTTTTTAACCTCACCCAATGTTTTCTCAATAGAACAAATATTTGAGCATTAAACACTCCACCACTTAATGCCCTATACTTACGACTTTATTCACTACACACTGCACAACTCTTGACTAGATACAGCATAAATACTACATTACACCCCAACATCTAACATAAACATATAGCTATGATTCTAAAAATTAAAACCAATCGACGGTCAAATGCGTGTACCGTCCAGTACAACACATTTCTCTATTTTTCTCGTTCACCCCTGTCTTCAGTCGAATAGAGCTAATAATGTCACTCTGGCATAACAGAAAATTTTTACAGAATATAGTGTCACAAATTTTCTATAATTTGAAGATCCAAAGACAAGGAACAAAAATTTTAGGCATTTCAGCATTGACCACCTTTTCCCTCAGATTTTAGAAAGAGTGCCTGCAATGAGTTTCCGTACTAAGCCTTCAAAAATATTCAATTTATGACAACTAAGGTAACACCCCAGACCAGCCTACTAGCCAGTATGAAAATTCACAAAAAAAAAGGTTTAAAACACTTATAAGCACACTGTGGAGAGCAGAATTTTAGATTTTAGTACCAAATTTCTTATTTGATTCTTGACAAGATTAATTTAGCACAGATCCATAGATATTCTGATGTGAACTTTCGTTCTTGATTCCCGAGAGATACGGAAGCCATTCCCCATAACTCTGGAAGAATAAACATCTTTCCTGTCGATAATATAGTTTTATTTATTTGTTTAATAACAGCTCACACCAATCATGAACGCAACCTCCTGATGTCGTTTCTTTTACGATATACACACATACATATATATGTGTGTATGTGCGCTCAACCATTTACTGTTGCATTAGTATCTGTGACATCATGATGCACCCTGTTGAGTTGTGACTTATTTCTGTTGGTATGACCGAGAATTAGATCAAGTGGTGGTCATGAATCTTAACCCCTTCCGGTATGATTTAATAATGAAAAACTGTGCATGAAATAACCATTTAATTTTTATTTTAAAAACTTGTTTCATTTTACAATTCTTACATACTCTTAATTAAAATCCACTTTTTACATAGTGTTAAATAATATCAGAAACAGTAAAATTAAGAAAATATCAAAGCAAAACATTAATAAGGTATACAGATAATAGTCTTCAAGCTAGTGGTACTTTTCAAAACAAAGTGCAAAGGAATTCTTAATTGTTTACACCGCCAAGTAGTCTCACTTTTAATTTGATTCTTGTAACACACACGGCATTTCTTAGCAGGTTTTCTTTTATTCTGACTCATTTATTTGGCAATGACTTGTACCAAGAAATTCTAAGTAAACAATATGCAATAGTGACTTGTGATTTTCACAAGTGATAAAAGTGTTGCCAAATTCAGTACACTAGAAATTTTAAACTAAATTAATTATCATATTTAACAGTAACTTTAATCGCATGACGAGTGTAGCTCGTCATTGTGCTGTATGGAATGAAAAAATAATGACGAGCTAGACTCCTCATTTTACCGGAAGGGGTTAAAGGAAATCGTAAAAGAAAAGAAGTGAAGTCAGTAAGTCTTCAAGCAGAAGCTGTAAACACAGTTCTAAGGGCGGACGGGAGAGGCCTGAGTAGAAATACATTTGTAGCATAATTCGAAAAGTTTTCTGTAAATTGTTATATATAAGGATCCACTGGTCTACTGATTGTGACATGGAACACCTCTAACACCCGTAAAGGAATTGCATTCCCAGGGGAACTTCCGCAGTACCAAGAGAGAGATAGCGTAATTTTGCATAATTGTTGATTTAAAATCTTTATTTTTTAAAACAAACTTCAGAAAAGTCAGGCTAAAACTTGACTGAAGGCACTATCCTTAGTAAGGATGTCAGCAGTATCATTACCATAGAGACCAATATGTGACAGAAATTTGATTACTTAATAATATTTGTCACCGTCATCTGAAATGTGTTGTATTGTAGTAAAACAAATAATGTGAGCCACGATAGACAGTCGGCAAATGCAACGATCTCGTAACTGGGGAGTTTGCGGGTTCGGGGTTCGAGCCAGCCAGCCTAATATGTGACGTGTTTATCAATGGTAACTGGGGCGTGTACAATATGTTCGTAGTTACAATGTCCAAGTTTTCAAACGATACATCTGGGGGGGGGGGGGTAGGCCAAACCTTAGGGATCTTCTGCTTGGTCCCTGATTCTAATTTTCGAGGATCCACAGAGCAAAGTTGTTCTTTTACCGTAGCGGTGCTCGTCAAACGAAAATCATACCCTTTACTTTAATTTGTGTGGCTTTTGGGCCACGTGCTTGGCTCGTCCAAGTGACAATAAAAACGACAACAACAAATAATGTAGAAAGATAATTTGCTCATAGAATTCCTAACATACTGTGAAGTCTACTTTTCAAAGTTGCATTTTAATGAAAAACTTGTAATTATGTTTTAGAGGCAAGGGCTTTGATTAACTATATTTTTATCAGTCATTTTGTTACATCCACAACGGAATACAGTGTAAACTTGATGCCTACCCATACTTATCCCCTTGAGATTTCTAGTTTTTGGTCCGATTTTGAAATTATGAGGAGAAAAATAATCGCTTGATATTGCACTTGTCCTGTCTAGTATTCAATTCACCGCATAGGCATCTAGAAGGGAGCCATGAGCTTATCTCATTTCGGTTAGGTGTGTAAGTCAGGCTTTAAACATTTTGTCCTTCAAATTTCATATTTTTTAAGATATTAAAAAAAACTCTACAGCTAAAAATAATATAGTTTAATGAAAGTGTGGGATCCAGATTTTGCGACTCCATGGTGAGCTGCCGACTCCCACGCAACTCTACAACTCAACTCTAACGCGCGCGCAAAGCTTACCACAGGCAAAGAGTTGGATCCATTGGACGAGGACGCTCTCGACCAACGCTCTCGCGCGTACTTCTATTTCTACTTCTATTTAAGTGTGAATGAATAAATGTTTATAAGTTATATGGAGTCAGTCATCATTCACCTTAGTAAGCAACGCAAAAACTAATAACAATAATAATAATAATTAATTTAGCCTTAATAGCAGAATTATCATACTGGTTTGTATTTAAACATTTCATCTCATATGATATACTTGTCCATTTCATTCCATAGTTTGAGCAATAAACTTTATTATGGATATAAATTTGCAAAAAAATAAAAGAATAACTGCAAACATCAGATGTAGATTTCTCACAAATTTAGTTTCAAATTCTTCATGTAGAGATAATTTTTGTGCAAAATCATTTACAATATTTTTAAGAAATAAGATTTTTTTAGAAAATATACTTTTATACCAATAAATTTTATGCTTGAACTTTAAGAATTATTTTACGAGCTTGATGTGATATGTTCTAACATTTGAAGAAATATTTCTCAATTTGGGGTTGTTGACATACAAAGCATCAACAACTATTCATGTTTAAATTTTCGACGGATATCTACCAGATTATATGTATGCATTTCCTTCCTTTCTCCGCAGATACTGAAGGGCCACAAAGGCACAATCAACGCGCTAGTGGCTGACCCCGAGGGCAAGTATGTGTTCAGCGGGGGCGGCGAAGGTCTGATCTGCTGCTGGAGCATCGCCAGCGGGGAGCTGGTCAGGAAGATGACGGGACACGAGAGCGCAGTCCTAGGCCTCATCGTAAGTCCACTCTACCTGCTTTCTACCTCTTTCGGGTACAAAAGTCATTTTCTAAAATTCAACCAATGGCAAAAGTTTTCTAATCCTATATATTAGATGGCTTCGGCCTGCCGCCTATAGTTTTGCAAGTTTAAATTTCTATCCTTGGAAACGCCCTGATTACTAACTCAAGTAGATAGCATCACCCATTAGTGGTCTCCCGAATCGGGAGGCTCCTCATTCTGTACCTTTCTCTTAAATGCCAACTTCTTATCCGAAGAACATTTACATCCATAGACTTATCCTGTACGTTTTCTAGACACACAGAGAAATGTTTAGAACACCTGACAGGCTTGAGTATGCACCCGAGTTACTAGCCCTACACGTCTAACATTAAGCTTCCTTGAGGATGTCTAACTCTTTATGTGCATACAATACCCTAAGTTTTCTCAATTTGTATAATTGTGGTTGTGAGGATTGCTGAGTTGTCTCAAAAAGTGATCCAACAGTTATATTTTAACATATAAGCTTCAACATATATTTTAACATATAAGCATTAACATTCAAGAACAGAGTACAAACTACTACACGATCACTAAATATGCAACTAAGGATATATATATATATATATATATATATATATATATATGTGTGTGTGTGTGTGTGTGTGTGTGTGTGTGTGTGTGTGTGTGTGTGTGTGTGTGTGTGTGTGTGTATACTAGACGATCCGACAGACTTTGTCCTGTTTTAACGCTGTAAATCCAAAAATTGTAAATTGTTTTTAAATAAATTATAAATTGAAGCATTTTGATGGAAAAGTAAAGAAAAAGAAATTATTTTAAAAATACTTGACTTCGTTTTGGGTCCTCAGTTTGTCTACCCACTGAAAGGATGAATGGCTTAGTCAGCCTTGCCCAGCCCCACGATTGAACCTCGAACCTATGTCTTGGGAGCTAAAAACGCTACTCCAACACCATTGGGCTTGTGAGAAACATACTAGCTAGCATTATTTAATATCATGGTGCCTCTAAAGAGGATATGTTTTTAAAATTAAAATTTATGTCTTTCCTGAATGACCGATTCAACTACAACGTTTCGATAAATTCTTTGCAGACTTCTCTTCGGTTACGATCTGCTGTCCCGTTTTACGGTTGGTGTGTACAACAACTACCGTCAAGCAGAAAATCACGATGATGTTTGACAGCAACGGATATTAGGTTCCTTCTCTGATGGCCGTACAGTTTTCTTGGATCATCAACAAAATGTCTTTATATCCGTTGCAAAAAAGCATCGTTCTAAGACACAACTGAGATATCACATTCTCAAAATAAACACTTCTATTTTTTTCATAAGACACTTTTTTTTAACCTACAACAAAGCTTCATGTTCGATCTGTGCTGCATTTGGAAATCCATGACAATGAGAAAAACCTCTATAGCCGATATTTTGAAGAGCTCGGTTGCTTGCCCTCTTTCCAAATTATTCACCTGTTTATTAAAAGATAAATTGCATAACATTGATCTAATAAGATAAAAAAAAATTTTGTCATTAACACAGACAGAAAACTAACTTTGAATTTTAAAACTTTATAGTCAAACATTGTATATTTTTTATTTCTCTGGAAAGAATTCACCTTTTTTTAACCTTTTTCTTTTTAGGGCCACAATAAGATGCTCTATTCATGCAGTTTAGACCAGACTGCTCGAGCTTGGATTATGGATTATGGGGAATGTATTAAAGTGTATCGAGGTCATTTGCACAGCGTAACCTGCATTAAGTACTTCGATGGTTATAGTGAGCATTGTTTTCCATATTCATTTCTAGATATTTAAAATTACGTTTCCCACTCTTTAATAATACAGGGCTTAATTTAAAGATTCATTCCTTTTCTAAACGCTATGTATACAAAAATATTTAAGCTTACAAATATGAATGATAAATGAAAATAACCACAAACTCCCAGTTTTTTGCACATACTACAGTTTTTTTGTGAGCCCTTTAGGTCACATGATACACGTCAAGGCAGTATGCCCAGTTGAGTCAGGGCCATTTTTTTGTGAGAAACTGTAACTGGTCATGTTACCTCAACAAATTACAGTTACGTTTGTTTACGCAGCTGGTTTTCATAAATTTCATCTTCTACCAGGACCGAGTATCTCATTTCTGGAACATTTAATTTCGTAGATACTTAAATGAAGAACGTCTGCGTCAGTAGACTGGCCTTGTTAGTGAATATGACATATGTTTGCTCTTTAGCCCACATGTCACGATTTAAAACAATGTGACTTCGTTTTGGGTGGCTCATTGGATCCTCATTTAGGTACACTTACTTCCAAAACCATTAGAAGAGCTCTGGGTACGGATCAATGCCGCAATGAGGAAAACTGATCATATGACGTTAAAAAAAAAAGGGTTAATGAAGCTCTACTATTGCGTAAAGTGTGTTGTGTAACCCAGAGAGCACACATCGAACATTTGTAGAGTGTGCAGAAAACTTAATGAGTTTACATTACTTTTATTTGTATGTGTAATATACTGACCGTATAGATTTTAAAATTTCTAACATAATGGTTAAATTCTGGCTCTTAGTGGATTGAGGAGTAGATCCTCGAGTTGCAAAAATATGACCGTAGGACTGTAAACCTTAAGTAACTTTTGGGGCCGTGAAAAGCTACACTCTGTCGTGAACAATCTCTCTTGGTTAAACTTTTGAAGTTGGTGTTGAATCCTGTATTTTGTGTGGAGTTTAAAATAATTTTTATTGACAATAAACAGTTAAATAACTTATGTTTTTTTTTTTTTTTTATCGCAGTCTACACCGGTTGTGCCGACACTTACAGCCGCATGTTCAAAGCAAAGACTGGCGAATGCAAGAGAGTTTTCAAAGGCCATGCCAAAGCAGTCGTTCAACTAGAGGTAAAGTTTGACATATTCCATGTTATTACTTACGATATTTCATTTTTTATTGAAATGTTTATTGGAATTTTGAACACTTTGTAGCAAAAATTTTCTTTCATGAAAAATTGCCAACTTGCCTACTGCAGTTGGCTCTTTGCCGACTATATACAATGGGAAAATATTCAATTCTACTGAACTTCTATGAATCCATTGGGGATTATAATGGGATATTGATCTATCGTTTTAAGTAAAAATTTAATTTGACGGTATCCACCTTGTGTGGAAATTTACAGCTAGAATGGTCAGCCACAGCCAACGATGATGATGATAGATGATTCCCTTTGTCTTTGCTTGGAATACATCGAAAAATGCTTTATTATAGTTAATTCCTGTAAATTCCATATAAAATTCTATAATATATGTATATATTTTACTACAATATACTTTTGTTAACTTACACCCTCGACTCTTATTTCGTCTTGGCATTTAATTTGTGGTTTTTTTACCCCAAATTTGAGCTCAGCGAAACGAAGCTCGTAGCATTTTGGAGTGATGAGTCACAGACATACAGACATCATTCCAAAAATACTTTTTTCGTGCTTAATGAAACAAATTATATTCAAAATGATAGTATTTGACTAAACACATGAAATTTTTTTTTTCGAAAAATCAAGATAGTAACACTTTTT
>CM063501.1:168953841-168958841 GCA_032207245.1 Pardosa pseudoannulata
TGAACACATTTTGATTACGTTTTTGCCTTGTAAATTTCACAAGAACGTAATCTTCATCATTTTTTCCTGTTATTAAACCAACAAATTGAAACACTGTTTTTTGTCAAAAATTTAACCAAAACATACTTGCCAACTTTTAATTCATTATCAAAATTATATGACGTATTTTCCAAATCACCTGAACTTTCTGATTCACATAAATTTTCTTTATTTGCTTTAAAATGCACAGATTTATCATTTTTCTGCATAGCTAAGACTAACATTTTTTCTAAATTCTTCCTAGCTTTAACTAAAGCAGTATTTTTCTGTTTTAATTTTTTCTCTTCCTTCTCTTTTACATCTTTTTTAATCATCGTTTTCACTGGTGTATCAGTTAGAATTTTTGATGCAACCTTCTTTCATTTGTTTGTTGTCTTGCGCATACTAACTTTTGCTAATTGGCGTAATTCAAAAGGGGATATTGTTTTCAACTGATGATTTCCACTTTGTACTGATTGTGAAGTATTTGGTTGCTGATCATCTGTGCTTGTTTGACAATCAGTTGTACTCGGTAATTCAAAATCTGGTGATGGTTGATCAGTCACATATGATGAGAGATATTGGATATCCTCAAAGATGTTTTCATTGAATGACCATATATCTGTTACTTTCAATCCTGATTGCATGTTTTTTAAATTATCACACATAAAATCAACTTAGAAAAGCATATGGGATACAGAAATTAAAAAAAAAACACAACCTGGAAAATGGATCATGGTCCATTTTACCCCAGGTACTGGTGGTCCATTTTACCCCATGTGTAATTCTGGCAAAAATTGTCAAAAAAAAAAAAAAGAACAAATCTTATATTAAATTGTTTTAGCAACATTAAATATAATAATACATTATCTTAGCTCTTTATTGTGAGAAGTTAAATCCTCCAAATCACAATTCTTAAATAAAGAGAAGAAGATATGCTATGATGAAAATATTTACTTCTGACTACCACAAATCAACTTTCTAGAATAAAATGGCTAAATTGTCAGCTAAACACACAAGTACATATTCATTTTTAAGACTGCAGTGCTGTCATTTATGTATCAAAATATTAAATATTAAAAATAATAAATAAAATATATAATAGAGGGTGATCCATTTTACCCCGTGGTCCATTTTACCCCGGTCTCCCCTATATACATACCTGGTGTTTCAAAAATGACCGTTATATTTGAAAAATCAATAAAAACTAAACGGACAGGCATAGAAATCCACAGTTTATTGCAATATCCTTGGGACAATAGTAAATTTTCAGGCAGACAAACTTCAAAAATTAGTTACAATATTCCAAAACAGATGGCGCTGCAGTCTAAAAAAATCTAAACTACGATATTATTCAGTGGGGACTCTTAAAAGATCAGGTGTACCGCCACTATCTAGAAACAATTGAATAACTGAAATAGTATGTCTGTTCTGCATGTGAAGCCATGGCACCTGAGATGTTTACACAGGTTTCTGATAATTTCGTTTTGAGGATAAGCCATATTATTGCTGCACATGGTGGATATCTTTAAAATATCGCTGTTTAGATTTTTCCAGACTGCGGCGTCATCTGTTGTGAAACCTTGTAACTAATTTTGAAAATTTGTCTGCCTGAAAATTTGCTATTGTCCCAAGCATATTGCAATAAACTGTGTATTTCTATCATTGTCCGTTTAGTTTTTATTGATTTTTCAAATACACCGGTCATTTTTGAAACACCCTGTACATATACATACATACACACACACACACACACATATATATATATATACATATATACATATATATATATGTATATACACACACACACACACACACACACACACACATATATATATATATATATATATATATATATATATATATATATATATATATATATATATATATAATCTTACAGTGAATTTATTATCCGGCATGATGTTTAGGTATGTGTTGTAACGGCGTGATATAGCGGTGTATCGTCAAAGAACTTTGCTTTGAAAGGTGGACTTGTGTGGATACAAAAGAATTGTTTTCTACGGCACCATGAAGTCTACACGGCCGCGCACTATAGTAAAGGAACAATACGCCAGACTGGACGGTACCTTTTCTGTCAGCTAAAAAGATGATCGCGGAACGACAAAGGGTTTGCCGCTTCTCAGATGTTGCCGCTAATGCAATCTTAGCTTTACGGCCGATAATGGTTTAACCCGGACCAATGCAGTTGGTCGAAGATGAGGTCATCGCTAGGTGACCCAATAATAAAATTGTGGGTGAGGCCCCTCCCCTAGAAAGAGACGAAGAAGATATTTTTTTGGAAAGAAGTTAGTTAGCAAGCAATCAGCTAATTCGTAGGTCGCCTTGACCTGTCTCTCTACCGGAGAGTTTTATTTGCTATAATCCCACCTTGGGATCTTTTCTTGAAGGAGTAGCCGGCATTGGCTAACTCGTAGGTCGCCTTGACCTGTCTCTCTACCGGATAGTTTTATTTGCGATAATCCCACCTTGGGATCTTTTCTTGAGTAGCCCGCATCGGCTAACTCGAAGGTCGTCTCGACCAGTCTCTCCATCGGAGAGTTTTCATTAGCGAAATCCCGTCTTGGGATAAATCTTTTGTGAGATTGAAGTGATACCCTGTGCGTGGGTTTTTCATTCTCTAATATAATCCTCTTCAGGATTGTTGCTGTTCTTCAGAACTGTGCTAGAGCTTTTAAGTGTGTTTCAGTGATATAGTGAGAAAGCTACGAATTGTGTCTTCCGTCTATGCTACCATATTTCGGCAGAGTCTGAATTAGTTTAGGTACCCGTCTCTACTCAGGCCTACGTGTACTCATCACCTCCTGTGATCAGATTGTTTTATTTTATACTTGTGAAATAATGTATATAGCTGATGTGTAAATAAACCAATTAGTCTAGTACATCGGATTCTTCCTTGTGTCTCCTGAAACAGGGACCGGATACGTTACAGTGTCAATGTAACTTGTCTCATTATGGGATGTGAACACATGGTCACCCCATAAAATGTACAAAACAAATACAAAAAACACGCAATACAAAATTTCACAAAATACAATCATTTTTACAAAGTGGTACAATTTAGCATGATGTACAACCATGTGGTACATGAGCCGAAAATGGTTGGGAAATGCTGATCATTAGATAAATCAAGGAATATAGGAGTATTCGAACACTTAAAGGAACTGAAAAGAAATTTTTATAGCATTCTTTTCGCTAATTTCTCCTCTATAGTCAAAAGTTATGTGATAATTTATAATTCACACTTTTATAAGTATTTTAAACTATTAAAATCATTGTATCAACAATACCTCAACTTTAGAACATATCATTTCTTGCATATAATAAATATAAGGATATAATAAAACACAAGAAAAAAATTACAGGGATTAAAAAATATATTTTTTAGAAATAATAATCCGTATTTCTTACAAATATTGTAAATGAAAATTGTTTTTAAATTAAGAATTTAATTGAAACTAACCTATGTGAGATATTTATTTTTGCCATCTACACTTTATTTATTTATTTATTTTTAAATTTGAGAAATACAAAGTTTACTTCAGTAATAATTATGGATAGCTGAAGATAAAGGAAACTTACATTATAACGAACTTTGATTGTAAACAGAAAAAAAGAAAGAAAAATTTAAGAATTGTTATTTGATGAAGGGTCTATGAGCAAATAAAACTTCATTTTTTCTTCTTTAATTTATGAACAGTCCTTCAAATACAAACATTATCCCATTTTCGCTGGAAAATGGGAACTCTATCTTTTTGCATAGGGGGAAACACAAAATAATTAGGCAATTGTTTTTAGATATTCAAAAGAGTGTGAAATTCAAAATACTATTCGCTTTTGAATATATATATATATATATATATATATATATATATATATATATATATATATATATATATATATATATATATATATATTTGTAGAGAGAGCGAGAGAGAGAGAAAAAGAAAGTGAAAGTGAGAGAGAGAAAGAGAAAGAGAGGGAAAGAGGGAGAAAGAAAGAGAGAGAGAGAAAGGTACAGAAAGATAGTAAAAGAGAAAGAAAAGGAGAAAGAGTGAGGGAGAAAGAAAGTGAGAGAGAGTGAAAGAGAAAGAGAGAGAAAGAGTGAGAAAAAAAGGGAAAGAAAGAAGAGAGAGAGAAAAAAAAAGAGAGAAAGAGAGTGAAAGAGAAAGAAAGTGAGAAAAGGAGAAAGAGTGAGGGAGAAAGAAAGTGAGAGAGAGAGTGAAAGAGGAAGAAAGAGAGAAAGATGAGAGAGAAAGAAAAAGAAAGAAAAAGGAAGTGAACGAGAAAGGAAATAAAAAGAGAGTTTTCCCTTTCTTTTGAAAGAAAGAGAGAGAGGTGGAAAGGAAAGAAGAAAAAGAAAGTGAGAAAAAGAAAGAGAGAAAGAAAAGAGAGAGAGAGAGAGATAGAGAGGGAGATGGACTTTTGCCTGGATACATGCTTTCCTTCTTATAAATAACAAAAAACGTTTTTTAAGGAAATATAAGTAAGGCCGTTTTGCTTTTGAAACTGTTCTTCACTTACTCTGCAAGAAGTCTGCACTATCTTATAATACTTTTTTAATAATACTTTTTAAAGCGTAGAATCCGTTTTATCTCACATATTTATTGCAAACCGGCGTCTAAACAAATTTTAAATGTTTCCAGGGAGTTTTTCTCATAACCATCATTCAAAAGGGGAAAATACAAACGAAACTGGGATTAAATTTTTATCCCCCTTTGCTAATACTAGCTTAAATTGGTTCTAAAGCGATTTGCTTTTGTTTGTGCCTGTTTGTGTGATCACAATACTCCAGCAACAGGTTAAAATAAGGATTTTTTTAATATGTTTCTTTTGCTGTATGAAACCCGACTATTCTCATTTGGGGTCATTTGAGGTGAACAATGTAAAGCTTATATTTCAGTTATGTTAATAAGATTAATTAATTTTAAATAACAATTTGTATAAATGCTAATTGATTTGAG
>CM063501.1:168961341-168993841 GCA_032207245.1 Pardosa pseudoannulata
TCTTCATTGATAAAATAAATGTGACGTGAAGGAGAACTAATAGTAAAAAATATATTAGTATACAGATGGTCTAATTTTGTCTTTAAAATGGATGTAGTAGATTATATATATATATATATATATATGTGTGTGTGTGTGTGTGTGTGTGTGTAATATAGGAAGGGAATAATATTGTAGTATGGGAATAGTGCAATATAGGAATAGCAGATCTAGGATTATGCCCCCTCCCCAAAAACAAAAAGTAATGAGGGAAACAAACAAGACCTCCAGCAAACACGCAGATGTGAACCACATGTGGGCTATGAAGACGCAATTTTAATTCCCTTTTGAAGTTATAGAAGTCTTAAAATCAAACAGGTAATTCCCCCGTGTCACTATAGAGTCACATAACTTGCGAGAGTTTATTCCCCAAGCCATCTGTACCAGCACGGGATAGCATCCCACGCTATCTGTTCGGTTAGACTGAAAACAAAAAGGAAAAGTGCAAAAACCAATGAAAGGTCCAAGAACGCTCCAAACACGCCCTCGCAAATTCTAAATGATCAGCCACAAAAACACCCCACAAAATCTCATAGTGTAAGATTTTACATTTTCGAAGAATAGTTCATATTCTGTATCCAGCCGTCAGTTAGGAAAGGAAACATTCTCTCCCCATCCGTCAGTTAGCTAGTTAGTATATTCTCTCCCGATTCGTCATTTATTATGTTATCGTCTCAGTTATGAGTTAAACTAGTCGTGTCAATCAGACTAGTCATGTCTTTGAGATCCGTAGCTCTCATCTCAGATTTCGTGCCGCCATAGTACTTCGTATTTAAGATGCCTCATGTACTGGACTATTAAGGATAAATAAACTTTGGGAAGACAATGATGATTCATGATTGCTTTATCTACGATAGGACATATATACATACATACATACATACATATATATATATATATATATATATATATATATATATATATATATATATATATATATATATACAAACTAAACTCCTCGGCGCAACAGCCCCTAGGGGGCCAGGACCTACGGTGCCAATCTCCGTTTTCTAGACCAAGGGCCCTGGGGTGCGAAGCATATGTTCCGGTTAGATGGTCAGCCTTACGCGGAACCCCCAGTGTTTAGTTCCCAAGCATGCTTGGTCCTCAGTTTCTCTACCCACTGAAGGGATGAAAGGCTGAGTCAACCTTGCCCAGCCCGGGGATCGAACCTCGGACCTGTGGAGTGGGAAAGCGAAGCGCTACCCCAACGCCACTAATAAATATCAATATATATATATATATATATATATATATATATATATATTTACATGTGTGTGTGTGTGTGTACGTATATATGTAATGATATATATATGAATATATATATATATATATATATATATATATATATATATATATATATATATATATATATATATAATACACTTTTTAATACCCAAAATAAATTATTAATAAAAAAATCTTTGAGTCTCCGAAAAATATATACATTATATTTATTAAATTAACATCCAAAATTATATTCGCATATACGACATGTTTAATTCGAATACAGATATAAAGTCATAGAAATGAGGATAATTAAAAGCTGAATCTAAAATTTAAAAATAAAAATTTGAACATATCTGATAGTAGAGAAAAAAGACAATTGTTCTATTCTATTTATGTCGAAAGTTCTCAAATAAATTCAAAAGTTCGTAACACCACATTTTATTTTAACGAACACGAACACCACATAAAACATTAAAAACTAAATCTACTTTCATCAAATCGAAATCATCTAAATCAAAAGGTGGAATGTTTCGATGCGTTTTTTAATTTCTCGCATCCTTCCACACTCATCAAAGGTTTTTCTAAAAAAGGAAGACAAAAACTCTTTCGCCGTTGCCAAAACGGCAAACCGAAACTTCGCGGTCGTGACAACAATATATCATTCCTATCATTATTTAAAAAAATTTCCAGTTCATTTTAAATATAATATTCCTAATTTCATACGAATAACAGAAAGTACAAGAAAACAGAAAACTATTATATACATATATAAAATTATTACCCCTAAAGTTCTTGAAAATTCTCCCATTTTACGCTACATTTTTCTCAATCTTAACTTCCAAATTAAATCGAGAACGTGATTCTTTGAGATCTCAGACGGCAAAGGCAACGATCTCGTAGAGTTGCGAATTCGAGGCTCAAGCCGGCTAAAAATTTGTAGCGTTCATTAATGGCAGCTGGAGGACGTAGAACATATTCGAGTTCGAAATGCTCTAAGTTTCCAAATGAATAACCCTGAAAATAGAGGGTTCATCCGTTTCTAGATCTTCTGCTTGGCCCCTTCTTGTATATTAAGATGATAAAGTTTGTTTGTGTTGTTTTAGGTTGTAATGATGGCCCCCTATATGGTGCATGCATAAAAAAAAAATGGCCAACAAATATCTGTGACTTCATAAGTGCTCCCGCAGTGAAAATAATAATAGTTATTTAAAATTGCACTCCTTCCACACTGACTAGTGATGTACACAAATTTTAATATATTTAAAAAATCTTTCGATGTATATATCGAAAATATTTCAAGGAGGGTCCCACCAAGGCCGTAAGCAGGGGGAGGGATTTGGGGGACTGCCCCCCCCCGAAATTTTGAAAGAGCATTTTGTAGATAGACAATGTCCCACGTTTGTGTATGTGTGTGCTATCTGCCTAGCTGTTCATGAACGTAAACAGTTATTCTCTTAAAAAACCGCTCAGACCATAAAAGTCTTACCTTTCCGCTAGCCGGAAATACAGCACTGTATTTCCGGCACTGTATTTCGAAAATACAGTGCTTTCCCTTTCATCAATTGAAGTACCATTCACAAATAAGATGTCTGTCTCCCTTGGTCCCCCTCCGAAAATAATTTCTGGCTACGGCCCTGGGTCCCACGCCTATAAAACGGTAAGCAAAGTAGTAGAATGCCTACTACGTCGAAATTTAGAAGCAGCAAATATTTTGTTTTTCAATCAAACTTCTAAAACATCTCTATTAAAATTACTTTCTTAATTCTTTTCTGTCAAGTCTTGTCATTTTTCTTGTTAACATAATTCTTTTATATATATTTTAATTTTTGAAGTTTTTTAAGCTTATGGTGGGGTATTTATTGGTTTTGCTTCAGTATCAAACATGCTAGGTCCTGTCCAGTCGTCAATAACAGATTTGATCGCTATTATCTCAGACACAGAGAAAATACAAAGAAGAAAAATAGCGTTTACTCTTTTGTGCTAACACAGAAGATCTCTTCAGTCAAACTATTTGCTACATATCTGATGGTACAAAATTGGCATCGCCATCTAGTGGTGAAACAATATTCCAGACTTCTTTTGCTTATGTCATAAAAAATTCGGCTGCATTTTCATCCATCTGGCGCAAATTGCATCTGTTTGTATCTTATTCGTTATCAAATATTCAATATTAAACTATTTCCTAACTTTTCTATTACTCGGATTATATATATATATATATATATATATATATATATATATATATATATATATATATATATATATATATATATATATATATATATATATATATATATATATATATATATATATATATATATGTATATATATATATATATATATATATATATATATATATATATATATATATATATATATATATATATATATATATATATATATATTTCTCCAAGATGATGAAGATAAACACTATGATATAGATTAAAAGAGCAAGAAAACACCATCCTATGATAGTTTATGCAAAGGTTAACTCTGGTACTTTTTAATCCTGATGTAAAATTTCGAAAATTTTTAATGCTTAGATCTTTCATATATAAAATAAAAATGAAAAAATTTGATAGAATAAAATGAAATAAAAGTAATATATTTTTAATTATCAAAATAGTATATCTGTAATAAATATTGTTTCGGAATCTTGACACTAGATGGCACATGAAACAGGTAATTTCTTAGATGAAAATTCCCGGCCTGCTATGATTACGGTATTGATGGTAATATATTATTCTCTGTAAACATAATATGTTTAAAATTTTTTTAGAAAGCATTCCTATTAAGATATAATTAATTTATCTTTCATACAATTTCTCTTTCTTGTAAATGACATCAAAATTTATTAAAAAATAATTAAAATATTTTTTTTTGCTTTAGCTATTTAATATTTCATTAACACCTTGGATACGTTTTCTCCTTAAAAATAAATATAATTAATACTGCTTAATATTAATACCAACTTACAACCAGCTAAGGTTAAATGCTAAGCTTTAGAATCGATGTTTTAAATGGTAGAAACAAAATTGAATATTCTTATATTTCGTTTGAAATCTCATAGATGGCAGCACTACAAATATGATCCACTATACTAATTTTTTAGAATATAAATACAATGAAGGTCCTCTGAAGTATGTTACTCAAAAATTATGAAAATATCTTACAGACCTTTTTACTTTCTGATCTAATTAAACAAAAATGGACATTTCCCGTTGGTTTTTCCCAGATTTAGTTCCTAGATCCCATTTTTCCATAGACGATATTTTTTAAAGGTGTTCAACAAATGGCCAGATCAGGCAATTCCCGCCAAAAAACGCAAAATAACGCCTCTTTAAGATAAAAATTATTACAAAAAGAGATGAACTGTTCATGGAGGTGAACTATAAATCTTTAATAGTTCTTGAAAATAAATGAAATGCACTACAACACTAATACTTTCACTCTAACCAGGAAGTAATAAACAGTAAAATTCACAATTATTTTCTGCAAAAAATATATATTTGTTTTTGTATTTTTAAAAGTGATCTTAAAAAGCATAATGAATAATTAGCATAACCAAATAAAAATTAAAATATTAAGCGCGTGACATAAATAAAATGTTAAATACATTGTAAACGATTGCTATCCTAAAAACGAAATAAGTTACCGATTTAAAAAAGTAATGCCGAAAGAAAACTAAAAAGGAAGAAATAAACCAAATAACAACCTATAAAATGAAATAATTAAAATGCGTAGTATCAAAAAGAAGTAAAGCTTATATTATCTTAAAGCATATTTTAAACATTATCAGGTGAATTAAGTTACCTAAACGTTTTATTAGTTTATCACGTTATTAAAAGTAACATAGGTGAAATGGCCAAAATATAGAGTCACTAAACTCAATAGAGGTCAATAAAACGTTCTATATCTAGCATTGTCTTAAACCCAGCTCAATTTGACCTGCCTAAATCCTTCCCCGTGTTTACCTGAATCCTAAAGCAAAATTTCATCACGATCAGTCCAGCCATTTTGAAATGCTTAGCAAACATATACCAATTATATGTAAATTTATTTTCATCTTTATTGGGTTCATCTTTATTGGGCAAACTTCCATTAGAGATAGGGAACATTATAAGGATGAATTGCTCATTTTGGACTGCATGTTCGTGGCCATTTAAATGATGTATCTATAGGTGTTGGCATGGTGGACTGTCCCTCACCCCACCCTCGTTCACCGAATTTATCGAAGCTTGAATTCTTTCTGTAGGAAGCCATCAAATGTGTCGTGCATCACGATCCTGTGGAGTCTGAAATGAATCTCGTGGCAAGACTCGGCTGTGCAGCTGCTATAATCAAAGAATCTCTTGGTGTGATCCACCACATGTGGCAATTAATGCTCTGTCGGTGCCAGGTATATTTGGCATATGATGGTGCAAACTTTGATCATCTGACGTAATATTCGAGCTGTATTCACGTTGTACACCATTTGTATTCATTATGTCCGATAAACGTTTCAAATTGATCACTCTCTTTTTTCCTTTTCCATCTTCGACCTCTGCTACTACTTACCCCTGACGTTTCTAGTGCAATTCTTCATTCTTATGATGTTCTCCACCTCCTCTAGAAATTTTGTTGCATTACTTAAGGGATACCATGTACAATAATGCCATTACTGTTTAGGCCAAAGGTTATTTAGGAGCGTATTCTAGAATTCTATTTAACTTTTTAAAAATTCCACGCTTATCCCGAGAAATAAATTTTTTTCTTCTTTCCACTTTAGATTCGTTTTGGAATACTTTATATAGCGGGTGCTCAAGAAGACCGAATAAATTCTGCAAAACCAGATTCCTTGTTTGGAATACATAAAAATGCCGATGAAAACTGTACCTCTACGACCCATAGTTTTTGAGATAAATGCAGGAGAAATTGTATGATGTCATATCCGGTTTACGGAAAAAAAATACTATATTTGAATACGAACGTAGGTATTTGCATAACTTAAAATAGGAAGATGTTCAAAATAACCCCCCGTGCAAATGGCGGCATGTTTGTGCGTGTCTTGAAATGGTAGACGTTCCAGCCTCCTAGTTTCCACTAAAGTACACGCACCGTGGAGACAAACCTTTTTTTTAAGTAACCGAGTCTTGATAAACCAATTTCTTCAGATGACCCTACAAGAATAAATCTAAAGGGGCCAGATCTGGAGCACCGTGATGACATATAACAGGATCCCCCTCCCAACCCTCGCGAGTAACGAGGTTTAATTTTCGTCCTCCAATTTCGAAAAGCTATTCATTTTGATCAGTCCTGAACACAACTTTAGTTTTTTAGCTGCAAATTAAAAGGATTCCATCAGCCATCTCATTGCTAATATTGTGAATGTTAACTCTAAAATTTCTTAATAATTCTACAGTTAAAAAGTATCTCAAATTACACTTTAATTTAATTACTTCCAATGCTGTCAAGAATAGTCAAATTGTTGAGATCGTCAAATTAAATTATTTTGAAAATTCCAAAAACTTATCCATGAGGATCTACGTCGAGGTAAAATTCCCCAAAACTCAAGTTTTAATAAACTTTAGTTTCTACCGGGTAATATACTTTACCTAAGGTATTTCTTTTAGACTCATTGCTTTTAATATCAATACTTGCTTCTTACCATCTCTCGAAGTTCTTTATTTCGGTTTTATCTCTCTTTCTGAGTAACTGTTGGACTACTTATTGGATTTTATAGTAACATTTTACTAGCTTAAGCCATTCAGGTGGGTACTAGAGGATTTTTTTACGTAAAATCTTTATCCAGAAATATACCCGTTGGGGGTGTATTAGATTTTTTTGCTTGTTCTTATCCATATGTCTGTAAATTTTAAACGACTTTCTGTCTTCCCAAACCAACTGCTTTTTTTTTTCTTCTCATAGAATTTAATCTCATCCTCTAATCGAGAATTTTCTTCCTTTAATATTTTTGCATATGTAATCTGTAATGTGTTCTACCTTTGATTTACTTAGCACTGGGCTCAATCACCTCAGGTGTACCCATGGGTAAAGTTCAAAGCATAAAGCTAATTTCGTTTAACGAGACAATAGAAAGATTAACAATAGAATTTCTTTTCGGGAGATGTAAAGGATTAGACTTAAAGAGTATTCGAATGATAATGAAGGCTGACAATTTCTTGTTGATAGTGAACTGCTGCTTAAAGGAATCCTGAAGGAACCGAAACAAAGATCTTTTCTAAAATCGAATCAAAGTTAGAAATGGAGAGACACTAATGTAAAACCGTTTGTGTTTAATTGCAGAATTTTTAAGCCGAGCATACTGATTGAAGGCTCTCGAAAGAGGCTTCAGACTCACCTTCTTAATCAAACATTTACTGTTTTTAGTGCTTTTGTTCATCGGGCTTTAAAAAACCTTTTCTTTTCCTGATTTACTTAACTCTTAGCACAATCAGCTGAGAGCTATTGCTGTGAATGATAGTTTCTCTTCCGAGTTAATTGATGCATTTTTTTTTAAGGAAACTATCTCTCTCTGAACTCAAGGAGGAAGCTCCAAGTTATAACATTAGTATTTTCACTTGTTTTTTCTAAAAAGAATCAGTACTGTTAAAATTTTCAAAAAGTCTCTTCTGTTAACATAATTTGTTTAGAATCTCATACAAGCTATTGAGTGTTTAAATAAATACGGCATTTGTTAAATCTGTAACCAGCTCAGCCTTCGTTATATTGGTTCCACGAAACGTGCTTTTAAATTTTGCGTGGGAGAGCACGAGAGGTATGCTAAAAACAGAATTTGTAAAGCTCAGGATAGCTCGTTATGCATTAATCATAGTACTGTAATCATTGGTTGGATTTTTCCTCCACTTCTAATTTTCGGAAGTGTTATACTGCTCACAATATTGACTTTTGGGTAGTTTTACATACTGTCAAAATTTGTGCTTACATGATGCAAGGAAAAGGATTGTTTGCTATATATTGTACTTCTTGTCAGTAGCCTTTTCTTTCAATACAAAAATTTCATTTATCCTGTTATAATTAGTTTATGTACTATATTTTATACTGCAGATCAAATACAAATTATGATAGCTAAACACACACACATACTAAAAAAAGGGGACGCCAGTTGATCTGTTATAAAGAATCTGGTCAGCAAGGTGTAAAGAATGTGTAAAATTTCAAACTTCAATACATTCGTAATTTAAATTGAAGGATAGTTCAGTTTATTAGACAGTTTCTAAATTATCATCAGAACGCTGTGAATTTTTAAAGTGTGAAGTGGTCTCCATTCCGATAAATGCCTAAGATTTAAAAGTAACATCTTAACATATTAGGCCTTAACAGTATTGTCTATTACAGTGATCTTGATTTTTTTCCCTTTTCGTAGCAAAAAATGTGTACTTTTTTGTGGTTGTCTTTATTGACACACAATAATTTGTCTATTGCCAGCGAGAGTTAATATCACAACACACATATCTATTCTTTACAGGTATATTAATGATCTTCGAGTTTCCCAGCTAATTATCCTAAACGTAAAATAATTGGATTAAAATAACTCTGGGCTCTAGTACAAAGGCTATAACCATTACAGGTTTAATATACTAATGCTCTGAGACCAAAAGGGGTTATTGGTTTAGAGCAGTGGTGCGCAAACTTTTTTCGACTACGACCCCTTTTGTAGAGAGAAAATTTTTAGCTACCCCTAGAGATAAATGTTCACAAATACGATGTATATATTTCGCGCATTTCTTTCGTTTCATCGAATAAAAACATCATCATATTTGACTCATATTAATTTTATTTATAATTTTAAGAAAATACTTTTTGTATAACACAAAAATCAGTAAATTGCCCTTTAATGAGATGTATGTGGCTGCAAGTTTCTATTTATCTCATCGATGTTTGGATGTATGTTGCTAATTGCAATTCGCATATCATCTTCAGGGTTTAAACGCGATCGGTATTTAGTTTTTATTGAAACTAGTTTGCTAAATCCTGTTTCACATAAATACGTTGATGCAAATTGTATTAACACTCTGATGGCATTCTTGCATAAAACGGGATATTGTTTTTCCACGGATAGCCAAATTTTTTGGCAAGGCTGAGTCTTAAATTGATTTCGAAGAGTATAATCACTAATTAGATTTATCAATTGCTCTTTCTCGCTAATTTGAAGAGTTGAACTGCATATGTCAAAGGAAAATGGATCACGAATCCAACCAAGATCGTTTTCAGGAAAATCCTCGAATCTTCTCGAAAAGTTTTTCTTTAATTTTTCAGTGACGGAACTTCACTCTTTATATGTACACTGTATGGTATGCAGCATGCAGGGATAATGCATTTCATAAAAATTTGGCGACCCCCACAGGGGTCGCGACCCCTAGTTTGCGCACCACTGGTTTAGAGTATAAAAACACCTTGATATACACCCAAAACATACGTCATCGTAAAATTTAATATTAGTTCATATGCTACAACCGTTTTAGTGGTATTCTTTATGTAACATTGGACAAATACTTAGTATATGTTGTTGTTGCTTTTGGTGCCTCTTGGTCAAACCAAGCACGACCATACGCTACTCATATTCAGGCAAAGGGGTGCGCGTTTTGCTTTTACGTTCACTTCTACGGTGAAAGTACTACTTTTGCTCAAGTGAGCCCTCGTAATTTTAAAGAACGGACTAAGCAGAAGATCCATAGGCTTTTCCTGCCATCCCCAGAGGTATTGATTCAGAACTTGGAGGACATTGTGACCTAGAACATAGTTTACGTGCCCCAGACACCTTTAACGAACACGGCACTTGGTATATATATGTAACAAACTAAACGTAAGATAGACACTGCTGTCCACATTCCTCTATGTACAAAAAAAAAAAAAGCAATTTTTAGCTAAGAACGTTTTTCCAAAATGTGTGGGTATACATGAAAGAAATAAACAAACTATTGAGAAAAAACTTACTCGGATAAATTCAGTATTAATAGTTTCACAATTGATGATTTACGCTATCGAATATCTTTAAAAAACACAATAATACTATATTAGAGATCTTGATTTTGTGGAGGTTATATTACGTTTAATCTCGATTATAATTGCTACCGGGAAAGAAACCGGAAAAAATTTACAATACAGCTCATTTATAAATTGAATTACAGATACCATCTTTACATTCAATATTAGAAATGATCTTCTTTTTGGAATATTTGGACTATGACCACGCAGACGCTAGAAACCGTAAGCGGCCTAGAGCCGCACTGTCTCTCTAATTTCTCCTTAAAAAATAATAAAAAAAAAATTAAAATATTAAAATTAAATAAAAATAAAAAACAATTATAAAAATTATAAAAATCAATACGTGTTGCACGGTAAAAAAAAAAAACAACTTTAAAATTTAAAAATTAATACGTTATGAAGTTCTCTTTATAACAATAAAAAAAAATCCCTATCCTTTTATTCACACTCTGAACCCTTACTAGAGACCACGAGTATTTACTCCTGGTCACAAGTCTCATGAAGTTCGTGGATCCCAGACTCTATCCTTTACTTCTTTCTCTCTACTTCTGTCTACTAACTCTTAGCCGACCTCCACTGACAAGCCAACCAAAAGAAAGAACCAGCGCCCATGGGGATCCTTCCCCAGATGACGCCGACCCCACACTTTTTTCTGATGGTCCATGTTTACATTTTATTGAATCACAAACCAAAAATCTACGTCAGGAGTAGGGGAGTGTCTCAATCGTCACACCTCTGTAAAGTGAAAAACGATCACTACGATAGATACACGTACTAATGAGAATGTTAAAAAACCACATGTATGAATATGATAGATTATAAGCAAGACATAATCTTTGTGACAAATAAGCTGAATGCCGAGATTTGGTACAGAATTCGTGGGTTCAAAATCCACTGTTAACATAAATGTTCACAGCCGTTCATAACCGGCTTTAAGCAATAGTTCCTGATCTCATTAGCTTTCATAAAGCAAAAAGTCGACAGGACCACTCCAAAGGAAATATATACATAATATATACATACATAAACTAAATTTTTCGGTGCAACAGGCTTTAAGGGCCCACAGCCTGCTGTGCCAATCTCCGTTTTCGAGACCATGGGCTCTGGGGTGCGAAGCATATGTTCCGATTAGGCAGTCAACCTCACGCCGCGAATGTTTAGTTCCTTCTGTGTTTAGCCCAGTGTTTAGCTCCCAAGCATGCTTGGTCCCCAGTTTATCTACCCACTGAAAGGATGAAAGGCTGGTATATATATATATATATATATATATATATATATATATATATATACATACATACATACACACATATACATGTAGAGAAGTCTCAAACCCGATTTGATTTAATCATAATAATGTCTACATATTTCATATTATAGATTACCGCTACTAAGCTGTGATTCGCGGATCAGACACTCACCCACTAAGTCGTTTTGAATAACCCAATCGTTGATTTCATAAACTTACATTCTATATTATAAAACTCGGTATAAAACTAAGTGGTAGCCCTGGTGTCTACATATACGTTAACATATTTTCGGCTTTTCTAATTGCTGGTTAATTTTCCACGATCATCATGGTCTCTAGTTATTCATGAAATGATCAAAATTCGATCCATTTCTCAAAAAAGATTTCTCATCACAGTTACATAGAGCTAATGAACACTGGTGAGACTGGGTTATAGTTTAAAATATTTGATGTGTTTTGAAACCTAATATCGACCATCTCTGTTACCAGTGGGTTTATGTATGAATGAAATATTAATTGCACAAACTTAAAAATTTTAAAAACTGATGGAAGTAATTCATTCGGAACCCTCATGATTGTCTCCGTGGAATTAACTATTCAGGGATGGAACATACTTTTAAAATTTTATGAAAATCAAGACAGAAAGAACACCTGGTGAACGGTAGTTAACTCACACGGATCATGAGAAATTTTCGTGGCTATTTGACACTTTTCATCAGTTAAATTTCCTACAGGACAGTAGGGCTACCCGAACTGCGGCCATCAAAGGCAAGTTAAAGTGTTACTGTAGGTAATTTTATTCTCGAAAATGGCACGAAAAAACGATAGAGTGCTTTTTTAACTTAACTAAAAATATATTATCTACATAAAATTATCTGAATTTTCTGCAAAAACTATCCGAGTTTAACTTTTTATTGCTTATCCAAGAGAACGAATCTAGTGAATACCTACCTCTCCAGATCTCAAACTCCCACTAAATTAATCCAAGTAAAATAAAAAATAATAATTATAAATGTTTTAAAAACTCGATATTTTGACCATATTTTGGACACTTATCTTCCCTTAATAGAAGAGAAAAAATAGTTTCGAAACCTTTCTTATATGTTCAATCAACAATATTCTAAGGGTAAGATCGGCTGTTTCCGAAATGTTTCGTTACGGAACATTTTAAAAAAATGTTCTAAACAGACGCTTGATGTGCGTAGATGGCTGCTACAGAATATCGGGGACGCTTTTCCCTTTGTATTAGTCACCTCCCAATCCCTTTGTGAAGCGGAGGGTGTGTAATGGAGGGTGGGGTAGCGAGGAGCACCCTCGACGCGAGGGGAAATCGAAAATGGCGCGCGTCAGAAAAAAAAAAATGGGCGAAAAGCGTTTTTACTCAATGGATCGGGCCCTGATCATAGACATAGCGTCGTCTCATTCGGGAGAAACGCTTTTCAGCCGAGATCATTCTGGCAGGATAGAAATGGATTTCTAGCCCCGTTCTCATGACATTCTGCATTCTTCGAGGAAAAATTATTATCCCAAAACAGTTTTGTTATTTTAACCCATTGTATCCGTGCGTTGAGAGATTTGAAATGTACACAAAAATTATTGCCATTTTTACGGCGTGGGCATCAAAAGATGCTTTTGTTGAGCGTTACTATACCTTAACCATGGCCCACACTAGCAACTTTGCCATCCTGGACAAACAAAAATGTAAAATACCGCTAAACTCTCACACACACAAATTACTATAAAATTTTCGCACAGGATTAGAACTTTTTTAAACAGAGCAGAGACATAAATATGATAATCATTGTAAAAACTTCACTGATTGCTTATTCTTGTTACCATAAATTGCCTCAACGAAACACATTTTGTAAGTTCTTGTCATCGTTCATAAAGTTATAAATAAAACAATAGAATTACCGTTTTTCCTTTAATGTTATGGCAACGAAAATGCAAAACAAGCCTATCTGCCTATGTTTATTTCTATATTTATTACACCAAATCGCTGAGCAGTGTAATCTTCCTTAAAATTTATGTACACATACGTGGCACTTTCCATTTGCATTAGTTTTGTTTCGTAGCGCTACGGTTTACTTTTTTGGAACACGAGGGCTAATGAGACCAGAATCTACTTAAAGCAGCTTCCGAACTGCTACGAACATCCATGCCGCAGTGGGATTTGAACCCATGAACTCTGATACCGAATATCAGAGCCCTAACCATTTGTCCATTTGCATTGGTTAACATGTCAAATAAATCTAATAAAAAATGAGATTACAGGATTCCACGTAATGAAGAATTATACATTTTAAAATATTTTTTCCACATAAAAAATTTCACAATTTCTAGTTGAAATTTTGCCTTTTATAATTTACTGCTTCTGATAGGAATCCGGTCCTAGAGTCACTCCTGTAGTAACCATCATAAATGATTTATAGAATCCTTATGAAATGGCGATACTAAATTTAATAATAGCATCAGATTTTCACTTATCTTAAATCATTTGGTTTGAAGAGCTACGGTCTAATGTTTGTTACACGCGTTATAACTCCTTCGACCATCGTCTTATCATATTCACAAGGCTTTGGATCTATTAAATTAAATAAAAAAATATGCAGATGTCGGACGTAGCATTTTCTCAAGTCCAGTTTCAAATTCTTTATGTAAAGATAATTTGTGTACAATACCTATAAAAAATGTGCAATTGTTTGTTAGTACAATATACACTTATATGCCACTTAATTTTTATTTTTTGTACTTTATACTTTTAGAAATACTTTTTAAATGTTTGAAACAATTCATTTTATACAGGAAATATAGAAAGTGTTTACACATTTGTTTCAATGATTTTCCAAAGATTACACACACACACACACACACACATATATATATATATATATATATATAAACATATATAAGGATTTTATTTTTTAATATGTTGAGTCTGATAGCCCTTTTGCTGGTCTATAATCTTACACCTTGATTTCTAATGTAACAAAGCATTTTTAAAACATCAAGGCTAGTTTTTCCACTCCTCCTTCACAATCTTCCTGAATCCATCCAATGTTTTGGGATCCCACTTATGAAGATTGACATTATTTGAAAAGCCCAAGTACATAGTTATCCATAGTATAACCTCAGGGAACTTGGCCTGGGAAGCATTTAAAGGGAATAGATTAGACTCCGATTTCATTTCTAACTTTTTCCAAAAGATAAAGCAGAATATTTTGAGGTATGGTTTGCAGCCTTATCCTGTTGGAGGTCAAATTGTTTGGATAAACTGTTGGAATTTCTGCTTTGATGTCTATAGCTGAAGGCGAATTACATTGAAGAGTTCATTCATTTTTAAAGCTAAACTGCTCGGTGATACAGCCCCTTGGGATTCAGGGCCTACAACGCCGATCTCCGTTTCCGCTACCAAAGCCCATGGAGTGCGAAGCATATGATCCGGTTAGGTGTCAACCTTACATGGAACCCCCAGAATTTTGTTCCCAAGCATGTTTGGTCCCCAGTTTGTCTACCCACTGAAGGGATGAAAGGATGGGTCAACCTTTCCCAGCCCGGGGATCGAACCTCGGACCTGTGTCATGAGAGAGCGAAGTGCTACTCCAGCGCTACTAGGCTATCATTCATTTTGACCAAAGCCAAATATATTTCTTATATCTGACCCGTCGCAATCAGACTAAGCAACGGGGTGACAATCAGTACAGATGAGTAGTTTGAAGTTAGTTGACGATGTAAATTCGGCAGTTCGAAAGTTTCCTTTTGGCACGTCAGAATTAATAAGGGGTCATCACCAGAAGGCAAACACTCCCGAATTGGATCCCATTCCATCCTGAAACATGGGTCCAAAAATTTCATTACCGACATATCAATTAATTCTGGAGCAGGCCCAGTGACTCTTTGTTGGTTACGTACAGAAAATTACACACTTAATATAAAAAAGTTTTTCCTATTTAAGTAGATTTAAAACGAAAGATATTACTCAATACCACAAGGTCATTATTTATTTATTTATTTAAACATTGAGCTTTTTAGGTGTCCCGTCTTTTTTATCACGAGCAGTGAATTGGTCTTATCCGTCATACAGGTGAAATCTCATTCGTGTAAAATCGTAGACATCGAGTGGTCTTGCGTGTAAAGGAAAACATTTGAAATATGAAAATAATTATATATTAGGTGTTTTCCTTATTACGTAAACGAATATTAGCTTTGGTAACCACAGCTAGTACTTCAGAGCTTGAACTTTGGCTTGGTTAGTTTGGCTTTTAGCCGTATGATAAATTCCTTGTTGTACGAAGAATCATCAGAGCGGAACTTGCTTAACCATTTGAGGAGGACATATCGTATATGCAACGCCATTTCATTCGCGTCAGAGATTGTAGATGTATGATATTTTATGCAGAACATTTTATTAGTGCTTATTACCAACAGATGTAAACCTATGTCTGCTACAGCGGTATTTGTCAATACAAGAGAATCAATTGAAAAAGTTTTAAAGGTGTTCCTTATATTAGATACACCCTTTCTCAAAAGGTTAAAGTTGATTATAAACGGGACGAACATCCATACAATAGAAGTGGGATTCAATTTTTTTGTGAATGAAGCATCTATCCTGCCTAAAGTTAGAGAAACTGTAATCGTTAGGATTCTGGTACTTTTTACAAGTGGTTATAAAAATAATGAAAACACCCTATATTTATTAGAAATCCTTTTCTAATCTGACTTAGGACCGCCTATGGCATGTAATACAGTTTGAATTTGCGTGGGAATCGAATCATATTGTGTTGAATAGTGAATTATTTTTCATGAAGATATTGTGAAAGTCCTGAGAGAGATGTCCATAGAGGATAACTACTCCTGATTGAGTGATCTAAAATAGACCTTAACGGTTTCATTATATTGAGGTCGGAGGACTGTGAGGCACAAGGTAAATGTTTCACTTCATCCTAGTGTTGATCAAACTATAGTTGGACAAGTTGAATAGGAGCATTATCAACCTGGAAAATTTCATTTTCTGCGGGAAGTAAAGTTTGGATAATAAGACGCACTTGTTCAGCTGAAACTTCTCTAGACTTCTTTTCAGTGATTTCTTCTTTAATGGTTGCAGTTAGTTCAGCAAAAAATCATGACAAGGTTGTCCTCGTCATATGAGGTCCACTTCCATGCTAGACAGTTGGAAGAAAACAGGCACGATTATAAGCTTGTACAGGTGTCCTTGAGGCATTCTGTTGTGGATAAAAGTGTGGAAAGTGATTCATCTGACCATATAACTGTCTTCCACTTATCAATCGACCAGATTTTGTGATTGTGGCACCCCTGTAGATAACGTTTGGCATTAATATCTGCAACAAGTAGCTTGGGAATTGATCCTGTGCCATAAATGATTTGTTTATGAATGTGCCTTTTCACTGTACACTGGACAGTCCAAATGCTTATTGAGCTCAGTGATCATATTGGCTGCAGTTGTTTCCTTTTTAGATAATAAATTTCGCTTAAACAGCCGTCCATTACTTTCACTCAGCTTCTCCTCCAATGGCTATTTTGCTTTGCCAAACTTGTCTTGCTGTTTTCTTTGTGTGTGCGTGCGTGTATGTGTGTGTGTGTGTACGCTGTCATGACTTTAGATACCGTAAACCTTGAAATGCCTAAAAGTTGGGTTGTTATGGTCGCAGTTGTTCCAGGTAGTTGGGTATATGCAGTTTGGTCTCTTTGAAAGTCTATGAGGTGTGTAATTTTACAAATTTAACAAAGCTCTAAGACGTATACAACTTTAAAGCAAACTCATACTGCCATAATATATACTCTTTTATATTAAAAAACTTGTAGCTAGGTTTATATTTTAATGCTTACGAAGCTCATTCTTAAATGTATCTCCCTTGAGTGTTTCCATTATTTTGATAACCCTCTGTATAAGATGAAATGGGCAAATGAGCCATTATCCTCTCGCCAAAATTCACTGAAGAACATGGATGATTAGGAGTACCATTGAATTTTAGACAATATGTGTTCTCCACAGATCTGCCACGGATTTCCTGGAAGCGTTTTGTTTTAAAGGTTGTATCGAAGATCAGCAAGTTAGTCAAGCAAGCAAGAAGTTTAGCATGAATGCCAAAAAACTCTGCAGTTAGTTTTGTTTTCTATTAATTCCCTTCTAGTTGCTTTTGAATGTCAATGATTATTTTCCTTAAAATAATATTTTGAACAGCAAAAGTTTATATTTCGTCTTATTTTGGGAAATCAATAGGGAAAGCAGTAATAATAAATAAAACTATATATAACAAATATGTTTTTCTATTTGTATCCCCTATATAATACTAGCCTAAGTTATCTGTCCATCTGTTCTAGAATTTATGAAGCAGTTGTACCTGGAATGGATAGAGGCGTTCATATTCGATTTTTGTTGAGGTAGAGTTAGCAACGTTCGAAATCCACCCCTTCCCCCTTTTTATAGCCTTTAATGCCATTATTTCAACCCTATTTCCCCCGGTTAAGAGCAGGAGATTAAATTTATCAATTTATCCCATAATAAATAGGTAAAAATAACATTTTTTTTCTAGCATTATGACGTTATTCCTTTAACCATCTCATTTAATCATTTCTTATTTTAAATTATTTAAATATCATCTGCATTATTTTCATACGTTTTATCACTGAACTTAGATATTACATAAATAAATTTCTTTTATATTTGGCTTAAATAATAGATTGGCTACATATGTGATAATTTTAAATTTAATCATCGATTATTTTTTGTTGCAATGAAAATTTTATCACCGGTATCAACAACAAATTGTATCTACCTCCAGGGTGTAGTGGAAATGATAGTTTCATTCCTTTACTTCCATTAATTACTGTGGCAAAAAAAAAAAAATTGGGAAGAACTTAACGATAATTTTGACTTAGCTAAGAAAACTTTGAATTATCTTTCTAAATGAATTCAATGTGATTCTAAACTGCATTCACAGTATCGGGAGACTTTAGAAGAGTATGAAGATAAACAAATTATTGAATGTGTACCAGATAATTCTCAGCCAAAAAACAAACCATTATTTTTTATCTGCTTTATAGGGTACTTTACAATTTTGGAAAATTAAAAATTTTACTGATCCCGTCATATGACGGGCTATATGCTAGTCCTTAATATTTTTAAATTTAAAATACAAGTTGATAATGATAGAGTAAATATATTCTCTCTCCATTTAGCTTTTATGCATACATATACAGAAAGACTCCCTGCTTCGTCTCTTTAAAATGAAGGTACATAACAGAGTGACAAAGCCCTTAGAGCTTCAAATAATGCATACAATTGACCTTTTGAACACAAAAGAGACGAAAAAATGTAACAGTATGAAAGAATCGTTTAGATGCTTTAATTTGGTTCGACAGCTGTCAGGCTCAGGATATTTTTCAGTAAATAAGAAATGTAATTGAAAACTTGAATTGAATATTTTTATTTTCTACTTACTGCTGGCAGCTACAGAAGGATTGGTCAGTAAATTTTCAAAAAAGTTTAAGTTCCTCCCCCGTGAAAGGTGGATATATATTTTTAGCCATGAACAGTAAAACTTTTAATATAAATAATACACTGGGGAACACTTGCTAAGGACGGATAACAAACGGCTATATAATGTGTAAAAAAAAAGAAATTGTGGTTGGATGGAAAGTAAAATAAAATAATGCCAGATTTCTAGGACTTTACAATAAAAGATATTATCTCTGCAATCCAAGAGGTTTAGGAAAATATATATGGGTCAAAATGGACATTTTGTGCTAAATAAATAAAAGTAAAAAAAAATGCAAATACCAGTGGTAGATATTCTATAGTAAGATGTCAATATAGAATATGGCCAACACGGAGGGCAATGTAAGATTCCACACGTCGTGTCATACTTTGCACAACATTAACCAACAATTATTGGGTTAATTTATTCCTTTCTTCTGTTATGTACGGATGAGGTTATCCTTGCCTAACGGAGGGCACTGTCGACTATACTCGGTGTAAACTCAATAGGCACTTCAAGGTCACTGATTTTTCCCCGATGACCAATTGCAACTATGGTAACGACAGTTGGGGAAAGACTTTACTCTTTTTTCCCACTGTGTTAAGGGGTGTCATGCATCGTGTGGGGAGGTAAACTTTCTATTCCAAAATTGCACTGTATTAACTATTTTATGATTTTACAAGAATTGAAAGAGGTCTTAATGCAATAACAATATTTTGTTTTATTTTATTAGGTATTTAAATATTTATGGTCTGTTGACCAATTTTTAGAAAGTGAAAATTTCTTTAGAAGGTACAGATTCCTAATGTTTTAGTAAGAATTCTAAATTAAAATAAATTTTTGTATTTTTACAAGAACATCTATGATTTATTATAAACTTTTTATACATATTGTTAACTTTTCTTTATGTAAATAGTTTTATGCACAACTGAAAATTTTAACTTTGCTTATACTTAGTAATTTGTTAAAAAACTGTAGTTAAATTTATTTTAAAAAGCTTTAAAAACTAAATAAAAAATATTTCCTGTTTTTTAGTTAAACGGCATTTTAAAGGCAGAAAAGGTTTGTCACACACACTTTTGTCGAAATCATCTAATTCTGTTACGCGCCTTTTATGTGAATTTTTTTTTTTTTTTAATATTGTCGCAGTTCCGGATCGGCACAAATTCTTTTAGAAATACCACGGGCATCAGCAGTTGCTTGTTGAGTTTGCGAAAACAATTCCAAAACTGTAGCAACTGGATTGGATTCAACAAGACCTTTCAAGTACCTGTATACGTTAAATATCAGTATTTTGGACTGTTTTCTAACATCAAAACTAGCCATTACAGGAAATATTTTATGAAGTAAAAAATTAATAATAAACATTAAAAATAAATATGAAGTAAAATTTTAATAAAACAATGAATTAAAAGATAAAAAATGAGAGTGTAATATCAGATAAGCGCAAAATAAATATCTACGAGAAGAAAGAAAAACAAGAACGTATTGGAATCAAATCCTCAACTGAAGTTCTGAAAATAAGTATGAATGCATATGCTTCTTGGTCGTTACCATAGTAACCGATGACTGGGGAAACGAGAAAATGTGACCTTGAAGCGCCAATAGATTTTAGATGGACTATAGTAAGATTCTTCCCCTAAGCGTCTCAAACATTTTCATGGGATTCGGGACTGTAAAACCTAATGACCATACGTAGCTTTGAAGTTCCTCGTTCTCTAGGTACCCCTGGACAGCCACTGTCCGATGACACGTTGTGCTTCGTTCATGAAAAGAAATTTATCGTTGATAGAACTATGGATATATATTTTCTGGGGTCCGTCGGTGCTTGGAATATTGAAAGAGAATGTGAAAAATACCGAGAACGCGTAAAATATTTTGCCTTTTTAGTAAAATACTCGTAAATGTTTCGGAAAGGGAAGTTACGAGTACTTCTAAATATATAAATTTTTACTATAAATGCACATTTTTATGGGATCTATACGGAGTTGCAATATGAATTCAAAATTCGAAAAATACTCGCTACCATTGATAAAAGTCATAATTTATTTCATATTTTCTTGTGACACTGGTAAATGTTTAGTAAACAACAGTTCGGAAAGATTCAAAAATACATAAATCTTTCAAATATACGCAAATTTTTTAAGGTCCATCTGGGGTCACAATATCAACAGAAAACTCAAAAATTACGCGTTAATGCAGATAAAGCGAGTAATTCTTCTGTTACTTTTTCGTTCAATACTGAGGAATGCTTTAGTAACACAAGTTCAAGAGTTTTCAATATGTATTAAATTTTCAAGTTGCAGTAAGTTCCTCACGGCAGAGTAACCCTGCAAAAATATGTTAGATAATAAAGATCTTAGAGGAAACACGTGCATAAATATGTCCGTTACAGGTGGTGACTTTTAAAGAGATTTGCGAAGACAGAAGGAATAACTGAACTCATGGACGCCAAGGGATGACTATTTTAATGAATCAAACGGACAAGTTGATGAGTGGTACGTTAAGATGCAATGTACAGGTCACGTAAAGCCAAAAGATCAGGGCCTGTGACCACCTGCAACTTGAAGAGTTTCATATGAGAGAAATTAATATAGGGCTCTGGGGTACATTTGGGTGAGGATCCAAAATATTCATAGTAAGCAAACAGCAAAAGGGCAACACCCCAATATATGGCAAATCAAATTGGATAAAAAAACGATTGGGCGACAAGCAAATGAAAGGCAGGGAGATTTAAGTAAAGAGACAGAGAAAGTCACCTGGTCGAAGAAAAGAGTGCAGACTGGAGATCGAGATTCCTGAACATGATGTCCTAACTCTAACTCAACTCTTCTAACTCCCATCTTATCGTCCTTGGATATGTGCCCCAGTTGTCCTCGATTATTCATCACATATTGTAACGGTGCCTTAATTCTCCGGGTCCGAGTAAGTCATGAATTTACTTTTTTCTACGACTAAAGTCACCACCCTATATATGTAGAAAGAATCTAATCTTTTTATATTAATGATATTTGCCACATACATATCCTGATTAGAATATAGTAGCCAATGGTATGAAACATGTAAATATGAAAGTTTAAATAACATTTCATTAAAATATTACATTTTATCTTAAAAGTTTTAGTTATCATTTTTGGCTAATAAACACAACCTGGGTGAGAACTATAGGTAGCTTACTGTTATGATTATGTGTTACAATGTACATGTAATTATGTGTTACAATGTATGTGTAAACAATGTACGTGTGGTCACACGTATATTGTTTAACAAGTATTGTGAAGTATCATAATCCGCCCCTGATAGCCTTTTCTATTTAATTACTTTCTTTAAAAATTTTACTGATTTGTGGTTCTGGAGCTATTAGCATTTTATTTTATTTGTCTAATTTATGTTCTAGTTAAAATATTCAGGGTACATTTACATTTTGAAATTGATTTGAGATCAGGTAGAGGAAGGTGGCAAGAAATTGCTCGCTTAGTGCAACGATTAACTAAGACGATTGATTTCTAAAAGGCAGCATCCAAACGTGGATGTCCTTTGAAATGAAAGAAACAAGAAAAACTTTGCACAGGACCGGAAATTCTGAAAGTCTTCGCTACATCAAAAAAAGATCAGGATAATCAGCAGATTTCTGATCTGCTGATAAATTAATTAAGGAATTTTCTTGTTAATTTTTAAAACGACACATTCAAACGCGCTTCGCAAAAAGAATAAGAATCATCAGCAATCAGGAATCTGTTGATTTCATTGAGGAATTTTAAAAATTGGTCTAATTTTTTATTCTCTGTCAGTTTCGATTTTTTTCGAAGCACCTATAACCCCAAAAATCGGTAATCCGGCAATGCCATTTCCCACCGATGCTGGATTATCGATGATTGACTGTGCGTACATTTTTTCAGGTTTATCGGGAGTCGGTATTTAGGCATCACGCTATAAATACCCGATAACTCCGATAAAAAGAATATTTTTTTTTCATTGTTTTTTCTACGATAAAAAGTTTACGAGGATTGAATATACACAATTTCTTTTTCCTATATACGCACAATTTTTCGAATCCATCCGAAATCGCAATATGGATATAAAACTCGAAAATACATTCTACACTGGAAAAACGAATATATTTTTTCACATTCTGTTTCTGTTATGTATGTTTTAGAAAGTTCTCAAGGAGTTCACTTTAAGCGTTCAAGAAAATTCAAAAATGTAAAAACTTTCAAATATGCACATATTTTTTTCAAATCCATTGGGGCAAACCGGTAAAGGCGCACTAGAAAGTTAAAACTAGATGGATCTCGGGCTGTTCGGCAAGGAAACCTTCTTAAAGGAGTCACCATCTGTGTGATCAATACTTGCTAGATAAACACCTGCTGCTGTTTTAATTGTTACTGGCTAAGTCTTGGGGTAGTGATGTCACAGCGAGGGAACTACAAATCCCCATCCTCTAAAGAATGATACAGACTCGGTCTCTAGGTCGAACTCATGTTCAACGTCATTTGCAACTATATGTTTAGCAAAAATACTAATCTGGAACATAATACAAAATTAACTTATTTTAAATTAACTTTTGTACGTATTGGCATATGCCTCAAGTATATAATCTACAATGAATTTTTAAAATTCCATACCTGAAATCTACAGAATCGGGAATTAAAAACACAAAATCAAATCACAACATAAAAAAGGAACTAAGAAACTGAATCTGAGCAGAAGCCTGTACAGTATTTTTTTTTCTGTCAAGGCTCTCGGAGATCACTTCTTTCGTTTGTTTATTTACATTATCTCTACGGAACCTTCCTTTCTACCTCTGTCTTTGGTCGAGGGTCCCAATTTTGACACAAAAGTCGAAACTTAGAACTGCCGTTGGAAACGTGAAATTTTAATTACTCTTTCATTCAAAACTGGTAAATACTTCGGAAAATGTCAGTTTGTGAGAATTCAAAATATATAAAAATCTCAAATACATTAACATTTATTCAGGCGCATCGGTGGTCTTAATTTACAAGATTTTAAAGTCGATAAAACAAGTGATTTTTTTACACTTTATCTTACGATACTGGTGAATATTTCGAAATGAGAAATTCACGAGGATTTACATAAAGTTTTCATACATACGCTATTTTAGAGCTCATCGGCAGTCACAATCATGGTAAAACTAAAAAATACGCGCTACCACCGATAAAACAAACGAGTAAATTTTTCCATGTTATCGGACATTATGGCTTGTTGTTTCGGAAGGAGGAGTTCGCGAGGATTCCAAATTTATAAACCTTTTAATTGTACGCAGTTTTTTTCAGGTTCAGGTTTCAATACATTCAGAAATACGAAAAAAATGCACAATAATATTAGAATAACAGCTAATTTCATCATGCTAAAAAAATCAGTCAGTGTTTTCAGAAGAATAGTTTAGGATCATTCAAATTTATTTAAAATTATCAAATATTCGCACGTTATTTCGTGTTAGTAAAAATCACAATATTCATGCAAAACTCTAAATATACGCTCTGCCCCCGATAAAATGCGTAAATATTTTCACTCTTTCGTATGATTCTGTAAAAAAAAAAATTACGATTATTCAAAAAATATAAAATTTACAAATCTAAGCGCATATTTGCAGGTTCATCAAAGGTCGCAATATAGACACAATACCGATCTAACCATTAAAATTAATAAAAATTTGAACGCCAAGTATAAAAGCTAGTCGATGGGGCAAACTCGAGGAGAAAAAAAAAGTAAAAGACTAAATGTATGCCAAGTGAAGTAATAAAACATGTTGCTGATTTTAGCGATTAAGTTTAATTCTAGTCATGTACTAAGGTTGTTAAAACTAGATGAAGACCTTGTTATATTATTCTAGTGTAAGAATATATATTTTTGAAGGACTTTTTCTTCCACAGCACCATGGCAATGGCATACCGCAATTGATTTGAGATGAGACGTTACACTCTGTATTTAGCATACTAAATGCGAAAAAACAGCTATTACTAAAACATAAATAAGGTTTTTTTTATATATCTTTCAAAGTTTGGGGTATTATACTCCTTCAATATAAATTACACAAAATTATGTTCTCTTGAAATTACTGATGTCCTACGCCGTATTTAGCATTAGAATGATGTTCTAATTTTGAACGCAGAAGAAACCAAATTGTCATTTGCGACGTAATTGGATATTTCCGGACAATTTCACTGGCATGACTGTTTTCTGCTATTAACAGCTTTAATAATAATAACGATCACGGCACGTGCGATATTAGCTCTTGATGAGTTTTCGATAGTGGAACATCTTTATTCCTGAATGAGTTTAACTACTCTCGGCCATTTCAGTCTAATATTTCACCTCATTATCTCTCCCATTTTTTTCAATTTCTCAATCACGTAAAAACCTTTTAGTTTTCTTTTCTCGTTATCGAGTTGATATTAGTCCCTGTCTTTTAAAGATACCTTTTTAAAACTGCCTTACAGGCAATCAATATTGTTTCTTCGCGAAATTTACTTTTCTTTTCCAATCAGGAAAATTTCATTTCACTTTGCAAGACTTTGAGATCATTTTCCGAAATGCCCTCTTTCCTTAATCAAATTTTTCTCAAACCTAATTTTTTCCTCTTCAATTCAAAGCTCATTTTCAGAAAAACATTTCCATCAGTGCAATTTTTTTTTTACCTTAATCGAACTCACTCCGAAAGCTGAATACGTATCCTGTCTTGTAACCTGTTTAAAGCAATTTCCTTTAAAAGACAAATCACTTCTTTCAGGAGTACATAACGTACCACTCAAAGCAAGTCCGGATGAGTCAGTTTAAGAATCTTATTTCGCAGTCTAATTTCCTCAGAAGCAAAGGATATGAGGTTGTATCCTAAAGCTGGCATTTATTGGTCTCGTCGCATTAATCACTCCTTGAACGTAAAGCAGATCTCGCTACAGCGAGGGCGTGGTCAGGTATGCATGTTACATGCAACTGCTGAGCATTTATCAAGTCTATTTTTATACCATTATGAAACTTGCTATCAAATAAACCTTCGACTAATCTATCAGACTAGCACCGTGCACGGACACATAGAGGGAAGTTTTGTAATAACTGTAGAATCTTTCATGGCCACCATCTGAGTATAACCCAAAGTTGGCTGGTTAGTTACTTAAACCAGCGATTCTCAAAATTTCCTGTTTCATTTTATAGATTATAAATCCCACGTCTTACCCAGCCTTAACCAAACGGTATTCAATAGGGTTGTCTGATTAGAGACAAAGTGATTAAAGTACCCGAAGAAAGTGAATGTGTGATGCTAATCAGTAACCATTAGGCTAAAACGTCGTGCGATTGGCAGAAGTATTTTATGTTCTTAAAAATTTGAAACTATAGGTAAATAAGGTTTTCCATCAACTCTCAAAAGATCACCTTCGTCTACGATTATGCATAGAGAAAAGATTTTACTGTGATATGTGAGTGTACGTTTATTTTTTAGACATTTAATCAGTATTCAGAACCTTGTACACATTGATTAACACATTGACGGACAATAGGAACGAGTGAAGTTCGAAAATTAACACTATATTTTTGTATTTTTTAGAATATTAAAAGTAGCTTTTTACTCTTTCTGCTTAAATAAACTTAATTTTGAATAATTCAGCCCCTTTAATTAGGTTGCGGCTATAACCGTCATGGCTCCAGCGTACTCTAGACTCTAAGTAATGGGACGATGACGGCTATAACAGCAAAAATTTAAAAACGTAAATGATAGGTTTAATGACTAAAATAAGCAATTTTTGTGGGCAACAAAGTACTTTTGGGAGTTTTACATGAAATGTTAGTGCATAATCAAACAAAAAAAGTAAAAGACAAAAAAATAAATTCAAGAGAAAATACGATCGCACTACTCCCTTCACGACCACTTGCATACTGAAGCTGCAAGTCGTGTAACAGGTGGAAAACGAAAATTCAACCTAAAAAATTGTTTCCAAACTATGACATTAGGCTTCTATTTGTACGCAGGTAAATGCACATTTGTGCCGTAGTGTATAAAAACGACTGTTTTGTTTTGGACTGTTATTGCAGTCATGCCATGTAGTGAACTTCGCTTTGACGGTTATAGACGCAAATGTCAGTCAACGTGTTAATATTCCTGTAGCATTTTGAATTTCAAAAGCACTTAAGTTATTATTCTTTCTAAACGTGGTTTCAAACGTCAATTCATTAGAAACCTGAATCACCTGGCACTGATTCTAACCAATCTACTTTAAGAGGAATATCTTTCAACCCAAATAAATTTTTGTTTAACTTCGTCGATAGTAGTTAAGTTTGCTATGGCAATTTTGTGCAGCTAGAAATTTTAAAAGTTCTTCTGAATATCTAATTCTTTTATCTGTTCAATAACTTTGAGTCAAAAGATTTCACTTTCAAATAGCTATATGGGGTTATGATACCAAATATCACCAAGCTTTAGCTTTGTCACAGACAGACCTCTAAGAATAAGATAATCGGGGTTGTTTTTTCCAAGGCGATTTGCCCATTCACCGAAGTAAGTAGTGGATTAGTAAGTTGTGTATTTGCTGATCCTATTTTTTACGAACATTTTAAATCTAACTGAATTACACTTGAATAAAAAAAGGTAATAGACGAATCATTACAAATATATATATATATATATATATATATATATATATATATATATATATATATATAGAAATTCAATACTTTTAAAAACTATTACACAATCTATCTGAGAAATACGCCTCCAGGATATCAAATCGAGGTAATGAAGAGTTTACAATGTTGATACTGTCTGCTTTTTAATCTACAAAGTTAGGAATAATCTTTAAATCTTTTAACACATATATATGATATTTCCATTTGCTTTTACCAAAGTCTCAGAAAAACAACAAGATTGAGTACAGTTGAGATAAATTGATATCATCGAAATCTTTAATTTTATCCCATCATTCATAAAAATTTTTCTCTCAACTCTTCTAGAGCGTAATTATCCCAGTCTAACCATTAACATCATATCTCTTGAATTAAAAGTTTATTCTTATAGTAAAAGGCGCAATGAATCCAAAAGGGCCCAAAGATAGTCCTTCAATTTGTAACAAATATTTATTTGCATCCATCCGTTTTTAGAGGAATTTCTCTAAGCTTTGCGTATCGTTATAAAATATGTTTTTATCCCCACTTTTTTCAATTCCTAGAACTTAAGAAGATATTTAAGGCCAAATTAGATAGTCCAGAAAAGTGTTATCTAGACCCGTTACCTTCCATAACTCAACAGAATTAGTCTTAAATTTCCTCAAAGTCATATTGGCATCCTCAAACATTCTTCAAGTACTGTGTTAAACTTGTTGAACAGGTTTCTCTCTTCTAATGAAATCATCCACATATAATCACTTACCAAAAATTGAATAAGTTGTAGGAAAGGTGTTCATATAGATTTTTGAATGATGCTTGACAGTAAGTAGCTCAGTTGAATACGGTTGACGGTTGCTCAGTCAAAAATTGAATAAGTTGTAGGAAAGGTGTTCATATACATTTTCGAATGATGCTTGACAGTAGCTCAGTTGAATACGGTTGACGGTTGCTCAGTCAAAAATTGAATAAATTGTAGAAAAGATGTTCATATACATTTTCGAATGATGTTTGACGGTAGCTCAATAAAACCAGACATTATTTTACAACCAACAACACTCGTGTTATTCTCAGAATATTTACATTATTTTCTGCTTCATGGAGTATAGGATCTTCATCCTCAGGGATCTAATGAGATTTCTGTCATTCTCAACGATTTTGATTTTCAGTAATGATTGTTTTAACTAGGGAGGCAACTAAAGTCAATTTGGCCGGATAATGGATACTGGATATCTAGCCAAAGTTTCAGCCAGTATGTTTCTTTTTCATTTTTAAATTTGTATTAAATAAAACAGCTTTATGTACTTTATTTTTGCAACCAAATTGTAGTATTTTTCTCCCCTTTTATATTTTTTAATTAGTCAACTATATGTACTATAATTTATTTAAAAGTTTTTTCTTTAAAATTCAGTACTCAATATCTCAATTCGACATTATTTAATTAGAGAAATCAAATCTGAATAAAATCTTTTTTAATAGTCCTTTATCTTCCTTCTTTAATGGTTCTTATGATTTTTCTGAAAAATTTCAAGACCATATTCCCACTTTTTTTTTAGTAAGCTGTCTTTATTCTTTTATCTTCCAAATAAGGAAGTTTTGTCTTTTGTGTTCTCAGATGCAAGAACACAATTTTGCAGTTGAGACTGCAAAAAGAATGATTGATGACTTTTTGTAATGAAATGTATAAATAAACCTAATTTTTTTACATAAAGCTTTTTTTTTACATAATGCTACAAAATACTTATACGTATTGTTTCATATAGTATATTGTTTAACATTTCGCATTTTTTTTTGCTATATTTATTTTATTTCTCGTAGTATAATTTTGACCGGAAGTACTACCGTATAATTGTAATATTCGACTACTACCAATTATCCGGTATAGTAACCGGATATGCCGGATGCAGTATGTTGGCCGGATAACCGTTGCATCCCTAGTTTTAACTCAACAAACAATGGGATATAGTCTAAATTTAATCACACGAGAAGAAAGTATCAAACAGTGAATTAAGGCCCGTATGCAAGAAATTTACGCTTTTGTATATCTGTCTCTTAACATGGAACGATTCATTAAAAACTAATCGAAATTTGTTAATACTTTTAACGTCTCGAATTAAGGCACAGGGGAAGACGTATAAATAGAGAATGTTTTTGTCGAGTCTCTGTTTTACTAAAACTAGCTCGATAATACACCTGAGCTCAAAATTAAGAGATATATCCAGATTTGGTGATTATCTCCAGAATTACTGGACTGATTTTAATGAAATTCGGACTAGATATGGGTAAATATAATTTTGAAAAAATCAACAGAAATAAAACACACTTATTATTAAACTTAACACTCATAGGAGCCGGAAGGTATGAAAGGAATGGGTACAGAGTGGAACAAAAATTGGGTGTTTAAAGGGTATAACCCTCTCTTACAGATGTACAGACCTCTCACCTCTATTTTATAATATAAGTAATGTGGTTTACGATTTACTATACCAATTGGTTCTACTCTTCGTTTGCATTCCTTGGATAGTTCTAGAAAGGGGGGGGGTTACGAATTGCAGTTGCCTTCCCCAGAGCGTCCCACACTTGCTCTATAGGGTTGAGGTTTGAAGATCTGGATGGCCAACCAACCGGTGAATACTTCCCTTTCCCGAAAATCATTGCCCAGACGAACTTTATATGGCCGCGAGTGGTCATCGATTAAAATAAATTCACAGCAATAAACGAAAATTGTACGTCAAGATCTCGTCCCTATACGTCATAGTCGCATGCCTTTTTTTAAAGACATAGAAGAGTGTATGGTGATCCAACATGATATCTGATCAGATCATCAAACTTCTGCTTTCATAATATTCTATTTATCTTGACTTATGTGTCCTATTCAAGCCTAGTCGTTGATTCTCGACTTACTATCATGCGGAATGAACCAGGGTCTCGCTACCTGTTCTCCAATATCCGCGAAAAAAAACGTTTCGGATCTCCTCTATTTTCTTCTATCCACCCGATTTCCCGTTAGGAGCCGAATGATGGGCGATTGGTTAGGGTGCTGGCATTCGGTACCGGAGTTCTTGGGTTCGAATCCCACTATGGCTTGGATGTTCGTAGCCGTTCGGAATCAGCTTTAAGCTGTAGGTCCCGGTCTCATTAGCCTCGTGTTGCAAAAAAGTACAACATATCACTCCAAACCAAACCAAACCCGTTAGGCAGTTTTGAAGAGGAGAATTGAGATATTAGTACAACAATACATCGACAATTCCCACAAGCCTCTGCTATGATCGAGAGCGTAAGCTAATTTGCAGGTACGACAAATCAATATGACTCATTTAAATTAAAGTAAAATTAATAATTTTCAGTATTTTCTCTCGGACCAACAAATTTAATTCTATTCTAAGTTACTGTTGACTTATGCCACTTGGTGAAACCAAGCATGATTGAGCCGGAGGCTATTCGTATTAAGGCAAAGGGGTGCGTATTTCGTTTATAACAAGCACCTCAAGGGTAAAAGTACGACTTTTGCTCAAGTGGGTCCTTCTAATTTTGAAGCAGCGACCAAGCAGAAGACCCATACTCTTGGCCTGCCACCCCCAGATGTATTGATTGAGAACTTGGAGGACATTGTGACCACGAACATATTTTAAGTGCCCCAATCACCTTAGAAGAACACGGCGGATCTTAGGCCGGCTAAGGCTCTGAACCCGCATCCCTCCAGTTACGAGAACGTTGCCTTCACCGACTGAGCTACCCCGTCTCTTCTATTGTAAGTGTTATTTACAAATCATTTTTTTTGTGTGTGTGTTTCTATAGATAGGCCTTATTTCTTCCTATTTTTGCCGAATAGTTACGGCTTTCATCTTCTCGGGGGGTTTAAATCGCACTATGGCATGGATGTCGTAGCCGTTCGAAATCGGCTTGAAGCAGTAGGTTCCGGTCTTATTAACCTTCGTGTAGCAAAAAAGTAGACCGCATCGATCCACACTAAACCTTTTTACTTCTATGTTCAAAGTAAAAGAAAGTATTGTAATAGTTCAAATTTCAACATTTATTTTGATCATTACTGACTGAAATTTGAACGTTTTAAGTCTTTCGTCTGTATGTACATACAAAGAAAATTGCAATAACCATTTTGACCTTCCTGAACTAGTTTTTTCTTGAAATTTGAACGTATGTATCTCGCACAACTCAAAAACCATTAACCGGAGAAAGTCGAAAAACGTTTTTTTGTAGAATTATCATTACGTATAGCTGTGCACCACTGCTTTTGGTTGCATTCCGACCTCTATATAAGGGAAAGTTTCAATATAACGAGTAATTACACTGTGAAGCTTAACTGAAAAATAATATGCCGTAGAAAGTCGAAATCTTGCACCTAAGACTGTGATAAGTACTAGTTTAAATTGAGATAACAGTTCAATTCTTTGTTCTTTATATATATATATATATATATATATATATATATATATATATATATATATATATATATATATATATATATATATATATATATATATATATATATATATATATTTTAATGATCACTTTTTCTGAAATACAAATTATAATTTATCCATATAACTTTTGATAAAGGTGTAATATACTATCAGTATTATAACCCGAACTCAAGTTCCGTAAGTGAGTTATTTAAATGCAATCAGCCTTTTTATAAATAAGAAGACTGTAATTTTATCCCTATATCTGTCACTAATAACCGACTTTATTTATTCCTTTCCTGCACTCTGTTTGTTTTGTGTCAAGTAGTAAACCCCTTCAAACAAAAAACTTAACCACTTAATGAGAATCTTGGTCTATGTTAAAGTCATTAACTCACAACAAGGCGTCTCACAACAAACAATCGGAGAAACGAATATATTTCCATTCCTCATGCAGCGTCCTA
>CM063501.1:169003841-169006341 GCA_032207245.1 Pardosa pseudoannulata
TTAAGTTTATCAGCAACAAAAAATAAACAAAATCTGTAACATTTCTTTTGGGCACACACATATATATGTAAGGACTGAAATTTTAAAGTTAGAAATTAAAGCATTAATTAATAGAAAGGGAATGAGCTCTTTGTGAAGCGAAAGAATATGGGGGTAAAGCAACACTATTTAAGAGCAGAGCTCACCAAGTTTCAAGAGAGAATAGGTAAATTTTGTAGGCTGGTGACCTACTGTCGGACTTGTTGAAAACAAAATGGCTAACGGGGTATATAACACTCGAATAAAAGTTTAATGCCTGGAAGGGATGTGTTTTTTTTTTATCAGACTCTGAGCCTAATACACACACACACACATATATATGCATATATACATACATACATACATACATACACACACAAACCCATATATTCACCCATATATTCATATAAGAAAAAAGAGAGAGTAAAAGTTGATAAGGAAAAATGAGAACATAGAATAATATAGCAAGGTTTTAATGATGCTGTGACTCATCAGCATTTACCATAAACATCATAAAACGAAAGGATTCGTTCTAAAAGATGCGATCCATTCAATACACACTGTACAATCCTTAGAAGAAAAGGAACAAAAAAAGTTATCAACACTTCATGCGGCAACACTATGTAAAGATGCACTAGACAAGATAAAATTAAAGCTATTAGGTAATATTGTCAGAGGACTATATAAGTATAACCAGGGAAATAAAATGCGAGGAAAAACATATATAGGCCAAATAGTAATAAGTGTTATACTATGACTCTAAACTGCTATACTAAAACTCAATCGTAAATAAGTTATATTAATTACATTGCATTACCTAAATCTATTATGATATTATTTATTATAATATGATATTATTTATATTAGATATTTAAAAATTATGGCCATTATTTAAAATTATATATATATATATATATATATGTGTGTGTGTGTGTGTGTGTGTGTGTGTGTGTGTGTGTGTGTGTTATATAATAAACTAAATAATAAACCGGCCTATAAGAATGGTTAATAAATATAATTTCTTATATATGATACATACTATTATTATAAATTTGTAATTTGTAACTTTGCCCCAAGCAAATACTATCAATCCGACTAAGGGAAGATTAGTGTCTGTAGGGACTTTACCTTAGATTTTTAGACAGTATAAGGTCGTAAATTATCTTTAGACAGGATGAAATTGATGTTAAAACATTTTAAACTAGGTTCCCCCGAGACAAGTTACGGCCTGGGATTAAAGTTCCGAAGGATTGGTTTTTAACCATTCATGGCCAAATCATCAACTGAGGGCCTGTAACTATTGGGGGGGGGGCAACTATTGGCTGGCCAGCTAATAAGAAAATGTAAAGGAATAACGCCCACTGGTAACTGTACTGAGAATAAGGCAGAAAAAATGTAAGTTGAAATTTTTGTCTCAAATTATCGGTTTGCTAGAGTACGTCGAGAGTACTGTTAGTCAACAGTTCTTTGGCAATATCTATGAGATTAACATTTATCGCAGATGAACTTCACGTGAAAAGACTGTCTGATTCCTCTGCTCTATAACATCTACGGCATCTCGGGTTACATCAGAGAAACGTCATGTCAGACGATGGAATGTCAGTGTCTATATACGTGTGTGTGTATGTATAAGAACTATGAGTAATCGCTTATTGCTAATTTAATTGTTGAAGTTCCTGAGACGCCAAGCAAACAGGACACCTAGACAAGCTGTGTGACAATAAATAATCTGGTTAAACTTTTTACAACTCGCAAAGTGTCCACGTATGGGTTCACTGGACGATAAGAAAATCGTAAAGAATCTACCCTTTAAAAAGAAATAATCTTTCTTAACGCCCTCTATTAGGATTTAAATGTCATCGAGATTTGAAACTGTGATGTGAGACCCTAGAACGAGACTGGAGACTTCGAGGCCAGGCCAATAGCAAAAATGACATAAGAAACATGAGCTATCTTACAAGCTCTGCAATACAAACCGTCGTCGGAAACCGTTAAAAAGGTAAAGTCAGTTTCCTCTGAGCCTCTACTTAAAGTTGGAATGCCGATGCTAATTGGTTTGGTTTGGTTTAGTTTGGAGTGCTACGGTCTACTTTTTGCAACACGAGGGCTAATGAGACCGGGACCTACAGCTTAAAGCCGATTCCGAACGGCTACGGACATCCATGCCACTGTGGGATTCGAACCCACGAACTCTGGTTCCGAAGGCCAGCACCCTAACCAATCGGCCATTGTTCGGCGCCGATGCTAATTGTAGTCCCTTGTACCATATCTAATAAAAGGATGTTCCAGACCTTCTACTCATTTGCAGGAGGACTGCAACACGATGACCGATACTGTAAGATATTCCCAAGTATCGGTCAAACACACACACACACACACACACACACACACACATATATATATATATATCTGTGTGTGTATATTATATATATATATATATATATATATATATATATATATATATACACAGAGAGAGAGGGGG
>CM063501.1:169011341-169033841 GCA_032207245.1 Pardosa pseudoannulata
TTTTGGATTACAAATCTGTCTCAAATCTAGAGGTTGAAAAATTCCTGCTTCTGACTTTTTCCCACTTTATATATATACACACACACACTAGTAGGAAAATCTTAGGGAAATATTTTATTTTTAATGATTCCAGTTAGAATTGGGATAGACGACAGTAACCTGAGCATGAATGCAAACTGCACTCTGTTTTGTGAAACTTATACAAATTTTATATTTCTGCATGTGTCGACCATGTGAATGCAGAGAAAAGAGAATTCGAACAATTGACACGTGGAGTGAGTGCCCGTTAGCAACTGATTCTGCATCCCTTTTGGACTGATGCCGATTGACTGACGATACTAGTCTCAGATGCGATCTTCTGACTGTAAGCCTTAACTGGTATGGCATGAGGTTAGAAGAACTTATTTTACGAAAATATTCTGAAAGGACATCAATATGCGAATTGTAATATCATTGTGCAATCAGGCATTATGGTCAATGGGTGAACAGATTTCTGTTTGCAAGAGTCCTCGACCATCCTACTCCCCCGTTTCATTTTTTTGAGGTGCTGTCCTCGAAATATTTTGTTTTATGTATGGTAACGCAACCTATCATCGCACACTATCTACATAATGGTCTTGACGTTGAAAGTATCCATCGCATATTCGCCTGGCCGGCACATTCCCCTGACCAGTGTCCCATTGCAAAGGTATGGGATGCCTTGGTTAGTTGTGCAGCTCAATAATTTCCTGAAACTTGAATATCCTTCTCCTTGTTATGAGAGAAGAGTTGAATATTTTTGCATCATGTTGTCCTGAGTATGCCCTGCCAAATTTAAAGCTACCTCGCTTTATACGGTGGTAAAATCTCTTACTAACGCTGACGATTCGTTGTATTAAGTATTGCGCTTTCTGTCGATAGCCATGTACACAAACAAAATGCACATGACATAAACAGTCTCTAATAACTCCTCTCAGATTTTTGTTATATTAAATCGTGTTGAACGTGTTATCAGTACTTCTATTTGCTTTTTTTTTCTACAATCCGTAATACATTTTCATCTGCATGTATGTTCATGTCTTCTTATCCTCTATCGTGCTCTAATATCTATCTGTATCTGTGTACACAAAACATTTATTCATGTATAAATACATACATGCATACATAGATAGATATATATTTGAGTATATGTGTAGTGCCTGGTACCGTCTATGAGAAATGCTGAGGCTGATATTCTTTTTCAGAAAGTTACGGAACGGCGAAATATGAAAACGTACATTATCTGTGTTGTCATCCTGTGACGCCCTTTCATATATATATATATATATATATATATATATATATATATATATATATATATATATATATATATATATATATATATATATATATATATATATATATATATATATATATATATAGTCAAAATTACAACAACGAAAGAAACAAAAGTTTCTTACGGAAAAATATATTTAATGAAAGTGTGTACGGAGAGTATTTGCAAAGATATGTACAAATACGCCATTTCATTCGACATCTGTATTAAAAAAAAGAACTGGGAAAAACTAGTATTGTTACCTAAACGCTGTCGTAGAAACCGCCAAGAATGCAAAAAGACTAAATTCAGTAGAAGCTAGTCTCTGGTGCCTTATTACTGCAGTCAATCAAATAGACCTATCACCTCCAGTGTCAAAATGATAATAAAAAAGAAAACTCGCCATCTCTCATTTGGCCCTGTCCGTCTTTAAGCTCGATTAGAAAGGTGGTTTTTAAAGCCTCATAGCTGATGCACCAGAGCTGCTGTGAAAGTGAATCTTGATTCCGATTCATTTCTTCAAAATGGTCCAGTAAATGGCATCATCTTGTTTGGGTTCATTTTTCGAGGATTTTCTCATTTAGTGATATCAGAGCGGCTCAGAAATCTTTGAACATCTGCTCTATACATATTCGCGGAACAAGAAGTCTGGAAAAGCGCACCATTTCGAATCGGTCTTTTCACATTCCATCAATAATTATCCGTTAGCCATTTGTCGTTGCACTGGAAATGACAGGGAATGTTCTCCCCTCTGTATTTAGATACCTTTAATGACAGAGGTGCACGTGGTGTTGTTATAATATATATATAGATAGATTTATATAGAGAGACATAGATATATACATATATAGATATAGATATATAAATATATAGATATGCATGTATGTATATGTGTGTGTGTCTATAAATAGTGTACCTGTTTACCATGTCTTTCGTATGGGGTTGTATCAATAAATGTAAACTCATGATAAACTTTTAAAGAACTGTATATTGAAAGACTGTATAGAAATGTGCATACATAAATGTATGGACTAATACGCATAAACTTTTGTGTATATTGTGTAGCTCAAACTAAGTAGTTAAAATTATAAGAAATCAAACAGATTTTAATCTACTTGAAGAGGTATGAAAAATGTATTTGGCACTGAAATTATTATCCTTCGAAACCTAGAATAAACCACGTTAGCCTAAATACTTCCAATCCCTTCTGTAATATGCAGAACTATAAAACAAATTATTTTCATTTATAGGCAGCATTTATTTTATTTTACAGTTAGAAGGGATTCAATGCTTCAATACGTATAGTTAATGCTCTGATAACTAACTGCATAAATCACTTTTTATCACACCCATCGTAATAAATCCAAATGTATGGAAAGAATTTTAAACAGATGGAAATCAAATATATACTTCTTAAAATTCTTACATTTTGCTCAATTATATAGAAATTAGGTTACATATGTACATTTTTAGTTTTTCTAATCATTCATAACATTAGATTCAACATGTACCTATTCTTAAGTCCTAGGGAACATTAAAGTTAAATAGAACTCTTCTCAATTATAACTTGATCTCACATACATTTTGAAAAACTTAAGTAACCGACACCTATTTAAATGGAAAATAAAAAATAATGGACGGCAGGCTTTTATCTCTACTTGTTTTTTATTTTACAAGCCCCATTTTTTTTTTTTTTTTTTTAGTCTCCTTTGCTTTTCATACAATGCATACTTCTAATTATAGGCCACAAGAATGCCTACGTCTGTTTCGAGATGCGTCTTGGAACACCCACTAAAAAAAGTGCCATTCCCTTTCATAACTTTTTCTTTGTTTCCCATCTTTGTAATTGGGTTTTGATACAACTTAACTTTAGAGCCAAAAAAAAATTTTTTTTTTGCCTAGACTAAAATAGAACGGATAGTTGTGAGTATTTAAACATTCTCATTTTTCCCATAGAAATGTGTATAGCTAAATGTATGAACTAATAAGTATAATTTTTGGTGTATATTGTGTAGTACAAAATAGGTAATTAAAATAAGTTTTTTTGGTTTGGTTTGGAGCGCTACGGTCTATTGTTTTGCACACGAGGGCTAATGAGACCGGGACCTACAGCTTAAAGCCGATTCCGAACGGCTACGAACATCCATACCATAGTGGGATTCGAACCCACGAACTCCGGTACCGACGATCAGCGCCCTAACCAATCGGCCAGCGTTCGGCTAGGTAATTAAAATACGAAATCGATCTACAGATTTTCATCTACTTACAAAAAATGTATTAGGCTAATATGGTTTATTGAAAGTTTCGAAAAATAATAATTTCAGTGCCAAAACACTTCCATTAGCTTCTAAATAATGCAGAACTATAAAAAAAAATTCTTTATATTCGTAGGCAGCATTTATTTTGTTTTTCCCGCTGATTACACAGTAAGTAATCTTATTGAATAAAGCTGAGAGATTAGGAACACCTTTGCTTGGGCCATTAGTAGGGATTCTTGGGGGTTTAGACGATTTTTGTGATGTTACAATAGTCTTAAATATAGCATTTCAACATTTTACGTCTTTCAGTTCTGTGAGGAATGTACATACGAATGTACGTAGAGACGTCATAACGGACCTTATCAAAATGCATTCAGGGATAGTTAAAATGGATATATAAAGTTTCAAAGCTTTTTTTTAAGCGAAGGTATAATTCTGAAGTTAGTCAAAATGGATTAAGATAAAATCGAAATGGGCACTTTCTGTTGAAACTTGTTGTTTGCTACTTGGCACGTGATCCAAAGACTACTCGAATTAAGGCTAAGGGATGCGTCTTTCGTTTTGAAGAGCACCGCAAGGTTAAATGAACGACTTTGCTCAAGTAGGTTCTAATAATTTAGAAACAGAGACCAAGCAAAAGACCCCACGCCTGCCACCCCCAGAGGTATCATTTGAACTTGGAGGGCAATATCATAAACCTAATCTGTGTGCTCCATCTCCCATTAACGAACACGACGGATTTTTGGTCAGCTCGATTCTCGATCTCGCAACTCTCCGGTAAGGAGATCGTTGGCTTTTGCCAACTGAGCTATCGCGACTCCCTATTGAAATCTATACACCAAAGGTTTTCAAGGCTACAATATTTTACTTCATGCAAGAAAGTAAAAATACGTTTCATAAAGAAGTTACATTTAAATTTCCTTAGTAGCATCTTGAAGCTACAGTAATGAATCCCCTTAAATCAGTAAATCCCGGACTAAGGAGTTGACCGCTTCAAACCAAATCAAATCAAATTCTAGAAAAAAAAAAAAAAAAAAAAAAAAGAGCCTCGACCCCGGAAATTGCTTGTTAATGTGGGATTTTCTAATTTGTGTGGGTTTATTTCACATCCTTGATACCTAGACATGACCAAACTAAGCAAATACAACGAAAAGAGAATCTCGGAGCCCTATTCCTCGGACACCCGCATTCGTGAAATCTCGCGATTGTACCAATTTTCGTGACACTGTGCTAACAGAGGGGTGAGGGGGAAAGTCGTGAAAACATCCGAGCAGTTGCATTAAAAAAACGTGAAGCGGGCTACCCACTCTGCACACGGGCATCGAACGTAGAATCGACTAAAGTGTGGGAAAATGCTTTTAATGGGTTGTCAAGGGGTTGGATGAAGAAGTCTGGAGTGATCGCGAAAGATAAAGACAAACCACTTGTTATGCTCAACAATGCTTCCGAATGCTAACGCCAGCAGATAACAGACAGTGTAGATTTTTCAAACTAAAAGCTCTCTTGTAGCTCTCTAAAGGATTGCCATATATATACATACACAAGTACATATGTATGTATATATATATATATATATATATATATATATATATATATATATATATATATATATATATATATATATATATATATATATATATGTATATATATATATATGTATATATATATATGTATATATATATGTATATATATATATATATGTATATATATATATATGTATATATATATATGTATATATATATATGTATATATATATATATATATATATATATGTATATATATATATATATATATATTTATATATATATATATATATATATATATATATATATATATATATATATATATATTATATAGTATCTAGCTTAAATAAAAATTTAATTATCATGTCTGGTTTTGGGTAATTATCTCCCAGTTTTAATATCCTTGTCCTGAAAATGTTTTAACATTTTCTTCAAAATTAGCACTTTTACAAGTAGTGTGCATAGAAACGCACACATAATCTGTATGGATGTGTGTATGTGTTGTGTTATTGCCTTGTATTTGTCGTAACCTTATATGCTAGTTGCAATTTTGCCATGACAGAGGGATCAGATGCATCTTTTTTTCTACGGAAGTGCAATAGTTTATTACACTCAGAGACATCTGATCAGTACAAAAACTATCAACGATTTGACGAATTCCTACAAAACTTGTCACTTTTTGCCAGATTTTCAATTTAGTCACCAGTGGGCGCTACAGTCTATACATTTTCTTATTGGTCACACAAAGTTTTATTCAGTCGACCGTATTTTGCATGGGGAGACCTATTTTACAACTTTTTTTACGTCAGCCTCAGCCATGGGCTTGTTAGAGACCTCATTCCGAGGACGATTTACAGTTTCTAAAAACTTAAGTTTTTACTCTGCATCTATGGCGCTGCTTTTACTCGGAGAGATAGTAGACTTGTCATAAGCAAGATTCTAATTACAAATTTCGGATTAGGAGCTTAGCATTATATTTATTAATTATGCTTCGATGATGGTTCATTAGCTTAATATATTTTAATTGTGTGGTCGTCAGGACCTTCTTAAACTTGCTATACTTCATAAATATTTACAAGGTAACTTAACAGATCTAGACCGACAAGTATTAATATCTCCCCCTTTTGCGATTACCCTATTCCTGTGTTTCGAGAGCATCTCAGCATACGCCATGGTGTCCATGACTGTTTTCCATTTGGCGTTACTTATTGTGCTTAATATTTTTTGCATTTATTATTGCATTCCTTCTTCTATTCCGATGTGGATTTCTAGCAAACTCTACGGACTTAAGAAAACTGACGTTCTTACAATACTGTTGCTTACGGTTTTTGGCAGGTTCTCAATACAGTCGCCAGTGGACACTGTTATTTTATATCTTTTGATTGACCAGGCTGTTACAAACTTTGGCGTTATTGACTATGAGGAGTTAAATACTAATCCCTCAGAACTTTATTCTATTGCTTCAGTTATCTCAGTGGAATCTAGTTAAAAAAAATTTTAGTGTGAATATCATGCTGCCTCAAGGCTATTTACGACCTTATAGTGTCTAAAAAGTCTGTCGCAATCCCAGCAGGTGTTAGTCAGAATAATAAAACTTACTTGGGGCAAATTTACTAATTACAAATTTAGAATAAGGGCTTTAGTATTATGCTTATTAGTTATTGCTAGGTCACGGTATATTATTTTAATCTACTGTTTATGAGTTTGCTATATATATAAATATATAAGTATATGTACATATATAGAGAGAGACGGGGGAAGAGAAGAAAGAGAGGCGGGGAAATGGATTAACGTCCAATTATTATTTTAGTCCGTAACGCATACAAGACAGAAACAGGCTAGAGCCTTAACTCATGTGCTGACTAATTAAAATTAGGGACAAGAAAATTCCCTAACAAATCTAGAAAGAGAAAAATCATACACAGTTGTAAAGAAAATAAATGGTATAATTTTAAAATGATAACCTTGGAATACTAAACTTGAATAGCGTGACAAAGATGCTTCTTAGTTATTTGTGTTTGAAAATTATATCTCTGGCGAATCTGAATGAGGGAAGAGACGTGCTTCTTATAATTTGATTAAAGAAAATTTTGTTTAAAATTCAACTTGATTAGACCTCTTTCATGGCGAATAGAAAATAATTTAATGTCATTTGGAGATTCAACTGCAGTAAGAAAAATTTATATAATTTTCATTCTAAAATGATTGATACTGATACTTAAATTTAATAATTGTTAAAAAAATTACATAGATGACATAGACATTTCAAAAGTATTTCTTTAATTGAAGCGTTAGAATCTTCAATATTTCGAAACTCTTATTCTAAATCTAGGAACACCTTTTTCTCTTTTCTATTGAGGCAGAATATGGGATGCAAATTGCACGAAATGAAGTTTTAGTCAACACACAGTGCAGAGAAAAGAGCTGAAATTGAAATGGTTCCGTATTCTCTGTTGTTAAGTTTTATCTTTCCTATGCTAGTGTCACGGACTTTAAATTGAAAAAAAAAACTTCCTGTTTTGACTCGAAAACTCCCTCGAAGTATAATATTGGAGTATGCACTCCGGGGAAATTTTTTTCTCTGAAGCCGATCTGCATTTCTTTCCCATGGGGTAGATTGAAAAATAACTTTTCTCCTAAGACTTTTAAGAACTATAACCTTCAAATTTTATATAAGCAACTTTTTTCAACAAAATTTTTCTTGGATTTATGTAATTATCTTGTCTCAGGGACATCAATTAACAAAGAAGGAAAAATTAATCAGCAAATATTTATACATTCTATATGAAACAGAGATAGCTTTAAAAAAATAATTTGTCATATAAATAAAGATTTAAGTTCATTAAATCTTGCAATGGCATTTCTTCAAGGTATTAAACGACACCGTCTACTATTCCGATTTTAGTTGTCAGATGCATATTAATCAGTTCAGAATCCTTCATATACTTGCTATGGAAATGTATTAATGTTGAAAGACCTTCTCTGACTCTTAGATCTGAAGCAATTCTACGAGCTTAAACCTATCTGTAGATCTGAGAAGCCCTTTTTGATACATTTGTAATATCATGGGTGATGTATAAGGTGAAATTATTGCTAAAAGGGCGGGCGAAACCTTCTTTCGGCTCAATGTACCTCATCCAAGTTAGATCTAAATTGGTGATCCATTCATGGAAAGAGAATGAACTTCGAAACTACTGGGAGATGTAAGCCCTTTAGACATAAATTATTTTATTAGTTCTACAAGTAACATATTGCAAATATGTTCCTGTCTTCTCTACAAAACTTAACCGTGACTTTTAAATGCTCATATACTACAGAATGGACATTTGGAATACTATAGAATGGTAAGTGCGTTACTTACCGTCCTGGATTGAGCCTCACGCATTACTATAGAATGGTAAATGAATTCCAACTCCATCTGAAGCTTAAGAGCCCCATAATGAATTACCAGAAGTCACGACAGCAACCCCAAGCGGCTACCAAGCTGCTATTGACCAACGATATGGTCTGTGTTAACTTCGTAGAGCTAAGCTTGTGATTACTAGGTAGAACATTGACAAGATCACTCTGATACCTCGGGTGCATGAAACTTGTATATACTTTATGGATGTGTTTCCCAAAGGATCTATAGAATGGTAAACGCACTTCTAGGTTTGGTTTGGTTTGGTTTGGTTTAGAGCGCTACGGTCTACTTATTTATTACACGATGGCTAAGGAGACCAGGGCCTACTGCTTAAAGCCGATTCTGAACGGTGCGAACATCCATGTTCGTAGTGAGATTGGAGACCATGATCTCCTGTATCGAAATGTATCCCTACTCCTGTATCCCTGCTTATTCGACTAATGTTCGGCATGCGGAATTAAGTTTATTAATCGGGAGTTTTAATAAGAACAGAGCACAATCTGGAGGTATGTGTGAGCTTAGCTTTGCATTTATCATATGAATCGGAAAATCATTCAGATAAATAATTTTTACAGCATTCAGAGACAAGCTTTGATGCCATCTTAATATCAATCAGTGCAATCGCGAATCTGGGTCGTGGTAAATTTCTACCAGTTCCTCATCCATCCCTTGTTGACCCCCTTCATTCATTAAGTTTGTGCATCACCTCGCGGAAGTACGGAGAACTGATCTTTTCAAGGGTATAAAGTGCTCATCATCCACTCAGCCATTAAAAAAAAATAACACTTTTAAATTGAATACAAGCCCTTCTCAGTATATGTTCAAGCCGTAAGATATATCTTTGGGAATTAGTTTAATAAATGAATATTCAATGTTTGCCTACCGCCTTTGAAGATTAAACTAAAGTTTTAAAATTCTCCGTATCCAATACCGCAAGCAAATTATTCTTATATGTTTAAAGCCATAAATAAGATAAACTTGAAACGTACAGCCTAAAACGATGTTTTATCAAAAATAGTTTTCCAGAAGAATATGGAAGAGGAGCGGGGGGGGAGAATTTATTTTATTCCTCCGCTTACATTTTCAAAAGAAAAAAAAATTTTTTTTTGTAGTTCGCAAGATTTTTGAGCACGATATTTCTACAAAATCCTGTAGTACCATAAGTCAATGTTTTTCTGGAGTAAAAAGAAACAGATTTTACCCTCCAGGAAACTTCATGAATTATGTATCACAAAGGCTACTTCAACGATGTTTGTGCTCATTTGTGCTCTTATGCTCAAACAAAGAACATAAAGTGGGGACGGTAAAAACTGCGCTCGCTCATTTATACTTGACACGATTACTTGCGCTTTTTAACAGAAGCAATTTATTTAAAGAAATCTTTGGTCTAGGATTTAAAGGAGGATTTATTACGGGCAAGGTTTAGTTTATCGGAATATAATTACTAGCAGACTTTTCGGTAATATTTAGATGGCGATTTTTAATTAATTTATTATAAAGCTTCTTATTAAATTTATGACATTCAACAGTTTTTAATGCATTATAAATGTATGGATTGGAAAGAGGATAATGTTATCAACTACCAATTAAATCTTAAAGCTATATTCACGATTACAAAATGTAAAATAGTATAAATACATATAAAAAATTGGTAACAGCAATATTTTTTCAATATGGCTTAAAACATATATATGGATAACTAAAATTCAGGTGAACTCGGTATTTGAAGAATGATCGATTTTTGCATGCCAGTTAGTTAATATTTTAAAATACAAAGGATGACTCTATCGTGACCTACAGCTTAAAACCGATTTAAAACGGTTGCGAGCATATATACCAAGCATGGGATTCGAACCTCTGGATTTTGTTACCAACTGTATCAGAGAAGAATGAGCATAAATAGAGACTAAAAGAAATAATTACACTACCGTCGTTTACCTTACACAATAACCTGGAGTTATATTATCGTATCCTATAACTTACAATTTCTTAGTTTCCTTGCTGGGGGTATTGAAGAAAAATATTAATTATTCCAAGAAATCTTTAGCTATGGGAGAGCTTTATTACAATAATTTTAAAAGTATATACATTATTTACATTAGTAGTAATAGTTTTCCAACACGAGTTTCCGTGGTACTTTTACCACGACCAAGAACATTTTCATTCAAGTCAACCTTTTCATATGTGCATCGCTCACAGAGCCAAACTCAACATACAATGAAAATCGAAATTACAAGAAAAAGAACGTTGGCGCTTCGCGCCCAAAGATTTCGGTTACAGTGAAAAAAGAGGAGTGGCTGGAAATATTTCCAACAGGTATCAACAACGTTTTCTCCCCAATGCGTCTGACAAAACAAACAGATATGTTTATACCAAAGACGGCTTCGAAGTTGTTACTCATTTAGCAGACCCGAAGGTCTTGAGTAGCTTAAAGAATGCTGTGGACACGCGTTACATTGCTCAGGGACTAAACAGAAGACCCTCCTCAGGCATGGCCTGCCGCCTCCAGAGGTATCGTTGGAACTTGGAGGACATTACGACTAGGGGTGCAACGGACGTCAATTTGGCCAGATAACAGGTACCGGATATCTGGTCAGAGTTTCAGCCGGATATCCGGCCTGATGTCAGTATGTTTGGCACGTTTTCTTTTTTAATTTATTTTAAAGAAATCAGCTTTATATACTTTACTTTTGTAACCAAATTGTAGTAATTTAATCCCCTTTTAATTAGTCAACTATTTGTACTATAATTTATTTTAAATTTTTTATTTAAGTTTCAGTATTTAATACCTCAATTCAATATTATTTATTTAGAAAAATCAATTCTGAATAAAAGCATTTTTAATAGTCCTTTACCTTTCTTCTTTAATGATTCTTATGTTTTTATATGAAAAATTTCAAAAATGTATTCCCATTTTTTTTTTTAGTAATCTGTCTTTTTTATTCTATCCTCTAAAAAAGTTTTGTCTTTTATGTTCTGAGATGCAAAAACACAGTTTTGCAGTTGAGACTGAACAAAGAATGATTTATTATTTTTTTTAATGAAATGTATAAATAAACTAATTTTTTCCATAATGCTTTTTTTTACATAATGCTCCAAAATGCTTATAGGCATTGTTTCATATAGTATACAGTTTAAAACTTCGTATTTTTTGTTATATTTATCTTATTCCTCGGTGTATAATTTTTGGCCAGATGTACTGCCGGATAACTGTAATATCCGGCTACTGCCAATTATCCGGTATAGTGACCGGATATGCCGGATGCAGTATGTTGGCCGGATAACCGTTGCATCCCTAATTACGACCACAAACCTATTTTATATGCTTCATCCAGGTATCGAGAAGTTGCGTAGACGTGTCGACCCTTCTGAATCCTGAGATGCTGTTTGATATTTCTTCATACGGTAATAATGGCAGCCATTATAGTTAGTGCTGAAATTATTACAAAAAATAAACTTGCTGGGACTTGTTTTAGTTTATTGCAGATATTTGTAAAACATTTCGACACCAGAATTCCTACTAAAAACAGAAAAGTTAATAATTTACAGTGATGCTCTCAAAGATGAATAGACCTGGAATATTTTTTACAACTTTTAAAATTTTATAATAAATTGTATTGGCTCGTTCAATTTTTTCATTTATTTTTTGGCATGCACCAAAGAAAATTTGCTTATCCTTGGTGTATAGCATAGGTGTCTGCGGTAAAGGTATCTCTCCCTCCCCAGTGGGTTCTGGTCCTGTAGAGAAGGGGTGGCCAAGACGTCGACCGCAAAGACATTTTAGGTAGTCCTCGCGACCATCCGATACTGACCTCGGATATTAACAATTTAATTTATGACTTATGACATAGAATTAATGAATTATTTAAAATAAAAATTTAATACAGTTTACGCTTTAAAACCTAAAACCTAAAACAAACTGTGCAAAATAATACAATGAATTTGTCATTTTACAAATTTATTTTGTATTTGAAATCATACTTTGGATCGACGTATCTTTGCGAATCTGCTTTTTCAACCATGAACGCCATAAAAACCAAACATGAGTCGCGTTTAACAGATGAACATTTAATTTCGTGTGTACGCATTGCAATAAGCTCGTGCCAGCCGCAATAGGATAAACTTGTCGCAGATATACAGTGCCAAATTGCAACTAACGAAGTGAATACGATAGTCAATTTCTGATATATGAATATTTTGATTATTTTCATCAGTAAATTTTTATTTTGTAAATATTAATATTAAGTTTTTTAGAAAAATTAGGTGATTCACCATTTTTTCTCAAATATATATATATAAACGAAAATAAATATGTAAATATGTACGTTACGCTAATTTATCTCTGTCATTGGTAGATGGCCTTCAATTTTTTAAATGTGGAGAAGGTTACAGATCGCAAAAGTTTGGCCACCCCGGCTGTAGAGGGTTGAGACGCAAATGGGAAACATGAAGACAATCTTGGAAGGCAACTATAGTATATTTACCTTTTTAAAAAATTAATAAAATACTTTGAAAATACGTTTAATAGTTTTAACCAACTAATCATAAAAAATCATTTTAACTAGCTATCTAAAATTTTTATAATGTTAACGAAATTGGATCCAGATATTAACAGATTGGTAAAAACTCACAAGCCTCGACCATTTCATTGTTTTCTTCTTATTGCTTTTGTGCTTATTTTTTAACTTTTAATAAACAATTTTTTGCTGCATTTGATGATCATTTAAATTAATTTTTACACTGCTTAATTAATAAACAGATAAATGAAGTAGGTTATGTATAAAATGCAAGAATATTTTAATATTTGATATGATTAACTATTATGGAAGACAACAAGTTAAGATTTTTTTTTTCTGGTAAAGGAGGCGGTTGCCTATAAAAAGTTTGCGAACATCTGGACCACAGCATTCAAAATTCAAAAATGGAATGAAAGAATGCTTTATTATTACAAAAATACTTCGCCGAACTATAGCCGAATGGTTAGGGTGTTGGCCTTCGGAACCGGAGTTCATAGGTTCGAGTCCCACTATGGCATGGATGTTCGTAGCCGTTCAGAATCGGCTTTAAGCAGTAGATCCCGGTCTCATTAGCCCTAGTGTTGCAAAAAGTAGACCGTAGCTCTCCAAAACCAAACCAAACCAAAAATACTTCATCATACATGATTCTGGGTTATAAGAACTTCACCAAGGTCTACCGATGCTTCAAAGAAACTTTGTGCATTTTCTCTCTTTTTCAAAGGCGTTTAAAAAGCCTTCTTACCTAACCAAAAATGATATCTCTATGTATTGCAGAAAACAAAATTATATTTACTGCTACCTTTTTTATCCCGTTTTGTTTTCAAAGGAAGTTGTTCCGTTTTGTTTTGAATGTATAAATCAAATTTACGATCGTATTTTAAAATATCTCTATGAAATTATTGAAATCAATACGCGCTAGCATTCGTATATCTCATAAGCGCATTACTGACAGTGATTTCTTGTTTTGCTCCTGCTATCTTTTTATCCCTGGCTCCAACAAATATTGATTATTCCGAAGAAGATACCGATTTCCCCGTTTCTTGGATATATTACTTTCTCTGTGCACATTTCCATGTAAAAAGATCTCGTAAAAATTTCATTTCACCATCCGGTGTTTCATCGCCGCTGCAAACGGGAAAGCACTTGCGTAATAAGTCACGGGCACTGCTTGCTAGCCTTTTTATTATGCGAGAAGAACCCGATCCAGATATTTATATCACTTCTGCGTATGGGAGATAAAATTGCGAAATTTAAAATTCTTTAGAAGTTATACGTGAGAAGGACAGACTATTCTGTTTTTGACTGAAATATGAGGTTTAGTCTAGAAGAGCATTAGAGCCCGACTATGATATCTATTCGAGAATTTTTTTTTATTTCCTACTGGTGAAATAAGTAAAATTTAAAAAAATATTGTTGGGATAAATTTTAACTTATTTGCAGAGTGCCCAGCTTCATATTATGCTTGTAGTGTGGAGATACGTAGACAGTCCAAAACACAGTTCATTTCATGGATTAAACGTTTATTCACTCAGCTCGAACGGTAAAAATATAAACAAGGTATTAAAATAAAAACAAGCAGTTTTCAACATAGTACGTCGTATTTCCTTACGACTGACTTACCAACATTTTTAGCAGTACCAAACAATCAGAGTTACAGACAAGGACCACAGAGCTAACCGGGAAAGTCAATTTATACCACGGCTGACACAACATAGGAAGAAATGCGGTTACGGCCGAAATAATTTGTATCGATATTTTTTAATCGATAAACCTTTCCAAAAAATATTTGTGATAGGATCACAAAAAAATTAATTAAAAATATAATACCATATATTTTTTGTTGATAAGCAGCAATAATAAGTAGAAATTCTGATGTTATGAAATCATTAATTCTTCTAAAACAAACTTATGCATTCTATAAAACCTCATGACAAACAAGCGTTTAATTAACACAATAGGAAAATAAAAAAAATTGACTTAGCCTGGTTCAGTTTAGACCTCTTAAAATTCTTCGAGTTTTCCTAGAAAAACAGATCGTCTCTTTTTTCCCAGCTTTGCAATCTCTCCACCAGCAAAAGTCAATTTTTATTTAATTTGGTGAAGTTTGGTACGTATTGCTTTAAGGACAAATGTAAGCATCAGCAACATTTTTTGGGGTAGTTTTAGCAATAAAATCTTTCGACAAATTTCTGCGCTACCACCCCTGGTGAAAAGCTTTTATAAGACATTGGATTGTAATGATCTTTATACATTTTTTATTACATTTACCCTTGAGGTATATTTGTGTTTATATAACATTTTATACGGAGTTACCATTAGAGATATTGCTTGAATACCAAACTCATATTTAATAATTTAAGAAAAATATTATCACACTGTTTAACTTAAGGCTGCATTTAATGGTAGTGAGTAGCAAAATTATCATTAACTAAGTAATAAATCTATTATCCCATTAACAAAAAAAAATGTGTTTCAGGAATTGTACTCTAACTGATGTACTTAAATATTTTAATTCTTTAACTAAGATTTCAAATTATCTGGAGTTACTACTTCAATGTGTCCTTTCACAGTAAAAAGTAATGAATTTAATTAATCAAATTTAGAATTTAATATCAAGGCATTTGCGTAAATCAACAGTATTTACTGAGCACTTAACAAATATTTTATTCTTCAAATATTGTACTTAATTTATAAAATTACAGAATTTTACATTAAATCTGCTTCGACTGCCTGTCATTATATGTTAAAAATGCAAAGAACAAAAATAATTTCAGGGCGAAAAATGTAGTTTTCATTTTATATATTTCCCCTCCCATTTTAAACTGGTTTAATTTTGGCTTCCAGTGTATGTCGTCCATGGATATAAACAAAACTAATACAATGCCCATCTCGAGAGAGCTCGATTATTCCAGAAAAATCAGTCCATCTACATTCAGAGTTTCAAAAGTTCTCTCCTGTTAGGCTATTCTCTTTTTTTTTCGTCATTGAAAATTCCTCCTCTAGCTTATTACTCGCTATTTGTTGAAAATTTTCAGAAAAGAGAAACGGGCAATCGCTCTAAAAGGCAGAGACGATAATGTCCGCCACTAGCCAGATTCGGTGTTTATCGTGGAAACAGAAAGAAATGGCGTCGACTTTTAAAACCGTTGGGACTGCTGCCAGATTCAGCGATCCATTGTAAAAGGAAAGAGAGAGAGAGAGCGAAAGAGAGCTCAGTGCGCAAGCGTCGCGCATTCATTCACGCGTGGAGAAAAGCAGTAAAAATGGCCGCTCGTTATGCACGCACGAAAGCGCTTTCTTTCTCACGATCGAACTGAAGCGAGAGATCCCCCGAAAAGCCTCCCGTTTCATTTAAGCCAAAAAGAGGGGCCAAAGCGGCACAAAAGACGAGTCCATGTTTGGCCACGAGATGGCGAGAAGAAGAGCGAGCGGATAACCATAACGATGAATTAACAGAAAGGCGGCACATAATTGACGAATGATGCCTCCCTCCTCTTCGCCAAGGACTGATTAAATTAGCGTTTAATTTTCGCATCGAAGGAGGGATTTCTGAAATTAATATCAGGAGAGGCACTCGTCTAAGGAAAGGACTTTTAAATTTTTAACGAGCTATTCGCCTTGAACTTCCCGAAAGAGGAGATATTCATCGGGTGGAATTCATTAAAGGATATTTGCAGGAGATCGATTCGACGGTGTAAAGGAACCACGACATCTGTGATGCAATGTTGCTCAAATGGTGAGAAGAAAAAGCAAAACATGTCCACAGCTGGATGGACAAAGCCTATACAATTCTTAATGTTGCTTCACTACAGCAAGTTTACAAAATGGGAATATGTATTTACACAACGTAAACAGACAGTGATTTGAAATTGCTTTACATACATGCATGCCATTAACACTGGCAGTTATTGGCGGAGATATTATCAAGTGTTCCTGTGCCACTAGAAATTTGAACTGAAATATTTTCAGTTTTTTAATGCCAACCTTGGGATAAGATAACAAGCTTTCATCATTTGGGTCTCACGTAGAAATTCCACTCATCAAAAAAGCGGAGTCGTAATGATATCGACTCTTAATCGACATTGTGAATAGCACATGTAAATCATTCCACTTCTTAATGCTGGCAATAAAAATAAAAGCATATGAACTCTTTTTTCGACTTTTTAAATCTTTTAGATATTCTCAATGAGATATCAAGGAAAGTAATCGATATGGATGCGAAAAATTCATTGAGAATAAATGTATTTTTCTATAGGAAAAACTCTCTTTACTGAAGACATTGTTTTCATCCTGCAAATGGAAGGAATTTTCGTTTTACCTTTACTTTATCCCATGCGTATCGCCACTCGCCAGTTATTGACTCATAGATTAGACGCCCTGGTTTTATGTCCCACATTAATGTTTACTGACAGTTATATGTATTATGTCATCTATCGTCAGTCTGTTAAGTAACTGAATGATTTACGTTTAGGTTTTATTTTCCGTATGCCATTTCTAGGAAGTTCAAGTGCTTGGGCGTCATGTATAGCATTGTTTTCCAATTACTTTGTGTAGTAGTTTTATATCACATCTTCCACATTCCATTATTATCAACTGGGAGTTACATCTTTATCTCATCTGTACTGTCAATCTTGTAATTGACTGAGTGATTTACATTTACAGTTTATTTTCCGTATGCCGTTTCTAGGAAGTTAAGGTACTTGAGCGTCTTAGATAGCATCGTCTTCCAATTACTTTTGTGTATAAAGATTGTAGTAGAGGTTCCAATACCTTCCCTATGATTTGTTGGCATTATCCGTTTTTTTACAACTGTAAAAACCTTCCTTGCATTTTGTCTTTATTTGACGATGCGAAATTCAAATCAAGCACATGTGGGTTAGAAAATCTACTTTTCTATCGAAAACGCTCCTTGTACTCTAAAATGCGACAGGATAGATGATAAATCCCAGTGATGTTTGGGGTGTCGCATTTTCATGTGATTGATTACCCATCCCTCAATGGGAAGTAAGTAGTTGAGATTATTTTCGGGCGTCTGTAATAATGACGCCAGAAAAAAACTGATTTGCATCAAATTGGAAAGGAAATTATTCCAAGAAAAGCAATGAAATGCTCTGATAAAACTTCGAGGCGTGGTAAAGCCCAACAATGCTGGCAAGCTTAAATAAAGATAAGAAAAGAAGTATCTTCAAAGAACGTCGTTCAAAGCTATATTATTAAGTTATGCTGCAGACACAACAATTTTCAAAAATGGTATTTCTTTGACAGTCAGGGACTTTTCCCCAGAAATTGGCCAATTCATGTTTCGTCCATTTCAAGAGAAGATCAAACACCACAAATCATACGTCGTATAGCTAACTCGCAAAAGATTACTTTGAATAAATTTATAATCATTATGTTCCATAGCATACATTGCAAAACTACTTAATTATTTTTTCGAAATTATAATGTAAATTTACAAATAACGTAAATTTAAGCTAACACATTGAAAATTATGGTAGGTACTCCTATCAAATGATTGTTAAAATATGGGTGGCTTGCGTATTTCTTCTTACCCTAATCCTACCGTTCAAGTAATGTTTGTATAGTATTTCTTGATTATTAAGCTGCATAAATAACAAATGATAAAGACACATAATAATAATAATAATTATTATTATTATTATTATTATTATTAAGTTGACTCGCCTGTAAAGAAATGATCCAGTTGCGGAATGTAACAGGTGATTTTCTACCCCCCCCCCAACATCACAAAAAAAAAAGAGAAAAAAAATGCAAAAGTGAATAGACACTTACCAGTTTTAACTAGAGTTGTTGTGAGATAAGTGTAACATTCCGGAGTCACTGCACATCCAAATAAGCTCTAAGGTTAGCGTTTTCAAGAGGGTTCTAAGTTAGAAAACGCATCTAAACTATCTAATTATTTCACACACTAATATACCACAAATGTTCAAATTAGACGAGTACAATCTGAAAGACCTAGTGGGCCCATTTGGAAATACATTTTATTTCGACGAACCTCATAGAGTTTGTGTGTGTGTGTGAGAGAGAGAGAGAGAGTTTGTATGTATACATAAACACACACATATATACATACATACATACATACATATATATATATATATATATATATATATATATATATATATATATTAGAAATAACAATAAATAAAATCAGAATTTAAATGTGCATTAAAACTTGAACATGATGTTAACAACACATAAAAAAAATTAGAATGGATACGCTGTTTACAAGTGCTATTGGAAAATTGGAATTCCAATTTGAGCTTATATATATATATATATAAGTGTGTGTGTATAATGATGCACAATTATAATAGTAATATTAGTTATAATTATAACAATCAAATAATATATATATATATATATATATATATATATATATATATTACAACCAGTTCAATATATGTTTCAGTTGTAAATTTCGTTGCGAGTCGCGATTTGGTCATACCTGTTTAAAGAACAAACGCACTCTCCGTCTCCTTGGACGTGTAATTCTGAGCTTTTCTTAGCAAATTTTACTAATTTACAATGTAAACACCAATCCTTCTCTAGTACTACTGAACAGTTTGTTTTCTTTCTATTACAATAGCGCTGACAAAAATCTGCACATAAACGATTAAATAAACGATAATAATGTCTTTCCAAAAAAACTTTTTTTTTAATGTCTGAGACTTTTTTTAATTCAAACTTCGTCCTGTTGGTCATATTTATTACTCGGAGACATACCGTGCTATGATACTAAGAGATCAGACCTCATCAAGTTGTACCATAAGCAAGAGATTAAAACATGTAAGGATGACATTTTTAAGATTTGTATGAAACATAGAAAATCTACCGCACGATCCTGTCAGTATATACAAACTTATATTCAAACAGTACAGACGAAAGCATTTGCAGCGTTTGAAAGAGTTATCTTTAGTGGATTTGTACAACTTATGTAGATATCTATAATATCATTATAAGTATCTGAAGTTTTTGGGGAACAAATAAAATTACGAGTTATAAACGTCACAAACTAAACGCTTCGATTTTCGTGGCGATACAACAGGGATTATTAGTAAGCGTCTCAATCTACTTCAGTGGTCGAGCGTTTTACGTCATCTCTCTCCCAGAGATGCTCGAACTTCCCAAAGCTGATAAAACAAACTTATTTTTTATGTTAGGATGATTTTTGCGCCCGAAACTGTCTGCCCCAGAGGGAAAAAACCGCCGCCTTGCATAACGCCGCCCGTTCTGCTGGAAATCCCGAAAACAGTATATTTTTTCATATGTGCAATTTTTTCCCTCTTGTCTCTACCGGATTCAATTCCTGCTCCGCGAAAACCGAATTTAATCAATTCTTTTATGTCTTTCATCCGAACACGTTTATCCGTCGAACGATTGAAAACTTAGATCACGCATTTTTCATCCGAAAACAACGCGGGCAGAAAGAAAGAAAGAAAAGGGAAGTACAGAGGGAAAAACTTTTGGCAGAATATTTTTTTTTTCTCCACGCGATGTTGCGCAGTCTCACGTACAGTCGTTGTTTCGCCGCCTTTATGCGCATTTTCCCTCCCTCTCCGTAAACAAAAGGGATTCTAGCACGTTGTTCTGAAAGTGGGGATCCAATACATGAGAGCGGAATACAAAAATTTCAATCCTGGGAAAGGAGAAGAGGGGCCTCCATTTCTGGTTGCAAGGCCTAAAAAATCTCTATATTGTCCCCGCATATTTTCTCATTAGAAGATATTTTTCGCATTTACTCTTACATTGCTTATAAATCTGATTAATGATGCAATATCAGCAATAAAATGCTTTTGTATGTCTTTTTCAAAGCAATCAAGTAGTTTTACTATATGTAATACCCTTGTCTATGCTGAATTGAGTTGTTTCGAGCCTTTCAGAGGATTCCTCGTATTCTTATATATCTTTTAGAATATAAAAATTGGAAACGCGAAAAAATGTAAGAATATTTAAATAAATCATTAAATAAGAATATTTAATGATTAAGTATTAAGGACAGTATAAGAGTACGTTTCTTTTTCACGTGGCCTCTCTCTCTCTCAAAATGGTTAACAACGAAAATGTAGCAACGAAAGTAAAAGGGCATCATTCTCTTAGTCACCTAATAGTGACTGTTGGGGCTGAATTGTTTGTCAATATATATTATCAAATATTACTATCATTCGAGTGTCGTGATAACAATATTTAAAATTCTGCACAGCCGATATATCTACTATCAGCGATACTGTTTTTCCTCCGCATGTGATATCGTGGATCACCAAAAGGCCACCTATATATATCTCGCATATATCAATGTAAAGCGATATTTGGTTTTAGTAACTGCAAACATTTAACGTATTTACCCGCATACTAACATGGCACGCAAGCCAGATAATCTACCTTTGAAGATTATCAAGTCGCCTTCAAGGTCTTTGGTAGTATATCCCAATATATCTCAGTACATTAATTCAATACATTTGGGTAAAAAGAGGAAGTTTATTAGTGTCCTATTTCCGCATTATCTGCTGGATTGTATCTATTGCAATATATCAACGATATTGATATTCATTGCTTGATGGCAATAGCCATGATAATATCGAATCTAAATCATACCAACAACACTTCTCCCTCTATACATTAGTATTTCATTAAAGCCTTGAGGAACAGCACGTAAATGCTTTACGAGTCTATCGTTGTAAAAACCGTTATCGCTTAATGCCATCTAGTAATTAAATCTAGGACATAACGATTAAAATAAAAAAATAAAACATTTCAATCTCCGATTACGCATACGTGACGCTGGTCTCTAAATATCAACCGGGGATCATCGACTAGAGGCGACGCTGGACTGATAAGAGTGAAATCACTGCGTAGCATATACGAGACGTTGGTCGCGAAGGGGTTAAAGCCTCTCTACGCCTTCTGTAGGTTGGTTAGTTTGTAGCGCTACAGTCTACTTCTTGCTACAAGACAACCAAAGAAACCGAATGATCCACATTCACACCAGCCTAGATTTACGGTAGCCATAAAGCCAAATGTGAAGGGGACATTCGTCTACTTAACATTATGAGACGGGGACTTACTGCTTAAAGTCGATTGCGAACAGCTACGAACATCTTTACAAATAATGAAATTCAAACCCACGAACTCTCTTCGCTCACAGAATTCATAGAGCTGTGTTGACGCACAGTTATAGACGGCGCATATAATTATAGCAATATAGTCTAAGTTTTCCTACTGAAATAAATGAAAAAAATGGCAAGAAATAAAATTACACGAAATATATTTGCACACTTGTAGATGGCAATATTTCTAATACAATATCTCTAAAATTCTATACTGAAAATAATAGTTCGCAATAAACAGCACATGTGCCCCTATGACTAACTTTTAAATCAAGCTTTTCGAATGCCAAATATTAAGACGTCAAATATTTACATTTAAATTTTGTTAATTACTGTGGGTCACCAATGCGTTTACTTACAAACACTGTGTTTCCTCC
>CM063501.1:169036341-169073841 GCA_032207245.1 Pardosa pseudoannulata
TGTTTAATCTTCCTACAAAATGTGGCGTCATTCTCGCAAATAGATCGCGCTACAGAACACTTTGAGCACTGTCAGTTTAATTATGGCCACCCGGTATATATATATATATATATATATATATATATATATATATATATATATATATATATATCTGTGTGTGTGTGTGTGTGTGTTGTAATATATGAAAATTATTACATTTTAATATCTCTTAAAAAATCTCCTCTTTCCCCTTCAAATCTATTTTCCCAGCCACAAAAAATCTTAATTAAAGGAGTGTCCGAGACTTAAAATTCTTCCATCGTATTTCCCAAAGCTTTCTCTACAATAAATGGAAATTATCTGCCCTCTCTCCCTATTTTCCAGCTGTCTCCGGTTCATTTTTTAATGATCTAAGTTACTGTCAGACTATTGAGAGCACTGACTGAGCTACTCTGGGAATTCGTCTCATCGTCTCGCTCTGCGGTCCAACCCTGGAATCCATACATATTTTATGATCATTCTGTCTATTGCATTTGAAAGAGCATGTCGTTCTCTTAGTTGAATAAAAGTTTAAGTTCAGCTACGAAGTCTGTGGTTCTTTTTATGGAATGGCGCGACTACAAATTACTTCAATAAGCTAGCTGCATACGCTTCATCTTCCCCAATCGTCCGGGCAAGTAAAAGCAATAAGGACTACAATTTCATGTAACCGGCTAATATAATTTGCTCTGGTTTACATATTATATATATTTATATCGGTAAACTGATAAATAGATAGCTATAAATATCGATTATAGATAGATGTATTACCTGTCATCACAAAGACAGTGAACTTTAAACTGCCAGCTGTAGGATTCAAGTGTAGGTGTAAACTTTTACCCAGGAATATTGTGTTTCAAAAACGGTGCTGCCAAAATCCTCGACCTTGCGACAATCAATGTCCGAATCCATTACGGCAGACTGTAATGGTTGTGTAGTTACAAACAGGAAATGTACCTGTTGCAGCATTGGCGATAGTCGAACAATAATAGCATGTATTTTTATCGGAAGATATTTCGCCATGCAGCTTGTATCGTCATGCCTGTGATCTGAATTTTAACCGAAAACGTTATCATCCCGTCTTCTATTCTATCAAGCTTTCTTAGACAAGTTTTTCGAGGCCACTTTTATTTGAACACAATGTGAATTTTGAACTTATTAGCGAAGCTTAGAATGCTATATGACCCAAGACTCAAACCAGTTTATGAAGAGAAATATTTTCTAATGCAAATAGCCTTTTGCGGTGTTCGTCGTACCAGATTGGTTTGAGCTTTTTAAGGGGAGAAGGTGTGTTGAATCTTTCTTTTTTTAATTTTTAAGGATATTCTTATAAAAAGGATATATAATGCTGTTATATAAAACGTGTAAGGCATTAAATTAAAATCTATCAGGAAAGAACTTTTGATTAAAATGCAAGAATATTTTGATATAAATTGAGTCGTCCAGTAATATTACTTCAAAGTTTTCGTATTGCACGTTATACAATCGTGTTATCCATTCTTGTTATTTTTAGTGTGGCTCAAGATTTTGACAAATTCTTTTTCTGTGTTTTAGAGTGCTACGGTCAATGCTTTTGTAGCACGAATGCTAATAAGTCTTTGATTTTGATTTGGAATCCTACGGTCTACTTTTTATCTACATGAGGGCTAAAGAGACTGGACCTATTGTAAAAAAGCCGAATTGCTACGAACATCCATGCCATCCTATGAACTTTAGTCTCTTAAGACCAGTATTTCACTTATGTGACCATCATTTAACTTAATTAGATCTGGCTTAAAAAAAATTAACCTTGCGCAACAGTCCTTAGGGGGCTAGGGACTACAGTGCTAATCTCCGTTTCCGAGATCAAGGACCCTGGGGTACGATGCATATGTCCGGGTTAGGTGGTCAACCTTGCACGGAACCCCCAGTGTTTAGTTCCCAAACATGCTTGGTCCTGAGTTTGTCTACCCACTGAAGGAATGAAAGGCTGAGTCAACCTTGACCTACCCGGAGATCGAACTTCGGACCTGTGTCAAAGGAGAGCGAAGCTCTACCCCAGAGCCAGTAGGCTTTCATTCATGTCTACCAAAGCAAAATATATTCTCATATCTGACTCGTCGCAATAAGAGTAAGCTAAGAAGCGACAATCGATACAGATGAGTAGTTTGACGGTGTAAATTCAGCAGTTCGGAAGTCTCTTTTGGTGGCCGAGCCAGAATTATTACGGGATCGCCAGAAGGCGAACACTCCCGAGTTGTATCCCATTTCTTTCTGCGACATGGGCACAAAAATTTCATTACCGACATATCAATTAATTCCAGAGCAGGCCCAATGACTCTTTGTTGGTTATGTACAGACACTTACAGACTTAATATAAAAATGTTTTTCATATTTAAGTAGATTTAAAACGAAAGATATTACTCAATACCACGAGGTCATTATTTATTTATTTTAAACAAAGCATACGTCCCAGTTAGGTGGTGAACTTTACGCGGAACCCCCAGGGTTTAGTTCCCAAGCATGCTTGGTCCTCAGTTTATCTACCCACTGAAGGAGTGAAAGGCTGAGTTTACAAACAGCCGTAGCAGTAGTGGGATTCGGATCCACGAACTCCGATATTCATATGTAGCGTCCTAGCCATTTAGCCATCGTGTGTAACACAATGGAATTTATACCTTTTATTATTTTCCGCGTTAGAACCATAAAAAAAATCAAGATAAAAACAGTACTTTTTTCCGTTTCGTTCAGTACTGTGAAGGGATATACCGATTATTTTATAACTTTAAAAAGAAGTCTGTCAACCTCTGTCCAGAACACTCGACCTTGACTCAATTTCAAAATGTTTGGGGTTCTTCCATGAGTTTTATCTTTGCAGATCATATCTCTTCACTGCTCAAAACCATAACGAAACAAAAGGCAACGAATTTTCCCCGCAGAATTGACTTTGTTTTTCCCCTACTTGTTTTTTTTTTCTTCCACGGTCGAAATTTCTTTTTTATTTTTGAGGGGGTACGGTATGCTGGCGTCCTTTTCTGCCGCTTGGCAGTTCATTTGCTACGCTCCAATCACCAGTTCAGCCACATCCGACACCGGAATTCAGGTCTTCGACTTCGTTTCGTATTTTCTTTGAGATGCAGCTAGCGATGACAGAATATTCGTTCGTGCCCCAGGCAAAAGAGAGATTTCATAAAAGGCGGCGATCTTTTCTTTTCGCATCTGTCTCTATCGACCAAACCAGAATCAGTAAATTGGATTACTGGCAACGCGCGCTAAATAATACCTACGGATAAATTTTGTATTTAGCCTTTAAAAGAAGTCTGTCAAAGTTGTTTGTCCTAAAAACACTCGACCTGTTTGTTCTTTGATTGTTGGGTTTTTCCATGAGTTTTATCTTTGCAGATCATATCTCTTCACTGCTCAAAACCATAACGAAACAAAAGGCAACGAATTTTCCCCGCAGAATTGACTTTGTTTTTCCCCTACTTGTTTTTTTTTTTTCTTAAAATTTTTTTTTTATATTTGTGTTTTCTATGCCGTTATTATTTTATATATTTATATATAGTTCATATATGTAATGAGACTGACTTCTCGATTTGCAGTCATGGCCATAAAATGATCGTTTCGTATTTATTAAGATAACTTTGAAGAACGTTCCCACTTCACATAGGGACAAACTGAATGGTCAGCTAGCATGTCTCTATCGACCAAGACAAGTAAATGGGTAACATCGGCAACGCGCGCTAAATAATACCTACGGATAAAACTGTCTCCGCTATGTACCTTTATTTGGAAATTTTCTAAAATTGTCCCTATCAAATGTGGTTTATTTGGCCAGGTTCTCTGAAATGTATTAAATTTTTCTTTGGGGTAATGGAATAATTTTTACCCTTGATAAAGTATTAAAAAAACACACACACACACACACACACACATATATATATATATATATATATATATATATATGTATATATATATATATATATATATATATATATATATATATATATATATATATATATATATATATGTATATATTATATATATATATATATATATGTATATATATACATATATATATACATATATATATATTATATAAATAAATAAATATATATATATATATACATATATATAGACATACATATACACACACACATATATATATAGATATAGATATAGATATATATGTATGTATGTATATATATACACACTAAAGCATACCGTTTTACAAAGATGAATATGACATACTAAACTGTAATATATTGAAAATGTACCTGGTGTTTTAATTTCATTTTAAATAGTTATTTTGTTAATTATTTTCACGTTAATAAATTTTGTTAATAATTTTTGTACTTATTGATCAGAATACATAAAATATTAGTTTTTTTGTCCGGTGTGCTGTGGTCTACGTTTTTGCAACACAAAGGCTAATGAGATCGGGACCTACTGCTTTAAGCTGATTCCAAATTAATATTTGAAATTTATCAGTTATTTACCTTATTTTGGCTAAAATCCCTGACTCTAGTGGGATTCAAGCTCATGAACTGTAGTAAGGAAGAGTAGTGATTACCCATTTAACCTACGTTCGTCGAAAATATATTTAAAAATAATAAAGCTAAGAAATGCCGCTAAGAAAATTTATATATATATATTATTTATATATATATATATATATATATATATATATATATATATATATATATATATATATATATACCCTTTTTTGTGAATTCATAGATTACATCATTTATGTTAAATTTAATATTTCCATGGGTATTGAATAAAACTAAATAGACCTTCTTGCTTTATTGTCTCTCAAATATGTTATATGTTATTATAATATGTTAATATGTTTACCTAACGTTGAACATCACGCATATTATTTAAGGGTGGAAGACTCAGATTTGCTAGCTCTCATTTTGGTAGGTTTTTTTTATTTATTTATTTTTTATTTTTTTATACTTCTTTAAATTTAAAAAAATAAACTAAAGTTCTTCAAAGTTAGAATTTTATGAAAGAAATTGCATAAATTCCATTCTAAAAAAGGAACATAACTTTATTTTATGGCGAATAAAAAAAAGAGTTTTATAAGGAAAGTTTTAAATCTCGAAAGGTACTCTGTCTCTTTAAGCTAAAAATGTTTTATTTCACGAATATATGGAACAATGAATACTTTAAACTTGTCAAAAAAGAATCGTATAAGCAAAATCAATCAATCAATCAATCAATATCTCGCTCTCTCTCTCTCTCTCACACACACACCTCTCTATTATATATATATATATATATATATATATATATATATATATATATATATAGTGTATCAATGCTATGGAGCATTTTTAGCATAGCTACTATTTTAAAATATTAATAATTATCATATATCAATTTTTTAAACAATATTTAAACTTGTAATTTTAATATGGTTTTTCTTTAAATATATAGCTAACAACATATTAAATTTTCATAGCAATATGTAGACTTGATTAAAAGAAACATAAATTGGTGTTATGAAGTCTCTGTCGCTTAATAAGACTCGCGTGCCTCAGACTTCATTTCACAGCCTGTAGAGGTATTTCTGCTACCACGACATCGTGCTTGCAGAGAAGAAAACACTAAAGTTAGTCGAAAAATCTTCCTATTCTTAACTCTACTGCTGCACTTGAACAACTTCGTTTCAAATTGTCTGCAGTCTTTTTTTTATTGGAAAGGAAATTTTTAAAAAATGTCATCGATTTAAAAATTTACGAACAGTAACTTTCAGTTATACGAAAAGGACTTTAAGTTCACCTTATCTTCGCCTCGACAAACTCAAAGTATAAGATTAAAAGGCAGTTTTTAGATAATACAGTCTGACTTTGAAGTCAAAATTGTGATTTTAGAAAGACACAGAAAGTAAGTTCCTTTACGGTAAACTCACTTTCCAAGTCTAACAGTAGTTTCTAAAGGAAGATAAGATACGTCATATAGGTCGAAGATCAGTTGGTTATAAAATTTATATTTAATATAAATATATTCTGTTTTCCCATTTTCATATACCTGATATACAAACAAACCTGCTCTTATTCCTCGACTTTTTGAACACGTTTTAAAGTGAGTTAAACTTTTTCTATGTGTTCGTCCATTTATTAATTTATATTTATTTAAACGATTTCGACTCTTTCGTATAATGTTTACATTTATAAGCAGAAATTGTCTTTTAGACCAGTGAAAATCTTGTCAAAACAAGCGTATTTACCCATGTTACGTTATATATTTGTTACAGCAAATTGCTACGCAGCGCGATCTTCCTTTAAAAAATTATATACACTCCTTTCTTGCACATTTTACTCGTAGAGATTGGATTGGCGATTTAAATCTAATAAAAAAATAATAAATAGTTATATTCCAGACTTCAAAACAATAAAATATTAAATTTTGTAAAATATTTATACTTTTTTTTCTAATAAAGATAGTATAATACAAATATGAGACGAAATTACAAATACGACATTAAAATTTACTGCTCCACATTTGCCAAGCCCTACAGTAGCCGTTGATAGAAATTTGAAGTAGGCTCCTACGTCCACTCTGTACGAATTTCGGGTTCCAATTGGAGCCGTGAAGAGCTACCAGCTCTATGGTTCTAACACTTATGACCTTAATGCTGAGAATGATAACACTGTAGGCTTTTTATACCCGTTACGGCAGGAGGAATAAATAGGTACTTTTATAAGACAAGTTTCAACATAGTCCTCGCTTAGATTCCAGTTATTAAAAAACATTGTAAAAGGTTATTCACGCTAATCTGTGCCCCAGCAGAGCCTTAATCAGAAATTATCGTACACTTTTCTATGAAATCATTCATCAAGGGATGTAGCTTGAAGATTCTTGACCAAGACCCGGATCAGAAATCTCAACATATATTTTCTCTCTGATTGTCTGGTCACGGCAACCAGCATGGCATGGAGTAAATGTACAAAGTACCATGGACGATGCACAACCAGAAATTATCGCCAAGCTTTTTTTCAATGAATTCGTTTGTGCTATATACGGTAGAAGACTTGTCTTGATCAGCTCTCTTCCGAGTCCGGGTCGAAAATGTCTTTCTTGAAATTATAACCGACTCTGACTCTACCGTGAATCGTCCTTTAAAAGTTCAGGCTGTAAATGCAGCCCGGACCTGGTTGCGCGGTATATCGTCTATCAACTTTAATTGTAATAATAAAACAGACGTAAAAAATTCCAGTTAGTGTTATGAAAGTGTTATGAAAGAGTTTGATCTGTATGGATTAAAACTAGGAAGGACTGTTTTGTTGGGAACTGAATTAACTGGATTATAGTTGATAATTTAAAGCATGCTTGATTTTTAAGAATAAGAATTAATGAATTTGGGAAGAAATTCAAACAGAAAAGTGTTTCTCAAACGTCATTTAAAGTTTCTAATTATCCTTTCATTTTGTGTCTGATAATTATTAAAACACATAAAATACTTAATAAAGACTTTGCAAACTATTCTAGCATTTCTTTTAATAAATCAGATGTTACATAGTATGGAGGTTTTTTTAATGATAACCTTCAATCTTTCTCATTCTACCAAAAATGTTACTAAATTCTGATTGGGTACTAAAAAAACTTTAATTGGTTCCTGAGACCTGCGTTCCAATCTCTCGTGCATGTAAAACCATTCATTTCTGATCGAATCACCCTCGTAAATGGATGTCTCTGGTCAATTAAAAATTGTGTTAATTTGTCCCCAAACTTCTTACTGTCTAGTTTATTTTTGCATTATAAACTCACGAATAAATTTTTATCCATCCTTTCTCACCTCTTTTAGTTGTTAAATCTATGCCTGAGTATAATTTCACACACACTAAAAGAAATTTCATGATTAGCGGACAAAACCCATGCAATCCTGTTGACCAACATCCTAAAGGTCCTATTAAATATCGGAAAATGTTTGGCAAACATTCACTTAAGAGTCTTTCTCGATTGATACCACAATTATTGTACTATCAGACGTAAAAATGTGAAATAGACTTTGAATAACGATTTGATTTCTTTAGTGTCTTCCTCAGTAAAAGAAACATTTTTGGAGACTTGACATCTGGTTTTTAGTATAGTTTGAAGTCATTAATTTAAAAGCTTTATTAACCCCCAAAGTAGCTTAATAATTTTAAAAGCTTTTTAGATTGATTTTTATAAAATTAGTTAAAAATAAATATTTCTAGCAAGCAGTTTACAAAAAATCCAAATCCGAATCCTTTTCACTAACTTATGTAAGTTTCCCTGACATTCCCTGATCATTTTGCAATTCCCTAATTTTCCAGATTACTGGGTTTTGTTTAGCTTGGAGCGCTATGGTCAACTATTTTGTAACACGAAGACTAATATATCCGGGACCTACTGCTACGAACATCCATCGGTGAGATTCAAACCCAGGAACGTCAGTGCGGAAGAGCAGCGTAATACGTTCTCAGATATTACGTGATTGTTTTCAAAATGATAGTTCTCAATAATATCTTCCAATTTTTTGCCACTAGAGAGCACACACTACTCGTAAAAGTTTCTTAGAGGGACTTATAAAATTTTCAACCACCATACAAAATAATAAGACATGAAGTTAGATATAATTTCAAATGTTTTAGATTAAGTCTTTATATAAAGTGTAAACAACATTATATATCTGGGAAAGCTTTTATTTGAAATCTTTTCTCTACATAATTGTAAAATAAACAGGGACTATCCACAAATAATATCCCGCTTGGAGGAGCGCGGTGGGAGGAGACGGTTCGTGAAATAGTGACAGTTTATGACAAGGAGATAGCGGGGAGTAACAAGAAGTGTGACATCATATATTTTGGATAAAATGAAAAGGTTTAAAATCAGCAGATTGCATTTTAAAGTTATTTCTAAATTACTAAAATTTGGAGGTATTTTCGTAATGAGGTGACAGAAACTTTTAGGCGATTTTTTTCCTTCACTTGCATTTCTTTCTTTTCGAGAAAAGGCATTCAGAGTAGGTTTTGAGAATATGGTAGGAGCAGAAATTCTTTCCTTAGAAGAAAACCTCCCCCTGTCACTTATAATTCAATCTGTTTTAGAGTATTTTGTGTTTATAAATTAAAGATAATATTTAAAGCCAAATACATTAAATTCCATTTAAAATTCAAAAATGCTACGGTTTTCAATTGCTTTTTTATATTAATATTTTATTGCTTTTGTTTATTATCACGTTTTTGTTGTAAAACTTTACTCTTATTTTTCATACAAAATAAGTACACGAATCATCATTATCTTTATATTTTAAGATGTCATTAAATCACGCAGTTAAAATTTAAAAATAAAATTTGAAATAGCTTAATGATTTGTTTCTAACTGTAAGTACATATATATATGTGTTTTATATAATATTGCGCGAAATGGGATAAGGGGGTGGGAAGGGGTATGTTGAAGTGTGAGACAAAGGAAATCGAAAATATTGAAAAAAAAAAGTGTAATGTCATTTATGGACAGCCCCTAAGGTGACATCAAAACCTGATATTGGAATAGAGCGTCGAAGACAAAAGCGAAGAAAGGAAAGGGAAAATTTTTATCATTTATATACGTAAGATTCGAAATGCCCATGAAATATCGGGATCTGTTGTAACTGTAGTAATAATACTTTCGCAACACAGCATAGATATATGTATAAATACATATATAAAATAAAGTGAAAACATAAAAATAAACATGCAACCTTCCTGCTATTCCCCCGCACTCCATTTTTCTCTGTTGCCAATACGCGAAACCGAAAGCTCTCCCGAAATAAATCGAACCGCTTGAAACTGACAACATCAAAGCAGAATAATTCATTGGACAGAAAGATCTGGCTCTTTTCAAGAGCAAGGGGGATGCGTTTTTTATTTTTTACTGAAGATTCGAACCAATAGTGGAATTTCTCTTTTGCCCCTGCGCCATTGCAATCGATTGCGGAGCGCCAAATGGTGATCCAAAAGCCTCCGGCGTCAATTAAAGCTCTTGGCCAATCAGAGAGCGAGTCGATTTTCAATTCCAGCGTGAAAAGAGCCGAGTAGCTGGTTCAATCCGGTTTCATCGGCGGATGGTATTTTCTGGTGATGAACCGGAGTGAATTTCTGGAAATGAGGTGATTCGGATTTGAATATGCAGGAGTCATTTTTCTTGAATATTCTTGGAAAAATTGCATAATTCGAAATGGGATGTGATGGTGAAAAGCACATTGTTCGATTATTCTTATTTAGGATTCAACACCTATTATCATTTCAAAGGAATTCTGAGAAAATTTACTCTTTATTTTTGAAATTTTTTCATCTTAATTGGTTAAAAAATCACGAACAACTGCAAAAATTCAAAATAGATTTCACGCCTAAAATATTGTTAAAAAATATCGTTAGTCTCGTTCTCGAAATGTTATTGAACATAAAGTACATCTTTTATTAATTGCCAAATTATGATATACCTTTAAAATGTGTACTTTCAAAATGTATTTATGTAATATTATTATTCCTGAAGTTCTTAAATGCTCCCAATCCACGTTCTATATTTCTTAATCTTAACTTTTCCAACTACCAAAAGTAAGTCAAGGATATGAATCATTGAGATTGGCAACACACATTCAAAAATTAAAGTTTAAACTATTAACTGCTACGCATAGATCTTTTTTCCCCTTTCTGTAACCCAGCTGACAATTCTCGCTGGAAAAACTAGGGTGCTTTAAAATTTTAATGTCATCGCTTGCATTTTCGCCATTAACGTTTTAACAAGCCACAAAAGAAACGCTGATGTACAACTTTCTCTTAAGAAGACATATACGTGATTTACTTCTCCTCGGTACGAACAATGGCCGAATGTGTAGGGTGTTACTCTTCGACACCAGAATTCTTCGGCTCGAATCCCATTATGGATGTTCATAGTCGTTCGGAATCAGCTTTGAGCAATAGGTCCCGGTCTCTAGCCCTCCTGTAGCAAAAGAGTAGACTGTAGCACTCTAATCCAAAGCAAAAATCACTTCTGTACAACCTTTTTACAGATGCACGGATGTCTACGAGGCAACCGTCAGATCTCAGCTAAAGACAAAGACCTTTTACTACCTCTTATTAAGTATTTCGCCTGCTCTTGAGTACTGAGTGATACCTACTTTCGCCTCGATGACTGCCAAGCAACATTGCCAAGCAAATCCAGGCAATTAATAATATGGGCTATTTCTCCCATGTATTCATTGAAGAACATTTTTACCGGTTACACACACACACACACATGTATATGTAATAAGACGGACTTCACGATGGGTGATTGCAGTCATAGCCCATAAAAATAACACCGTTTCAGCTAAAGACCTTTATTAACATAAAGTTGGAGGATGGGTTCCCACTACATCATAGGGACAGGACAAACTGAGGGGTCAGATAGCATGAAGTTATAAGTAAAAAGGCCCTTAACACCTGGTCAACATCTGTGGGAAAATCTCTAGAAAATTCTGTCTCCGACAGCGTGCATCTGCTTTTTGTTTAGAAATTTCCTAAATAGTCCGCTATGGCAATGTAGAGTTACAATTGGTTAGACCCTTTCTCTGTGGGCATAAACTATAGCCCCAGTGGACAATTTAGGTTAGGGTTTAAAAAGGGGAAAGCAAAAGAACGCGGGAATTTTTATTCCTTGACTTAAGATTTGAAAACTCCTGAGAATTTTCTCGGAGTGTCTTAGGGGTTTTATTCAAAAAGCCTACACTCGTTTCCCGATCCAGTTTTATTTTCCTTATATATATATATATATATATATATATATATATATATATATATATATATATATATATACACTTCATCATCAACATCATCATCAGCAGCAGGCCAATGCTATCTCAATTTGCCTCATCCAGGCAGGACGACTTTCCGCTAAATTTCTCCGCCTATTTTCTCCCAACACCTTCAAGTCCTTCTCACACTGTCCAACTATCTCGTATCTGGTCACCCTCTTCTCCTTGTTCCTTCTATCCTCGAAAATGTCAGTTTTTTAACTGAGTCCGATTCGAACTACATGCTCCAGCCATCTGATCCTGTAGGACTTGAGAACCTTCAAAATATTAGGAAGACGATATTTATTGTATATCTGGTTATATAAACTTCATGTATTATTTCCCTTAACTGCTCCAAAAATTGACCGAAGGATCTTTCGTTCAAAAATGAGTAGCCTATTTTCCTCTATTTTATTAATTGCACAAGTCTCGCTACCATATAAAATAATTGGTCTGATTAGGGTTTTATATAATTGTACTTTGTACCAATGGTGAGGAATTTCGATTTTAATTGGTTTTTCAGATCATACTAGCATTTATTAGCCATCAAAAGCCTGTTCCTAACTTCTACTTTTATCTAATTTTTTTTAAACACGCCTGCCTAGATACTTAAACTGGGTGAAGCCTTCAAAAGTATAATTCCCAATTCTGAGTGACTGTATATCATGTACTCTAGAGCTTACTATCATAAATTTTGTGTTTTCTTTATAATACAGTTCATTATATATATATATATATATATATATATATATATATATATATATATATATATATATATATATATATATATATATATACATATATATATATATATACATACATATATATATATATATATATATATATATATATATATATATATATATATATATATATATATATATCTATATATATATATATATATATATACTAAACATACTAAATATGGGTATATCAAACGAAATCATTTTTAATTAAAATGAGAAAAACAACAGATATCACACTGGGGCATTACCAGACAAAAAACATTCTCGAAACACATTTGAGAGAATTCAGTAATAAAAATACTCTCTTTCACTCACGCACGCACGCACGCACACACACACACACACGTGTGTGTATATATATATGTATACATATTAGCATACATACACACACGCACACATATATATATGCATATATACAGACATACGTATATATATATATATATATATATATATATATATATGATATGGAGAAAATTAAATCTGCCAGTTACACATAAAATTAAGCCTCTATTACTTTTAATTGCCCGGGCTTATTGGAGAATAAGAAGCCTAGTTAATAATCCTAAGTTTGAAGATGCAGTCATGTTATCTGGGAACAGTAGAAAAAGGAATGACACATAAAAACACTAGTTGGGCCCCACAGCGAGATGATGCAGAGAATATTCCCAAGGAACCCGCAGCTTAGTCAGAATTCTTAAGATTAAAAAGGAACTTAGGTCAATGGAAAAAGTGAACCATTAAACCGGGGACAGCTGGGCAGAATTTTTGCATTTATTTCAGAGTTAGTTTTGGAAAATGGGTTCAAAGAATGTATTTCACGAATACATTTTTAGATAAGATATTTTGTATCTGGGAAAATTGATATGACAGAATTGAGAAGGGAGAGAATTTTAGAGAGATGTTTTCAGTGTAATAATTTTCATATATTACTTACATATACACACACATATATACATATATACATTATATAAATAGATGTATACACACATGTAAGTACATATATATATATATATATATATATATATGTTTGTGTGTTTATATACTCGTTCGAAATTGCTTTTCCGTATCCTTGGCTCGTATGTTACAGGTGTAAGACCGCGATTTGTATGCTTTTCTTTTATCAAGCCATTATAGTCTTTAATATAAACAGTTCAATTCCGTGGGTATGAGTTTTCGAATTCATTGAAGATAGTGGCCTTCCTCATGTTTTTATGAACAAGTGTGCTTTCTAGTTTGCATTCATTCGAATAAAACTGTAGATATGTGTTAATTATATCCATACATGCAGACACTGATGCTTTTCTTTATAGAAAAACATACACATATATATGTAAATTTCCCTCTCGGACTAAGAAGTCATCTTGAATTAAAAATCCTTGCACCTCAATTGGCACCACGGAGCACGTTAATAAAGTCTATCGAAAAAAAAGGAATGTTTAAGAAGTCGAAACCGAAGTAGAACATCCATGCCATCAGCGAGATTTGAACCTACAGAGTCCTGAACCATAAGGAGATGGTTCAGTTCAGTGGTATGCACAAGGTCTTGAAGGTTTTGAAGATTTAAACCTCTTCCATAAACCAATGGACTGAAACAGTTCACATCAAAGTTTTGATTAAACAATTTGCCCTTGGAATACACATGGTTTTGAGGGGTTCTCTAAATGGATAACCATTCAACCATTTGGCAGAATTCTTTTGTATTCAGATAGTACATTGTTAAAGTTTAATATATATATGTATATATATATATTATATATATATAATATATATATATATATATATATATATATATATATATATATATATATATATATATATATATATATAGTTTTACAATAGCTGTTAAAACTGCAAAGAGGAGCAAAAAATTCACATAACGTTTTTAACGGAAACGGATAAGAAGGCTTGCGAGCGACTGGAGCAACTACATATATACATATAGGATTAACTAAAGTAGCATTTTTCTTACAAAGTTCAGTTATATTAAAATAACTCTACTTCACACCCGTCTGTCCGTCTGTGTGTGTGTGTGTGTGTCTGTGTGTGTATATATATATATATGTATATACATATTATATATATATATATATATATATATATATATATATATATATTATATATATATTATATATATATATGTGTGTGTAATGAGACTGACTTCTCGATAGGGGTTTGCAGTCATGGCCATAAAAATGATACCGTTTCAGCTAAAGACCTTTATTAAGATAACTTTAAAGGACGGGTTCCCACTTCATCATAGGGACAAGCTGAATGGTCAGCTAGCATGAAGTTCTATGTACAAGACAAGTAACACCTGGATCAACATCTGTAGGAAAATATCTGTAGAAAAATCTGTCTCCGCTAGCGTGTATCTCCTTTTTATTTGGAAATTTCCTAAATTGTCCGCTAGGGCCATGTAGGTTTATAATTGGCCAGGCCCCTTCTCTGAGGGCGTAACCTGTAGCCCCAGTGGTCAATTTAGGTTAGGGGTTAAAAAGGGGAATGGAAAATGACGCGGGAATTTTTACCCTTGATTTAAGTTTTGAAAACCCCTGAGAATTTTCCTTACATATATATATATATATATATATATATATATATATATATATATATATCTATATATATATATATATTATATATATATATATATATATATATACACACACACAGACGGCCCTATATATATATGGCCGGTTTTGCGCTGTTACCAACCTGCGTGCATGGTTGTATATATTTGGTCGCCCCCTATCAACGCGTATACTTGGTAGATATTCCATCGGTCACTCTAGAAATTTGGCCACCTGCTTGCGTGCACTCACTGCACACCTACTACTACCAGTCCTGTGTGTGTATATATACGTGTGTTTGTGTGTGTAACATATTATCAAAATTATTGCACTTATAATCTCTCTCTAAAATTATCCTTTTACCCCTTCTCGTCCTGTCATATCTATTTTTCCAGCCGTCTAATACCTTATTTAAAGGAGTGTACGCTGACTTAAAATTCTGTCAACCCATTTCTCAAAGCTAACTTTGAAATATATTATAACTTTCTGTCCATTCTCCAGCTGTCCCAGACGAATGGTTTACTTTTAAGTTCCTTTCCACAGCAACTCATAATATACAATTCAGTATAGTAAATACAGTAAAAATATCTCAAACTAACACATACAAATACAATACAGACAAAATGACACTTGGAAATACAAATAATAATAATAATTACAAGAAAATTCAATGAAAATAAATACAATAGTGAGGCAAAGTTAAAGTTACATATTCGGAATCAGCCTTGTTACGATGCCTGCAGATTCTCGGAATTCACCATTAGCCAACCGAACAGTTTACATAATTTGGATGAGAGGGTTTTGTTACAATTTAGCTAATCAGCCCAGGCACCCCCCAGGCCTGGTCTGGGGCGCTGGAAAGGCCAATCCCTAGTGAGGAAGCAGTCAAATAGGTAGTGCTTAGGCACACCGGGCCTCCGCAAACACATCTCGGATTATTCAATTCGGAGAGCTGGAACCGGGTAAGATAGGCCGGCAATGGGCCATGCTCGGTAAGGAAAGCTGTAAGGGCTGCCTCTGGGATTAGCCTAGTGAATGAACCTTAATCATTTAAGTTAACTCGAAAACCTCACAGGCAGCAATTTAGTGATTGGCGAAGCGAAACTAACTTTTTGGGACAGCTGAAAAATGTGGCCAGTGGACAGAAAATGAGCATTTATAACCTGCGTTAGTTTTGAGAGACTTGAAAAAAGAATTTAAGTCGGTGAACACCTAATTATGACTTAATTACTTTAATTGTGACATTTTACGGCAGGGAAATTAGATGTTTTAAATGAGAAGGGGGAAAAGGAGAATTTTAGATATTTTAGGGGTAATAATCTATATATATATATATATATATATATATATATATATATATATATATATATATATATATGTGTGTGTGTGTGTGTGTGTGTGTGTGTATATATGACATGGACGAGTGGTTAAGGCATGGAAGACACATTTGATTCCATATATAAAACTTCTTTATTGTAATTCTTCTGTTCATGGCTATGCCATTTAGATATCCTTTGTTCTCATATTTTGCCACGACAAGCGTGGAGGATGTTATCAGCCCGAGTTCCCGCTCAGAACTCACTCTTTTGGCGTTGCTACCTAAGCAAAATTCCTATGTCTACCTCCGCGTCGGCTTCTTCACTCTGTATAGTTCCGCTCGAGGGTGCGTCTTTCGCCTATTACACTGTCGTTAATGAGTTCTAACTATTTTTAATTATAACTCACTTAATTCTTAACCCCCATTTTTAAACCTGACATATATATATATATATATATATATATATATATATATATATATATATATATATATATATATATATTTCAAGATGTCCCCCACTTATCCCTGCACGATCCCATTGTTGCTTTTATATCACTCTTTTTTTCTATCTCACAGAAGCGTCAGTATGGTATTTTCTAAAAACTGTATGTAGTTCCGTCTTGCCATTTAGTTTACTACTAACTCTAAGCCCATTTCTATATTTTTAATGTTAACGATTATCAAGAATATAAACAATAATTAAGCCAAAGCAACATTTATATTTCGATTAAGCGATCAGTGATCAAGGGAGTAGCTGCTGGTCGAAGCAAAATCGATCTGAAATAAATTGAAATTGATCGGCAATTCGTCTCCCCACGCTAGAATTTATAAACAAAGACTCTGCCAACAACATTCCTTTGTGAAATTATTCCTAAGTGTTTGGAATTCTTCCATAAGACATTTCCCCATTTCTTATTCATTTTCTAATTAAAATAAGTAGTAGAATATAATTATCTCAGAGTGCAGGGAAAGCACCAAATTCGTGAGTTCGACTTGCTAAAACCCTGGGCCTTGACAAACTACAACGAAACGCTTTTTAAATTATTTCTTCGATTCATTAGGCGGGTGTTGCCACTACGATTGCATTCCTAATGAGAAATAAATTAAAACCTCTCCCAGACGAAATGTGTTCGTAATTTATTCGAAGCAGTCTCATTTCGTTTGAAATTTGAAGATAGAAAATTGTTCTCTGCTCTCCTTATCGTTTGGCTTTTCTACTCGTCGCTAAGAACATTTTGCGAAGAATCGTCTTTTAGAATAAAAAAAAGGGACGCGGAATGGATTGTCGTCGGAATGGACCGAATGTGATGCAGCCGAGATTGCTGCTAGGCAACCGTGACCGTGCTCGAAAGAACGAACCGGATCGATTTAAAATAGAATAAACTAAAGAAAGGAAAATAAACGAATGGAAAAAAAGAACTGATGGGAGGAGCTTTCTTACGCGGCAGTGGAATTCGCATTTAATGGCGGACGGAAGAAGGTTTCTATTTCTCTGGAAAAGGAGGAGAAAGGAAATGGAAAAAGAGAGATTCCGTTTTCTATCCGAGATTTCGCGAGATTTCTTTCTTCCCGCGCTCAGATTTCGGGATCCATTTTTCTTTCTGTATCCGAAATGTGTTGCCATAGCGATGTCACGTGATCCCACCTTGACCAATCGCGTGCAGGAATGCGAATTTTAAATTCCGTAAGTAAAACTGCGATCAATGTCATTAAGAAGTGAGTGAGAGGGTTTCAAACGTGCTATTTTTAATCTCACCGCTTTCAAAAGCGGGGAATGTGAGTGCACACAAATTGCTTTCAATGGGAGGCGCGGCGGAAAGCAAAAGTAAGATTTGTCCTATTACTCCGGAACCTGGTTTTCGAATAGCTCCTCGAGCAGACTTAAATACTCGTTCTTTTTTATAATTTCTTTTCACCTTCATAAAGCTAGGATGAAATTAAATTTAAATATTTTTTCCCTCACAATTAAAAAAAATATTTTTAATTAGATTCATATCATACTTAAAAAATCATTTTTTTTTAATTCTTGTCTCAAACAAAAATATTCTGGCTGGAATATTTTTAACCCTTTTCCTGGGCTGTTCATCACTTATGATATACACATCTAATGCGTTATACGTTTGTATCTCACATGAGATGCACAATGAACTATATTTTATACGGAAAAAGATTTGTTGTAGTATCTTAAACTTAGTTATACAGTGGACACCGCTTAATGTGATCAGTTTGGGACACCGTGAATTTGGGTAACAATAAGCGATATGCAAAATTAGATAAATTTACCCTTCCCCCTTTAATTTACACGTACTAAATTTCAAAACAAAATGAAAAAACACACCTTATATTTATGTACTGTGTGTTATCCTTTAAAACCTAAGAATTGTATACATAATTTAAAAAAATGATCAATTGTTGACTGTCTACAATTTTTTCTAAGAAGCTCATTGATAAATTGTTCGTAATCATAATCAACTTGTCATAACGATTTAAAATTTCGATCTTTTGTTTTAATATCTATTGTTGACTGTCTACAATTTTTTCTAAGAAGCTCATTGATAAATTGTTCGTAATCATAATCAACTTGTCATAACGATTTAAAATTTCGATCTTTTGTTTTAATATTAAATCATTTCGCTTTCTGGCTTCCATATCGACAAGCTGCATGTAAGCGAACAAGGCATAAAATGTGAATACGCTCCTTCTCAGTTCCGATAAGAATGTGTTGCCTTCTGCTTATCTGACAACCATTGACCACCAGCAGGGTGTGCGTATTTCTGAAAAATTCCAGGAACGTGTAATGTCCCACTCCTTTGTTCATTACCCATTTCCCTAGATTGAAGAGAAGAATTCTCGACCAATTAAAACAACAGCGAAGGGAAAAAAAAGAATGGGTTCCTTCTGAATACATTGTGAATATTCCTTTGCCAGTTAAAATGAGGTTCGAAAACTGATAACATTAACCGATGTAACGATCACATAAAGCGATAATTTTAACAAATGAATAGAGAAAATCGGGATCAAGTGGTTTTGATAACAATAAGCGATTGATAACATTAACCGCGATCACATTAAGCAGAGTCCACTGTATTTGTCACTTAGACTTACGAAATACGTACAAGATATAATTACTCTCTAATAAAAAAACAGGCAAAAGGTTAATAAAAATATTTAATGTCGACATTTGCAAGTAATAATCAAATAGTTTTATTTTCTGCGTATTTTTTTAAAGATTAGATATCTATAGTAATTATCACACAGATTAATTTTGATTAGGCATAAATCTATATTTTTTTTTCTAAAAGTGTGTTTCCTGACTTAAAGTAAAACTCATTTTGATGGCTTCGACAGAAATTTGTGGTTAGAGATTTTTCCGCCCTAAAAAATTCAGTTAACCCTTTTCCTGTACTGCCCATCATATATAATATACATATCTAATCTTTATACTCTTGCATATTACACATGATACAGATTGAAATGTATTTTATATACAAGCTTTTATATATTTATATCCTTAAATATCACATGTGATATACAAGCATATACAGCATTACATGTGTATAGCATATGTGATGTAAAGAACAGGCAAAGGGTTAACAAACCAATTCTTTCGTAAAGCTACAAATTCAGAACTTGAAAATGTATAGAGAAATTGGATAAATCTATTGCTTATTTCCAAATAATATATTACTATTGACATTTCGTAAATGAAAAGAAAATGTGAATTAATTTTCCAAATCAGGGACGGTATTCTAGATGGAATACAATTTTCATTTTCAGTAAAAATTTCAAGATTTTTTATTTTATTTTATTTTGTTTGTGTGTGTGTGTGTGTGTGTGTGTGAGTGTTTTGGTGTTTACTACTAAATGCTAAGTTTTTATGTAGAAAACGCTAAACTGGATTCGTTTAAGATTTTGATTTGCTCTTACCTTTTCCTGTTCGCTCCGGGAAAGTCACCTTTTGCAATTTCACCACGTTCTAAGTTAATTTTAAAATTACCGTATTTTTAAGCACTCGAACTAATTGGAGAGTAGACTGGGGTTTCTTGGCCAAAGGCCTTATCCCTTCTTGTGAGGCTATTAAATTTATGATGAGTGTCCGGTCATTAAGGTGATAAGCAATACAATAAAAAATGTAAGTCTTTAGGTAACTTTAAAATTAAATAGAAAATACTAGGCCCATAAAATTAATGAGTAAATATAATAAAATATTAAAAATACTAAGAGAAAGTTTAGGGATAGCTAATAAAAAAAAGTTTAAGGATAGCAAAGAATTTTTATTTTGTTTTATAATTATATATATATATATATATATATATATATATATATATGGCACGTCCCACTAAACGACACTAGAGTCCTGAGTACATTTTCATCCTTTATTCAAATCTCAGATCACACTACTCATCAATCATTTTCAATGGCGTCGCACATTGGCGCCTAACTTTTAACAAAGGCAGGCTTAGCTGCCACTGGTAGCCACAGCTCTCTCCGGAATGTGCACACTGCTTGCTCTCTGCTCCAGATCACTGCACGTGAGCCGTATTTATGTGGCTAACTCCTCACGCCGCGTCACTCTCAGTAAAGAATCCCTAATTAAAAATCTTTTAAAATTAATCTACAATTTAAATCCTGACATATATATATATATATATATATATATATATATATATATATATATATATATATATATATATATATATATATATTAAGAAAAATACTGTCAAAGCAGTAAGATAAATGTGAATGAAATTAAGATATAATAACACTTGAATTAAGTTAATTTAAGAAAAGAAATAAGTATTTTTAAGTATTCTTCTAATAAAATAAATGTATTTTACCTCGATTTTATTTCTGATTTCTCTTACAATTATAACAATAACAGAAATCACTGATATTATCATACACAGTATGATTAACTAATCCTAATAGTGTGAAATGTTTGCTTATTTTACAAAGCAGGTTATAAATTTTAAAGATATTAAATGCTTAGCTATTGTTAAGAACTGCTAGAAATTAATGCTGCAGCTCAAAATGTCATTTTTCATTAATAAAGATGATCGGGAAAGATGGTTTAGTTTGGAGAGGTGTGTTCTACCTTTTCACTAAAATAGGGAGAATGATATGGGACCTACTGCTTAATACTGATTCCGAACGACTATGATCATCCATGCCTGTATTTCTAGCGGTTTAAAATAATTACTATTTTAAAAGAAGCAAAAAAGAACACACAAAATATCACCAGCTAAAACGTTATTTTTACTTTTATAGTACAACGTTGTCACAAAACTAAAACAAAATACAAAATGGACGATATTAAAAAATGAAATGAATTAACTAAAATGCATGGAGTTTTATGTACATAGAGTAAATGTATAAATACACATGTTAAATATTTATGAACCACTACACCTGCAATGGGATTCGAAATTACGAACTTCAGTCGAAAAGCAGCGTCCTACACTTCAACCACGGTTTAGTGAAAAAATGAAAAAAACTTAAAATTCAGACAGCAAAAGATTTTATTAATATAAAGACATAGTTTAAGAATTTTTCATGCGCTGAGTTCTATGATCAGGAAAAAAGCGTTTTTGAACAGGTTCATAAATATGAAAAAAAAATTCTATTTTAAGTTATTCTGTGCCTAACATGTTGAATTTCTTTTGCTGAATGTTATTTATTAGAAAGATAACATTCCCTTTTGAGCCGGTTCACATTTTGAGAATTTAAGATAACTCTTTAAGATATTTTTTTAAATTTTTTTTTATTTGTGATTGTTAAATATTTGGAAACACGTATCAAATTTTTTCGCAAATAGTTTAAAACTAACCATATTTTTCTCTGTTTTTTTTTTTTTTTTTTTTTTTTAGAAAAGAAAGCATATTAGAAATTTGCTGTTCTATCGCATGGAAGGATTTAAAAAAATTCTTTAAATAAGAGTCAGCCAGAAAGTTAGTTTTGTATCTGTCAACATTGTCTTTTAAGGGAAATATTTTAACATCAAATTACATACAGATGTTTAGAGACCAATTGGGGAAAAAACGTATAAATGAGGTTCGACTGTACACTCAAAAACTGTTTGTAAGATATATTTGCAGTCAGAAAAAAAGAAATTGAAAACAAGATTTGAGCTTCGAGATTTCAAATGGAGAGAGTTTATTCACTCATGCTGTCCTCCGAGACGTTAGTCTAGACACGGTGACCTATCATCACCACTCGCCTATAAAATGGGCGAAATTTTCGACAAGACTATGATTATTAACCTTTAACTGCTGTTGTGCGGTATCACAGATTTCACCCCTTAACAATTTCAGCCCACTTAATCATAAATTATATGGGACTTTTTCATATTCCGACCAAAAAGCTTACAATTTCATCTTAGATGCAATTAAATTTTAAAATTATTATGTTCTAATACATTTTTAGATTAACGAAAAAAAACTTATAACAAGCAGCTTAGAAAAAAATATCCAGAAAACTAGAACAATAAATTTTACGAAATCTTAAAATAATAATAATAATAATAATAATAATAATAATAATAATTACATACTATATATTGCATTAAAGAAACCTTGCAAAATAGTTTCCTCGATATACAAATAACAGAAAATGACCCTTTTAATTATTTCATTTATATTATTTTGGGGGAATATTTGTAAGTTTCCCTGACTTATGATAAAAAATCTAATCTTTTCCTGGCTATTTTGCTATTTTCCGTCTACCTAGGTCGCTGGGAACCCTGTAATATCTCCCTGTAGCTGGTTATCAATATCACTTTCTTCATTGTATGCTACTTAAAAATTAATTAAACTAGTTGGAGATATTGTTATATCACAAAATACGTATTCAGTAATAACATATTAAATAAAATGCATCCATTCCTTACTTTTTAATACGAGGTGCATCCAGAAAGTAAGTTTCCCTATTTAAAAGAAAAAAAGAACTCACACTTTCAGGGACATATTTATTGGCAACAAGTACAGCAACGTTTCAGCTATTTTTCAACATAGCCACCACCAGAATTGAGACACTTGTCATATTGTGGGATCAACTTTTGTATCCCTCTGTCGTAGAACTCTGCCGCCTGTGAATGGAACCAGCCTTCCTGTCCCAGAACACCGTGCATCTGCGTCTGTTTGAATTTGATCCTGACAGAAGATCCACTATGAGGCCAAAGCATTGACTGTTACTTGGTTTCCGGGGTAAAGTGAGAAATCCAAGTCCTAGTTGCACGTGACGATCCTGTCGAGGAACTCGTCGCTGCCATCGTGATACCGTAGCAGATATGTCACTGTTGCTCCTAAGCGTTGAATTTTGAGTTCGGATGTCAATTTCGGCTTATAGACCTGACAGAGCTGACAATGAATTTCAACTGGCGCAATGCTTTGTGCATTCAAGATCACCGACCGAATCTTGCAGGCGGCGGGAGAAGGAATTAGATTTTCCATTTCGGACCACTTCTACCGCGCTACTGGAACGAGTCGGGACCTGTCCAGCTGGCATATGATCGATACATCATAGATCTGTTATGCATGCGCAATTGACACGGCTAATTACGTTTACTTTAAATTGAAAACATCGGGAAACTTACTTTCTGGATGAACCTCGTAATAAAATTACATTAGCATGTTTTCGAGTAACTCAAAGTTTTATATCTCTCTACAATTTCATGTACCTTTTTTAACATTTATATTTGATATTAAATTTTATATATGATCTGGATCAGAGGGCTCGGCCCAGGCAATCCAGTTGCTCTATCACCTTGAAGACCTTATACAAGTATATAACTTTTGTATTTTATTGCCATTACTAGAGTTTAAAGATAAGCTGAAATATACCAAAATATTATTTCCAAACTTACATAAAACTTAAAATACTTTATAGACATAGAGAATAAATCTACTATTTCGAGTAACCTTGAAACTAAAGGTTTCTATCTGCAAAATAAACATTTCAGTTCTTCAAAGATTTAAACTTTTGTTCGTTGTCAGAAAAATTTGCAGTATTGTGTGAAGGTGAAAACTTGCGTAACTATAAAATCCACTGATACTACCTTATTTTCGACTTTAAGACTTTTGAGATCTCCATGATTACTCTGCCATTTGTTTTTGTTCTCATAGGTTACGCGAGGTTTGTTCTCTACTAATGTTTGAATAGATTCTGCTGTATTTTATTATCGGTTTAATGGTCACAAGGAAATCAAAGAATACCGATGACTTAATATATTTTAAAATTCCGGATACTCAACTTTTATGGATAGAACCTCTTGACTCGTTAAAAATATCACTTTATTGTTTGGATACATAGAATTGAATATATCCAAAGATGTGCGATCTATTGGTCTCGGGTTGATTACAGCAGTAGTTCCTAAAGGGTACCTCCCTCCTCTGGAAAAAACAATGGGGTTTACAAAGGAGGCGGTGACCAGTAAGACAAAATTTCTTAAAAAATTAAATCACTTTATTAATTATTATTACGAATGCATGCATCCAAAGCTTTGTGATATCTGTTTCATTACAGCAGTGGATCCTAAAGGATACCTCCCTTAGCTGGGAACACAATGGAGTTTACAATGGGGGGGCTGTGCCCGGTAAAATTCTTTAGAAAAAACAAACTTCAGTGGTTATTATTACGAATGAATGCATCCAAACAATACCCGTTATAAAAAAAATCATTTTATTAGTTGCTAATACAAACTAATGCTTCCAAATCTAAGCAAGCTATTGGTATCGCTTTTCCTCCTTTTGGTTTCTTTTGGTTGATCTCCTAGATAAAGTCTTGTATGGTTTGCTATGTTTTGCACTGCGGTCTTTTTGCAACAAAAAGACTAATGAGTCCGAGGCTTAGTAATTAAAGCCTTGACTGTCCTAAACAGATGTAATGCTGATCTGTTATCGTTTTGTTTGGTTTGAAGAATTACGGTCTTTATGCAACAAAAAGGCTAATGAGACCGACACCTACTGTTTAAAGTCTTGTCTGTCTTCCTAAACAGATGTAATGTTAGTCTTATATGGTTTGGTTAGGAACACTACGATCTTTTTGAAAAAGGAAGACTAATGAGACCTGGACCTGCTGCTTGGAAGTGTTAGTTGTCCTCCTAAACAAATGTAATATTAGTCTGCTATAGTGTTTGGAGCACTGCGATCGTTTTGCAGTAAGAAGATTAATGAATGGGATCTGTTTCTAAAAGCCTTGGATGTCCTCCTAAACAAATGTAATGCCGATCTTCTGTGTTTTAGTTTGTTTTGGAGCATTACAGTCTTTTTGAAACAAGATGGCTAATGAGTCTGGGACCTATTGCTTGAAGCTTTGATTATCCTCCTAAAGAGATGTAATAATTTCCATGCTTTTGTTTGGTTTAGAACACTATGGAACACAACAAGAAGGCTAATACCAAGACCTACCGCTTAGATCCGATCCTCAACAGTTACGAACGTCCATTCCTGTAGTACGATTCTAAGCAATGAATTCCGAAGAAAATCGCCTTACCCGCTCGGACAATGTTCTTCTGAGACCAGCATACTTAAACTTGTGATTTACATAAGAACAGTAAATTCACGCTTTGGGTTTTTATGAGAGAAACAGGTAAAACATCACACACCTGATTCGGCTGGATTAAAACCCCTAAACAAAATTATTTCCCATACATCAAAGCAGTGTTTTTAACAAAATGCAATTAACAAAACGCAATAGTCGTTCTAACTTTCCTTTTTATTTCTAACTGTTCAGTTTTTAGTGTTTTGGTATATATATATTTTATTTTTGTCAGTAGGATTAAATAAGGAGATTGATCAACTGGAGCCAGCAGGCTCGCTAAAAATATATTGAAATACTACGCAGGGATCATGACAAAAGACACCAATCCGATTTAATCTCTCCTTGTCCACCCCCTGTCGTGTGAGCGAGGTGTCTGTTCTCCCGATCAGCTTGCCCGTTATTAAATCCAAATACTGTCCTATAAATAGCACGCCTCGCTCTCTCGTCAGATCAATTCTTAATTGCTCTGTCCTAGTTCCACTTTCCTCCGACAGATGTCACCCTCTCGAGAGCAGCCTCTCAAACGTTTGCGAAACGCAATGGGCGAACTAGTCGGGTGACCTCATCAAATTCTCGGCTAGTGAAGCATACAGTAGCCAGGAGAAGGTCGTGACTCCTACTGACCCGAAGGTGTCTTCGCTTTGATCTAGTGCCGAAACACTTCGGGATTTTTTTTTCTGATTTCTTTCTTTTTTTTTCACTTCGTGCGGTGTTTTTTTTTATTATTTATTATTCGTTACGTTCGTTCGAGGGTGCCATTTTTCTCGTCTCAGAATTGGCTTTGAGAATTTCTGTTAGAGATTAAAGATGTAGAGAAAGAGAGAGTGGGGAGGGAGCTTCCAACGTATAGGGAGTTGTGGTGCTGCTCACATCCGCGATGACTGCTTTTGATTTGATTGTTTGTTTTCACAAACATCCAGTGGGCTTTCGTTTTCCAGCACTATATTTAACTGGAGACTTGATACCTACTATTGTCGTATGTTTATACACACACACACACACACACACACACACAATATATATATATATATATAAATGCATATCTGCATAAATATATATATATATATATATATATATATATATATATATAATTTTAGAGTTATATCCAGATTATTAGAAACTAATAAACTGTTGATATATATTTTATTAGCTCATGTAGTTACTGTTTATTTGTCAGGTAATACATACATACATTATATATATATATATGTGTATGTATATATATATATATATATATATATATATATATATATATATATATATATATATATATATATATATATATAAGAGAGAGAGAGAGAGAGAGATGGATAGATGTAGATATATTGTGCATATATACACATATTATATACACATACGCAATCACACCCATCCACCACCACTTTACACGTACATCTATAAGTGTGTATGTGTATGTGATCCATGCATTTTATAACAATGTGTATACATACAGATATACACACATATGTATATTATATATATACATATAAATAAAGGTTATACTTTTTCTTTTTATATTCAAGTTTTATATCCAGATTATTAGAAACCAATGAACTGTTGATATGTATTTTATTGTTGATTTTTATTAGCACATATAGTAACTATTTATTTATCAAGTAATACGTACATACATTATATATGTATGCATGTGTATATATATATATATATATATATATATATATATATATATATATATATATATATATATATATATATTGTCATATACATACATAATCTATATATAAAAAAAATGAATTTGTGTCTGTCTGTCTGTTGTCTGTCTGTATGTATGTTCTCGATAGACTCAAAAACCATGCATCCAATCGCCGTGAAAATTTGGGAAATATTTAGGTATATCACTGGGAAGGTTTTTGTAAATTTTCAACGTTCGAAATTCATTCCTTCCCCCTTTTTCGAGCATTTCATGTCATTATTCCAAGCATTATTTTCCCCGGTTAAAAGCAAACGATTAAGTTTTTAATTTATTTAATCATAACTACGTGAAAGAAGCAATATTTCTAGCAATGTGACGTCATCCCAAGTAATTGCACAGCCATCTATATAGAAGGCCTGCGCACTTAAAAACATGGCGGCGGCCGAAGGCGGTTTCCCTCCTATAATCCTCAAGTAAATTGTGTTATGCCTTTTACTACTCATCAAAATATTTTTTTCAAAAAATAAACTAAGGATATTCAATTATTTCACTAACTTGAATATTGATTAGTAGAAAATTATTTTGCTATAGATTTTATTTGTGTGTCAATTTATATTTAAATTTTAGTTACCAAAATAACTTCATACACTACACGAGAACAGATACGATACATAGATAAAATTTTAAGCAAAGAAATTACATTTGCAAAAAATTACACAACTGGCATCTTTTTTTTTTTCTTTTTACTTACCTTTTATTAAATGGTCCCATGGAAATAAAATGTCTTAATCTTTATTCATAAAATAGGATCCTTTACGGATCACATTAAAGTTAAAATAAATAAAATCCTTAAGGATTATATTAAAGGTAATGTTAAAAAACACTGCCTTAGTATAAAATCATAGAACAATTTATCACTGACAAATTTCACAAACTCATGCAAAAATATTATGCTGAGGCAAAATTTTTACAGTTTTATTTACGTATAACATCTGATACTGATTTGTACTACATAAACAATGAAACATAATTCAATAGTATACAGAAAAAAAAAGTAAAAATGTTGTTACAAGAAATATTTAAAATTTTTTTTTTATTTTTTCTCTTATTGGATTTTTCCTTCACTTCTTCAATATATTTTTCAGTCACTTTTTTAGAGTAGTTATTCAGAAATATTTTATAAGTAGTTAAAATTATATTTTTGGAGTGAAGTAAACAATCATGCAAACATAATTTAGAAGACCTATTTATATCATCTATTACATTTTTAAGATATGGTTAAGTGACTGTTATTATTAAATTGAGTTGATTATCATTTGCTATAAAATTACTGCTATATTTTAATAAAACATTTGTAAATATCTGAATACATAAATGTAACTTTAAGTGTAAATACAGTTTTTTTAAGTTCCTCTACCTAAAGAATCTATTAATTAAAATTTATTTATATAATTTTAACAGCTTGCAAATTTTATTTAGATGGGATTTTTCTGCTTTTGGCTGTTAGACATATCTATTCAAAAACTTTAAGCATTTTTATTTAATTACTTTTCAAGAGGTTATATGAGAACTTACCTGTTATAAAATAGTACAGCATTGAATAAAGGTTATATTTTTATAATAAAAATGTGTAAAAACATTGCTTCTGTCGATTACTTTAGATTAATTTTTTTCTTACATTTATAAATTTTATTTTGGTAGTTTAATTTTTATTGCATATATGTCTTCTTTACGCTTCGACATTCAAAATTTTAAATTGTAGAAAGTTAATATGAAAATCTGAAAAAAGAGCTCAGGACGTAAAAAATATGAAGTTGATAAATCAGAAACAATTTAAAGTGCAGATAATATTGATTCTACATAGAAATTTCCCAGTTGCTATTGTAGTATGGGAAAGAAGTTGTACATCAACTTTTATTAATAAAGCCCCTTAAAAACACATTATAAATCAATGAAGTAAGGATACATTAATCTTTTATTGTGGTAATAATAAATAGTTTTTCTTTAGGATAAAACAGAAATTGTAATTTGTGAGTTATCAACAATAGCCAAGTTGCAATACACAGCAAAAACGAAACTTTAACATAACTTAGAATACATTTAACTTACGGATATTAAATGTTGTATTATATAAACTCCTTAATGAGATCTAACAATAAAATGAAACTTATTTTTAAAACGACAGTTATAATATACAATATGATACAAAGCACATACTAATAACAAAACATTTGAACCATTCTAAAGTGTCGAACTTAAGAATTACCATCATTCGTATGATATACTTAATTAGAAAACAGATCATAAAATAATAGAAGAAACAGTAGCAAAATTGCTACTTACCTTACATATAAAGGCAAGCATTATTTTATTTCCATAAATTTCTTTCTTTGTTATTTTTCAAAAGAAGTAATAGGCAAGCAATCAACAAGCATCAACAGAATTTAATAGAATGCCGCCTTTTAGAGATCACGTGACCGGTTTTCGGAAAATCAGCGCGCAGGCCTTGTGTTTAGATGGCTGTGGTAATTGTTTTAAACGCAGTTTTCCACGGTTAAAAGCAGGAGATTAAAATGTTCAATTCATCACATAATAAATAGGTGAAAATCATATTTTTCTATCATTACGACGTCATTCTTTTAAATATTTAATTTATTCATTTATTTTATATTATTTAAAATCGTCTGCGTAGTATCAATTCGGTTTGACGTGAAAATTTAGATATAAAGTGATTAACTTTCATTTCTATGTGACGCAAATTATAGCATTTTTATATGAGAACTAATTTTAAATTTAATTCTTGGTTCATTTTTACGTTTCAATGAAATGCATATCAACAATATTCTAAGTACAAAAAATACAAATTTCAGTGACTCTCATGGTCAAATAAAACCTATCATTTTATATAGTTATCTTCATATTCATATGGTTGTCGATATGAATGTGTGTTTCTGTTTCATACAAAACTATGTGGTTTGTCATAAATTTCCTTAATTTTGGAAAACATTTATTACAACCAACAAAATTAGTACTGTTGCTGTCAAAACCTCTGCTTCCTATTCTACCACGTATTATGGCAAGGTATATTAACGTTTCTAATCAATGTACAGTAGTAATATAGTAATGTAATTTAGGGTTAAACTTATATTTTACCATAAAAAAGTTTAAGATTTAATATAAGACACAAATTCGATGCAGATTTAATCGTTAGCATGTAAGCATATATTTTGTTATATTTATTTATGATATTAAGATTTTTTTTTATACAAATCTACCCGATAAGTCATAGAGTAACTAACTTTGGATAGAAATCCTTGATACCGCCAAATGAACATATTCCATGTTAAAACATCTTTAATCCCGAGATTAAAATCTGACTGTGACTATCTATGTATATATGTATGTTTGTATCTTCGTCTATCTTCTGGCGAACCGCTGAACGCAGACGGGCGCCGAAGGTACCAAAAGATGCGAAACAATCCACGGATGTCATTTCGCCCATTCGAGTTACGATATTCCAATTAGTTCGAAAGATATTAACGAAAAACCGAACAAAATGGCAGCTAAATTTTGCGACACGAGCTTTCCATTGTTCAGTTAGCGTCTAAATATGGCAGTGTTATTCATTGTTGGCATTATTATCGCCAGATATTTGGTATTCGGGAAACACAAAAACGTATCTGCGCTATTTAAATTCAAGTGTAATTACATAAATATATGATGACATTTATGTATATAAGACTATTTTCTTATCTGCTAAAGGCTAAACTCATTTTTGTTTAGGAAATCACTTTTCTTTTATTTTCTTGGCGATATTTTTATTTTCAGTAATTAAAAACTTGACATGTTCTATCAAATTTGCTTTTATTTCGCAGTTGCCATTTATTAAATAAAAACTAACATATGGTTATAGGTTTTGTTATATAAAACTCAACAACACTGGATGAAAAAAAATTGCAAGTGATATACGGGGAAAAAAATAAGTTTTCATTTTATAAATAGCAACTATGAAATATTGAGATATAGTAGCCACTTTTGATTAAAGTTTAAAATGTGATTTCAAATAATATAATTGTTTTCGGATATATACTTATTTCGTTTTATCCATATTAATTTGGTATATTTTTTTCATTTTAAATTCTATTGCTCCATTTTTATTTATTCAATTTTAAGTCTTCACTCTGTACTTCACCTACTCTTAATAATAATCGTGGACTTGGCGACTTTCGGTATATATTTCTTTTAATTATGTGTTATAAAAATTAAAACTTCATTCTTATGATAAAGCTTTCAAGTAATATAATTGTTCTCGGATTTTGACCTTATGTTCTTAGTTCATTTTATCAACATTTGGTATTTTTCTTTCATTGTCAATTCAACTGCGCCATTTTTATTTATCCAATTTTGAGACCGCACTAACATCTATTCATAATTAGTCTTGGCAGAATTACTTAAGGGAGTCATTTAGGTCAATCGTGTTCTGATATTTTAATTAGTTCGAAATATATTATTTTAAAACCAACAAAAACACTGTTTTAGTTATGTAGTACAGTCATTTTAACTGTTGAGTTGGCGTGAAAAACAATTATCATATTTTCATTGTTGTCGTCGTTTTCGCCCGATATTTGGTAATAGAATTGACATTAATGCAGAACAGCTATCGCCTATCCTGCCAAACCTTTGTTTGTTTGGAAAATTTGAACTGCGGCACATTTTGGTAATTTTGTTAGTGATTTATTATATTCTTGAAGAATTTTTCAAGACCTTACTTTTGATATGTTTCTATATATATATATATATATATATATATATATATATATATATATATATATATATATATATATATATATATATAATATATATATATATACACCATTAAAATTCGAGTGTAAATAAATGCATTTATTAACATAAATACATTTCGATGCATTAATTCGCCAAATCCGCTGAATGCTTAAACTCTTTTCACCATTAAAATACCCTAATTACAATCAGCTAAAAATATATGAATTAAAATATGTAATGAGTGGAACTACTTATTGCATATAGTCGCAACTATTTGTCATACACAATAACATTTTCTGTTTGAAATATCCCAGTATCAAAATCATTTTATTTTTAATAGCTAAATTTTTTGCTTCATCAAAATATGTAAATCTTTATTTTACTTTCTCAATTTTTTTAAGAAGTTAGTATTTTTTCTGTTATATGTTGGCGTGATTTTTATTTTCATTAATTACAAATTTGCCATGTTCTTTCAAATTTGTCTTTATTTCACAATTGCCATTTTTATAAAGAAAAAGTTATCGTCATAGGTTTTGTTGTTTTAAATTTAATTTTTATGTATGTAAAACATTACTACTAAAAGACATCCAATCTCGGAAATGAATTATCCTATTCAGAACAGTACATATATAGTACTCTCCACAATATTTTGAAATTTGACTCCTACATTTAAAAAAGTCGTGGAATTGAATATTATTATGCAGCGGCACTTATTGGACATTCGGCTATTAATAAACTGTTATAATCGTCAACAATCTGAAACATACGAGTTTTATTCAGCATTTCTATTAATACATCGTATTATCTTTAATAGTGGTTCTAAATCTTTCATCGAAATATTTTAAAACCCAGACCGAAGGCTGGGTGCGAAGCAGCTAGTATAATATATACACATACGCAATGACACCCATCCACCACCACCCTACACGCACATCTATAAGTGTAGGTATGTGTGTGTGATCACTGCATTTTATAACAAAATATAAATAGTTTGGAGTCAAAATGACTAGAATGATCGTTCCAGCGTAAAATACTGTGAGCTCTCACATATACGACTATCAAGGAACCGAAGGAAAAAAATTGTATGAGTGAGAGAATCTTACAAGTATACGATCGTTAAAGCTATAGTAGGCTTATGTGCCATATCAGTACCATATTTTAAACTTACTTTTAATTTTGTCTTCTGTAAAAAAATTAAACTGTTGTACAAAAAAGATAAACGCAGTAGTTTATTCAAATAGTATGCCTTAAAAAAATAAAATAAATTCATTTTAAAAAACTTCTTTTGACTAAATTTTTGTTAGTATCCTCAATTCGAGGCTAAATGGAACATGACTACAGTAACCATAGCTACGCCAGACCCAGAGAATAGGGAAGAAAATTTTATAGATATTTCCGTTTGATCTCCCTCCTTCTTAAATATTTATATATGTCTATGTATTTTAAGAGATCCCACTGCTATTTTGAAAGTTCAGTTGTCCCTTCGCATGACACTACTGTCTACTAAGTTAGGTGACAGTGAACTTTCACGGAGTTTGTTTTCGTTTTGAATCAATGTGATTGAAAATTTAATATGTCGTTAGCAATATTTTTACTTAAAAGTTATTAAAAATCCAAAGCAAAATATTAACTATTTTAATTGTTATTAAAATTTTTCTGAAAAGTAGCTGCTTTAAAAATGTTCTATGCGTATTCCTGTAACACATGCAACCAATTTTATTTAACGAATACATTACCCCTTAATACACAGTTTTTTTTTTTTTAAGGCCGGCCAAAAAAATCAATTTTTTTAATATAAAAAAAATAATTTAGATCGTTGTCTTTGCCCAAAAACTTACAAAAATACAAAAATAATCAAAATTTTTATTGAAATTTTGGATTTTGATATCATTACAGAAAATAGTCGAAATTAATATATATATTTTATACTTGAATAAGTAAGTGTTATAGCTTACAATCCCATGTAAATGATAAATATCAATAAAACGATTATTTTTTTTTGTTTTTTTTTTTTTGCATTGTTATTTTCAATTCTCGATAGCATTCGAATGTGAAAAATTATAGCAACACAAAGTACAACGCAGCTCGAATTATCTCGAGCGTGCACAGTTTGGCCAGTTTAGCGCACTTGAGTTAACTCGAGCCTGCAAGTTAAAGGGTTGATCTTAGGATAAAGCTTTCGAAATAAACAGGTGCGGAAAATATTTGTAGAAAAGTATATAAATATATAGAAAATATCCATTTTTCCTACACGAATGTCTATCACAGATGTTTTAAGTAAAGAATTGACACATTTTACATTCTAATACGTTCTAATTAGAACTAACTTCTATTTTATAAGCAATATTGTACACTTTTGATAAATTTCCAGGGGATACGATTGTTAAAAATGAACATTTAATGTTTCATATATTCATAAAATACATTTTTTTTATTTTGAATAAAAGTTTAAAAATTTATAGCAAGTTATAATCATATTGTATGTTGCGGTAAAAAATATATTCATTATAAAAAATTCTGTTCATTATTAATGCACGTCAACACGTGCGTGTTAGTTTATGATTCCTTCTACAGGGGAAGAGTGTGCAGATTTGTGTTGTTTCTTCCTTTACTTTTACTAGGTTTGGTTTGGTTTGAAGCATTACGGTCAACTGTTTTGCTACACGAGGGCTAATGAGACCGCAACCTACTGCTTAAGGCCGATTCCAATCAGCATGCCTGCAATGGGTTTCTCTCCACTAACTCTGGTTCCGAAGAGCAACGCTCTACCGTTCCACCATCGTTCTGCCCAGGTTACTGGGAACTCTGTAAAGCTGAAAAACATGAACAATCTTATAGTATTGGATTTGCCCGTTAGTGCATCCAGTAGCGTTTGTAAAACGGGCAACAGCAATATTGCCAGATACAAATTCTAAAAACGCCTAAAGTACAGTAGAACCTGGATTATCCGAACCTTGATTAACCGAAACTCTCCGTTAACCGAAGTCTGTTTCCTCACTTTTTTTCCATTTTCTACTTTCATCCAAAATTTTCTCTTTGCAAACAGGCTTTTTTAAAGTTTTATTTTTTTTCCCACATTCCTTTTGTATGTAAGCCGTCCTTTCCAAACTACGAGTGCAGTTAAATATTTTGGAATTCCTTTTTTTTAGAATTCCATCTCGTAAGCACAATTGTCGGTATGAGTGTACTCTTCCCCACTTCCAAACCTGTTCTAAACAAAAACCCGCCCCATTTCGAAATTTAGAAGGTCATACTGCCGAGTCTCAGAACAATCGAATGTTATTGCACTAATGACGATACTACATATTAAACTAGATGATTATTGCTGAATTCTCGATTATCTGAAAATTTTGATTATCCGAAGTAGTTTCGGTTTGAATTACTTCGGATAATCGAAGTTCTACTGTAATCAGTGTTTTCAACGTAGTCGGTTACCTTAAATTTGTCATGGGTCACAATAATACTCAACAATGCCAGTTTGGGATTTATTATTATGTACAAAGTTTTTCTTCTGCTACTTATCACAAGGTAATAAAACAAAACAAAAAAAAACGCCTATCCTCTCCTTAACTTTCTCTTTTCTTGTTGTTTCACAAAAGAATGCCTTTTAGAACAAATATGTGTGTAGATAAAATACATCTTTCTGTTGGCGAATTAGATCCAAAAGTGAAAAATTGATTTACGATATTGACAAAAATCTCGAGACAAATTTCGACCACCTAATAATCTATCATCATCTTTTAGTGTCATTGTTGGACAACTACCAAGGAATTGAGTTCATTCCGAACCGTTTCCCTTTTCAACTCGGTCGTGAATGCATCCTCAACTTTTAGCCGCAGTGTATGCAAATTTTATAATAACGTAAATAGTGTTTTATAGTTTTTTTTTCTTAACCAGAGAAAGATGTGGTAGTAATGTTGTAGAAGTATTTGTAGGAGCTAGTAAGCTTTTAAAAGGTTATATTATTGTATTACCTTTCAAGTAGAACTAATAAAAATTCGTTCTGTTTAAAAAGTAGTGTGCACTTAGTTTTCAACTTTAGCCCCACTGCAGACTTTTACAACTGTGCAGCACTTTTACACCTAATATCTATCAGTCATCGAGTGTTTAGTGTTAGCACACACACACCAACAAAACGATTGCTAAACAAACAAAGAGACGGCACATTTTTTTCCCCCGTAGACTTACAGAAGTATGACACTTTTATGTATGACAATTTTATTCATCCAAATACCGAGGTTGAATTTTTTCCCGCCGATTTTATAACTTTTTGTATACTTTCTGCTAGAAGACTACAAAGATCAATTCACAAATAACTAAGTCTCGACAATCAAAATGCAGTAAATTATAAAAGGTGCGTGTATGTAGAATAATGCTTTTACAGTAGTAAAGAATTGCATCGACACTTCTATTAATCCCATCCATAAAATTCATTCGCAAAGTGCAATTTTTAGAACACCCCCATCTATTTATCGCAACACCACAATCATTCAACCAAACACGGTAGTTACGTTTCGTTACGCGCCGGTTGATATGCGCATGCTCAGTTGAGAGGGCAGGTGTCGGGAGAAAATCATCGGGTGGGGGGGTTTCGAACCCACATCTGTTCTCATTATACCCACAAGTCCCGCCCCTTTAACAACTATCTTTTCTTATCGTGGAACAGGTTCTGTGTCGAACAAAAACTAGAAATGCTGGATGTACGTTTCATGTGGACTAATGGGTACTTCTTAGCACGGAGATTATCGGTCGACTCCGAAAACAATATAATTGTCAGATAATCGACCACTTGCATTCCCTGATTTCATTAAACGAAACTTGCTCTTCACATACCTCAAGAGACGATTCTACGAAATTCTAGGGAAACCCTTCATTTCAGAAAAACTCTACCAAATAAATAATATATAGAAGCCTAAACTTTTATGTCTCCCTGCCTCTCTAGCTCAAGATTTCTTTTATATTGATTCCTTTCTTTTCTTTCTTTTTTTTTTCGTGGTCTAAGTTCCTTCTTCTTTTTTTTATTTTTTAGTAACCTCTAGTTTTACTTCTGTAATTCTGTAGTTATTTGTTAGAAGACTACAGTGAGTAGTTTAGAGTAATGG
>CM063501.1:169078841-169131341 GCA_032207245.1 Pardosa pseudoannulata
TGTATGTGTTTATATATATATAAAACACAAGTATATGTATACATGCATACATATACATATGTGTATATATATATATATATATATATATATATATATATATATATATATATATATATGCATATATGAATATCTTAATCAAAAAAAATCTTAAAATCAATTATAGTCTAACGATATAGCTTTTATTTATGTTTATTTTATAAAATTCAATCTGAAAGGCTATTAAAATATACTACTTTTAAGTTAATAATGCTTTCGAATTAATAACTTTACTAACACTGATAACTATCACCACTTTTAAATTTAATTGTATCCAAACGTGCCGTTTGGTTAGGCTATTTTGTGATATAGGGTCATGGAAAATTACTGAATTTATCATATAAGTTTTTCTGAGAATCTTGTATTGAGAAGTACTACAAGAAGACATTAATTTGTTATATGTCTATGAGAGAACTTTATTACTTCGAACAGTTCAGCTAGTTTTTAAATGAAAGCCGAGGTTGACTTGATAATCATCAACCCAAGCCACGCCAGTCTAAGTGCCTCAACTCAACCTTATATCCTTTCCATCCAAATTACTTTTCATTATTTTACTCACTGATGCTTTGCAGGGAGGATCCCTGATGCTGAATCTTTTTAGGGGAATAGGAAGCTAGACATACAAGTCCCAGAAAATTATCGAGATGAAACACCAAAACCGGTTCGAAACAAAATGAATACCTAACAGGGACCCCTCTCGCGGTATGTTCCGTAATTCGGAAAAATATACCATTGGGGAGGGAAATTATACGTTCCCTTCTCAATGAGTCATGGACAAACGCGGTTCCTTCCACGGTAATCCCCAACCCGTGTGGGAAAAGCAGCAAGATCTCCGTATATCGATTTTGTATTTGGCGCTGATTTGGCAAACGGTCGCCGTCAAAACTTAAACCGCGCCATTCTGTTTTTTCCCCCTCTTTCTGTATCTCCACTCCGCTGATTTGTATTGCAGCCAAAAATGTGGTCGATGACTCGATTTGCTGGTTGGGATCAGTGATTTCAGTTTTTCGCCGAGGGGGCGGTACAAAGCGCACGCGAAGGAGCTCTCTTTTCGTCTTCCTCTCGTGGGAGAAGACTCGTATCGTACGAAAATTACGTAAAAACCCAAACGGCGGTCTCTTAGGAAACGTCCAGCACCCCATTCATGGCGAACCTTTTCCGTGCCAACAAAACTTTGTCACAGTAACGTCTAATGGTGGCAGAATGTTCATAAATCACTAACTAGTCGTTTGAAAGCTAAGAATGTTTCTATACACGATTGTATCGTGGGAAAAATGCCGGGTTCGTTATAACCAATTCGTTATTGAAGCCACTCCTCTACGAATATGATCGATGGCAATACGCAAACTTTCGACTAATCTCCAAAGTAAAGTTTTGCCCCATAGAAAAGTTTGCTGTTTGGGGCAAATATCCTTTACTTATCTCACGATTTTGTTTGAAGATGACCGTGACTTGTTGACTGATAAAACTAATTTCGAAGCAGTACAGTAATTGGTGGCGTGGTGTAAAACTGGTTATTTTGTCTAGTAACTGAAGTAGCCCCATAGAAAATTCGTGGTTTCGGATCCGTATTCTTTACTCATAACGCACGACTAAGTTAGCAAATCACCATAACTTGTTGACTTAAAAAACTAATTTTGAAACTTTACTGTGCTTGAATGCGTGGGAGCAAATTTGTGGTTATTTAACCTAGTATTTAAGGTAGTTCGAGGTCTGTCATCAGTAGCAGAGTGTAGTAACTTTTTTTTATATTTGCAAAGAAGCTTTAGGCACTTTTCAAATTAAAAAAGAAAGAAGGAAATGTGTCTATCATATATATATATATATATGTGTGTGTGTGTGTGTGTGTGTGTGTGTGTGTGTGTGTGTGTGTGTGTGTGTGTGCGTGTGTGTATGTGTGTGTAATTTCACATGCAAAAGGAGATGGGGAATACAAATTCTTTATTATTTAAATTATATATATATATGTGTGTGTGTGTATGTGTGTGTCTGTGTAAGGAAAATTCTCAGGGGTATTCAAGACTTAAATCGAGGTCTAAAAACTCCCGCGTCATTTTGCATTCCTCTTTTTAACCCCTAACCTAAATTGACCACTGGGGCTACAGTTTACATCCTCAGAGAAGGGGCCTGACCAATTATAACTCTACATGGCCCTAGCGAACAATTTAGAAATTTTCCAAATAAAAAGATGAACGCTGTCGGAGGCAGATTTTTTTTTCCACATATGTCGACCCAGGTGTTAAGGGTCTTGTATAACTTCATGCTAGCTGACCCTTCAGTTTGTCCTGTCCCTATGATGAAGGGGAAACCCGTCCTCCAACGTTATCTTAATAAATGTCTTTAGCTAAAACGGTGTTATTTTTATAGCTCCGACTGCAACCACGCCCATCGAGAAGTCCGTCTCATTACACACACATACATACATACATACACACACACACACATATATATATATATATATATATATATATATATATATTATATATATATATATATATATATTACAAAAGAAAGATACACTACGCATTGTATTTTGTGAACTCTTCACGTAGTTCGCTAATATTTATTGACTGCATAACATGTTTTCTGAACCGCGGTAGCTCAGTTGGCAAAGGAAGCGGTCTCGTAACCGAAGTGTTATGGGATCGAGGCCCGAACCGGCCATAGATCCGCCGTGTCCATTAATGGCGACTAGGGCATGTAAAATAGGTTCGTGGTAATGTCCAAGTTGTCAAAGGATACATTTAGAGCTGGTAGGCCAAGCCTGGGGTCTTCTGCTTAGTCCCTGTTTCCAAATTATAAGGACCAACTTAGGTTTAGTCAGTCTTCAGCCCTGATGATTCCCCGATTAAGTGAAGCCCTTTGCCATGAACCAGTCGAATATAGGGGATCTACTGGACTTGGGCAGAACGATGACCGAATGGTTAGGGTGCTGGCCTTTGGAACCGGAGTTCGTGGGATCAAATCCCACTGTGGCATGGATGTTCGTAGCCGTTCTGAATCGGCTTTAAGCAGTAGGTTTGGTCTCATTAGCCCTCGTGTTGCAAAAAGTAGACAGTAGCGCTCCAAACCAAAATCTGCTGGACTTGGTGATAGTCATTCCCACACCACGGGTGTTTAACAACAAGGTATCTCTTTCAATTAATATCATTGCCAAGATATTTAATTTCTCTTGGTTTTAAGTTTGAATGCGATAACTTTTTATTATTTTAAAGTACAAAAGTGCCAATTGTTCATATTCGATTCGATTCAAATAATTCTCGTCTTTGACGCTGCTGTGGTTCTAATCGATTCTGCAATAGAGACCTTGATATACAGCGCCTTTGTGCGCTGAACCACTTACTCAAGTATCCCATACAATATTCAATGCGCTGTTGATGAAGTGGGTATATACAGATTCGATCTCTCAAAAAGTGAATGTTTAAAAGTTTAGGAATCCGGAAGATAGAAACTAATGCAAAAACGAAAAATTTACGTAGCTCATTATTATCTACTTTACTGGCTGCAAACTATTAAAACATAGTATCAATGCACCTGCAAAACGTACACCATTTCCGAGAAGAAATTCAATGGAATTGAATTTTTTGCCGAAAGATTTACGGTTCTCGAAAAGGGCTCATCAAAACTCCAGGTCGCAAAAGAAAATGTTTCCCCGTAACAAAAAGCAGTTAGGTGGGTCAGTATTATCTGACTCCGAAAAAATCCGAGTTTGTCCAGTCAGTAATTTATTAACTATTGTTTTATAGCAGTAAATTAATTTTTCTAGCTTTTAAGGCCCGTTTGTTCAAGGTGAAGGTAATTGGTTTTTACGGAGTACCTAGTAGTGAAAGAATGCACTGCTTCAATCTCCGAACGAAAAACATCAAAAACATAATTTAATGAATCAGTGCACAAAACCAAACAAGAATTTAGAATGCTCACAGCCACTCTCGAAAAACGATAATGAACGATGCTGTAAGTTGAGGAGATCGTTCACATGTCAAAGCTATGTGAAAAACCACGAGCTGATTAATTAAAAAGTTAATTAATCTGTACCTTGATTTTGACAAAAAAAAACCACTGGAAGAATTCAAAATTACATTCAGCCAGAGTATACAACAGATAAGAATGGGAAGAGGTAACTTATAGTTGCGCTACTTGTTCAAATTGGCCAGTTTGTTCAAACCTTCATCTGCACATATGTTCTTCTGTAGCACTACAGCCTTCTATAGGCCAAGGCTGTCTCTAACGTAGCCTCCACACTATGGCCAATTGTTCACTACTTCCTGAGGGTTATCTTGAACGATGGTTCACGATGGGCCACAACAGTTAATTATTTATTGCATATAATATAATACTCTATTGCAATTAAGTCTAAGAATAAACAACCAACTCTTATATTGCAACTGCAACAAACAATAACGCAAAAACAAAAACTTTATCGCCTAAAAACAATAACATATCTGATACGAGCTTTTCACTTTTGGCCAGAAAGAATCATCACGTGTCTGACACGAGCTTTTCACTTTTGGCCAGACAGAATCATCACGTGTGTGATACGAGGTTCTCATTTTAGTCACAGCAGTACGATCCCTTCTCCCATACGTTATTTTAAGGCAAAGGGTTAATAGCTTATTTTCCTCAGATTTGTTCATAGTCCAACACTCACTTCCATACATAATTATTGGCTTTAAAGTTTTATAAAGATTAATTTTGCATCCGCATTTATAGTCATGTCTATATGACCGAAATTAATTCTAAATCTATAAAGCAAAAATTGACGGAAAAACGACCTTTTAACGCTTGCATTGAACCAGTAATGTACAGAAATCTTAGTAAGTTAAAATAAAATCCTGTAATGCATTCAATTGAAAATATTTCGAGGGGAAGGATGTTTAGATCTCCCGTGCCCCAATAAATACGTCTTTGGACTAGGAGTCAATTAAAAATAAAAGTGTTAATCCTTTTTATTTTCGTTTTAAGAAAAACTAGCATACGATAATACATATAGTTTTTAATTGCAGCCGTTAATGACCAGAATCGTTTAACTCCACGATACGGGCCGATACAAGAAAATTAATGAGGCTTTTTTTTTATTTTTTAATTGAGCATGACTCACCCGGAAGGTAATTTCCGATAATGAGACCTAAGGCACTTGCCGTCTAAGAAGTGAAACTTATTATTATTATTAAGTTGTTTAATTTACCTTCGGGTCGCCTCTTAATATAGTTCATTTATTAATTGTTAAATGTTGCCACTTTCGCGCTCACTATTTAGAAACAGAAGGATAATCACGCGGGCGAGAGTACTAAGTATAAAAGAAAATTTCTTTTAAGGGAAAAAGTGACGTTTGGAAGTCATGAGTCTTAGTAAAGGGAGGACTTAGTGCAATAACATACAGATTTGACGCGGAAAAAAAAAAAAACAATTACCACAATCAGTAGCGTAGAGGAAAGTTAGGGTTAGATCCACCCCCTTATAAATTGATGTATACATAAAATATATCAAAATTATTACACCTAAAATTCTCATTTTGTAATATCTAATTTCCCAGCTGTAAAATGACATAAGACGTTGCCGCCGATAAACTCTTTTTACCCGTATTTTAAAACTAAAGCTGGCATAAATGCTAATTTCTGTCCACTGGCTACATTTTTCAGCTGTCCAAGGAAAATAGTTTTATTTCTCCAATAATTAAATTGCAATTGTTTCCTGTGTGGTTCTTGTGCTAACTTAAATAATCAATGTTAACTCTTGACTCAAAAAAAAAAAAAAGCTGAATAATGAGTCTCTTGGGAACAAAGTTACATGATTACTCATGGGTTCACTAATCATTAAAAGATGCATCTTTCTTGGAGCATTCGACGTAAAGCTCTTGCCTTGTAAAGACGGTTAGTTGGCCCGTTCATTTTTATTCTCATTAAATTTTAAGTTCCAAACCGTTGGACTTAGCTTTCTTAATGTCTGCACGCCTGCAAATTACTTAGGTAAACTTATTGCCCAGTAAACCCGGGCAACTCAAATAATAGGGATTATTTTCCCGTGTAATTGAGATCTCAATAGCCTTTGCGTTGATAAAAAGTAAAACGTAGCGGTCTAAACCAAACCCAAATTCCGTGTAATAGGTGAAAGAGGATTTCGTCTGTTACATACATGTGGTATATATATACGGGTCAAAGGCATACCCAGGGGGATGCAAAGGGACGTATGCACCCCCAAGACGAAAACAAAAGCGGAGAATAAATATAAATTTGTAAAAACTAATATGAATAATTTTTTCATTGCATTGTAATCGAATATTTTTTTTTAACTGAAACTGCTTTTTTCAATTATTAAATGGTATTTTATCAATTTTTAATGCTACAGGATTCTATGAATTCGAGTAAGTAAAAAAAAATTTTTTTATCATACTATCTCTTTTTTTTTAATAGTCATACTTTTCTAATTTTTATAACTTGGTAAAAATTCTATCAGTTCATGAATAGTTTTACAACTGAGAAATTAGATTGATATAATGTATTTTTTAGTTTTCACATAATGATAATACTAAATTAAACAAGACTTTTTTTTCATGGCAATTATAGGCGCCTATGTGAGACAATTTAGGAGGGGGGTGAGATAAAAATGTGTGTATGTATGTGTTGTGTTTGCATATTTAAGTGTTAAATTTAGTTTAAAGAACTGACTTGACAATATGGAGGGGAGATCAAGCCCCTTCTGAACTTTCCATATGGGTGCCCTTGTTAACAAAATAATAAATAAAAAATAAAAATAATAATAATTTTTGGGTACGCCACTGGTACGGGTTGTTGTATTAATTTTGAAATATAAGTTAAAGGGGGAGAACTCCTTCCATAGAAAATTTCTTGCTATTCCTTCTGGGTTATTAAGATTTAGAAAGAAACATCTCCTTCCATACAAGTGGTCTCATTAGCCCTTTGCAGCAAAAAAGTAGACCGTAGCGCTCCAAATCAACCAACATTCAAAATAAGCTTTCCGTGCGAATCCACGATGATTGGGTGTAATCTGGAAAAACTGGCGCCTGTTTCTAGATCTTTCTGGTGCATTCCAAAATATAAAACTATAAAATATATTTTGAAATCATTGCACTTGCCATCTGTTGTCCCTTTGTCCGAGAACTCACACATAATAAAACTGCAATGATTTTAAAATCGGTTAACTTTCCTTTCTCGTTTTTAGGATCCGACTTGTTGGAGAGCTCAAAGAAAGTTTTCTCTATTACATTTCCTCAGAAAAAATAATATCACATTTTATATTTCTGTTTCGCAAAGGCCAAAGTTAAAGTTTTTTACGGTTTCAACACAGGATAAATGTAGACTTTTGTACCAGAAAATAGTTAATTTAAGTAAACGTCAAGAACAAATTGAGTAAAAAATTATCCACGTGCTACCGTGTTAAAAGTGCTGTTTATGTAGCCGTTTAGTGGCTTAAATATATATCCTAATGTATTCAGCTTTAAGTCAATCCTCTAAAATGGAAAAGTATTACGAGTCAATTACAATGCCACCGAGGAAGCTACAAAGTTTCTAATACAGTAAAACCTTGTTAAGTCGTCGTTTTCCTGTGGTCTCGACAAGGTCTCATACGCAGTAATGTAAAATAACACTCCTTTACCCGTCATCAAATTTAATTTTACTCCGGATAACCCGTCACTCTCAAAAAATGGTTCAAGACATCTTCTTCAATTTGAATGCCATCGTGTTGTCTGTAAACCTCGCCCCTTCAATTTAAGACTTTACGGGAAATTTTCGACCACGTTTGTCACTTCAACAGAACACCTGTAAATTATTTTTGCTGTTGAATATTCATTTCCCAACTTGAAGAATTTGGCTTATTTGAATCTCGCTAATGACGATTTAGTCGCACTATAGTGGGACTAAAGGCTATAAGGGCTATATATTTCAATTTCGATTACTTTATTATCATGCGAGAGAAATGGAAACTTACCTTAATCTCTTTTAAAGAAAAAGAAAGACGATTACACGTTTTGGAAAAAATCAAATGTTCGAAAGCATTTTTTACCAAAGAACACCATATTCCCAGGACAACATTAAACGATATTACCTTCTTCGAAACAAATCATTGAAGAAGGTAACTGTAAAGATGAAAGAAAAAAAATCGAATTTTATCAAGATCGAGGAGATTTTAATTCGATGGCTAAAACAAGTCAGATCGCAAAAAAAAAAAGTATTTTTAAAAACTCATTCCGCATAGGTCGTCAAAAATATGTGGTTCCTTGAAAGACTAATTAAAGAAGTTTTACTATATTTTAAATGTCATAGATTGGCATTCCTAAGAAGCCCTGCAAGATTTAGTCTATGTCGGGAAAGTACTCTAAAATTTTGTGTTCTTCCACATGAAAAAAAAACCTCCTCAAGATCACTCAGTCCATCAATGAAGAAACATCTACCTCTACTGTTTAGAATGCTTATCAATGTACACACAATAAATCCTTAGAGGAATATGCTTGTAACAAACCATGAAACTCTTGATTATACAGCCCAAAAGTTGAGCTACCAAAGGACCGACACAAACTGCAGCACCAGAGTTAGTTCGTGCTTTGTTTACCCTTCTTCTTCTTCAATGGCCAGACAGCCCAGGATGGGCCCTTGCCTTGCTCAGAATTAAATTCCAAGCTCTTCTATCCCTGGCCATGGGCATCCAGTTAGTAATTTTTAAAAGTTTTAAGTCTGATTCCAAACAGTCGAGCCACCTAAGTTTAGGTCTCCCTCTTTTTCGGGTGCCAAATGGTCTGACCGAGAAGATCTTTTTTGTTACACGATCTTCGTCCATTCTGCACAGGTGTCCTGCCCATTTAATTCTCTGAATCCTTATATATTGTACTATATCTAGATCTTTAAAAGATTTATAGAGTTCAAAGTTAGTTCTTCTTCGTTGTTTACCCTTCGGAGACAGCAAATTCTCTTCAAGTTATTTATTTAAGGGCTGATGGCAACTGCAGCAATTTCAAAATATGTTTTATATTACTGTATATTGGACACATTAGAAAGGGTTCAAAACTACCTTCAGCTTTCCCAGATTTCACGTCATGAAAGAAATTTACAATAAAGAGATTATTTTGTAAAACACGATTCTTCTAAGTAAACCATTATAGCATGGATTAATAGGAAGCAAATATATTCTGTTTATTTAACGCACTTTTCGTCATACGCACACGGTGGTTTCTCGTAAGTACGGTACAGACCATTCTTAATTAAAAACATTTGAGTTACATTATTATCGTGCTTAATAAATGTTTTTTTCTACGTCAAAAACATGCTATTTAACAAAACCCTCCCCACCTTTTTTTCTTAGTCTATAAACACCTCCACCTATTCTTTCATAACGCAAAATAGCTGTCTAAAAGGTGAATAACTTCAAATTTTATGAAGTCATCAACATCACTACCAGTTTTTTTTTAATTATTCCAAATTAATACTTTACCCACTTTAATGTTTTATCCTGCCATCTAGGGCCAAACTGTATTTAACCTTTAATGTTATCCCTTATTTTTATAATGTTTTAATCTTTAATGTAACTCCTAATTCCTGATGCTCACCGGGAATGAATCTATCATCATCACGACGGGGGATACGGTTCTGAGCTTAAGCTCCCCGATCAACCTACTACTGAAGACGTGAAGCCTTTTTAATTTAAGATAGCCGAATGGGGTAGGGCGCTGCTCTTCGGAACCGGAGTTCGTGCGTTTGAATCTCACTGCTGGCATGCATATTCGCAGCCTTTCGAAATCTACTTCAAGCAGTTGGTCTGGTCTTATTTAGCCATTAGAATCGTGTACCAAAACAGTAGACTGTATCACTCCCATCCAATCAATCAACGTAACTTATGAGAACATTTTCCGTATAAACACAAGAGATTTCAAGCGACCAAGTTTCCTCCGAGTACCAAGCTAACCGACGAGTTCTCAAAAGTTCAGTTCGTTTTCTTTAATCTCGCATAGCTCCGGTCCAGATGTTAAATTCATTTATTTCAAAACAATGCTTTGAGCTTTGACCTTTCTTGCTTTCATCAAGACACAGACAAAGTGACTTCGCCGCGTCTGATTGGTCCGGGCCAATCCGTGAAGGAGCGCGAAAATCGATAGCAGAGAGCAGGCATTCAACTTGGGTTTGTTGTTAATTTTAAACCAGCGATCGAGCTCTTGCACGGTGACCGGCCAAGAAGGGACGGTCTTATTTACCGATGCACCAGGGGCGTCTCCGGCGACCTACTGTGTCTCTCCTTGTCCAGTCATTTACTCCCGACACGTTGTGCTCTCGTTACCGTGGCAACCTCCGAAACCGAATGACGGAATGAGGTGCAACGAACTGCACCGGTTCAAAACACTTCTCGCGTAAATTTGGATGGACGGTGGTCAGTTTGGCGAAAAACCGAACGTTCTTCTGTCAGCATTGCTTTTGTCAAAATAGGTATTATAAATAAAAGCATTCAAAAATAATGTGTATACATATATATTCTATACACACACACAAATATGCATATGTGTGTGTAATGCAGCGAAATTAATCTGTCGTTACACGTAAAATTAGCCCCTATTATTTTTATTTGTGGGCAATGATTAGTCTAATTAATAAAACTAACTGTGTTGTAGTCGTGGCTCTATAGGGCGATTTCACGCAGTAGTGTACATCTCAACTTATGACGATTCTGACTTTAATTTCAAACGGAAGGGCAGTTTATTGGTTGCCTATTGGTTATCGTAAACATAGAAGAAAACAGCGAGTTCGTAGTGGAACTTTATTTAATACTAGGTAAAAGACATCTTTCTATGTCAAAACTAGAACAATGAAATATACATGAAAAGACTTTTCGATTACAGAGTTATGCTCTATAGCGAGGTGACGCAGAGAATATTCCTAAGAGAGACCAACTTATTCAGCGATATTAAAAATCAGACAGGAACTTAGATCATTGGAAAAGTGAACCATTCGCATGGGACAGCTAGGAAATGTTTCGAGTGGACAGAAAATTGGCATTTATTTCAGAGCTAGCTTTGGAAGACTGCTAAAAGAATTTTAAGCCATCGAACACTCATTTAGATATTTTGTGGCTGAGATGTGAAAGAATAAGTATAAGAAAATGAGAATCTTAAAGAGATATTTTAAGTGTAACAATTTTAATATATTACTTAACTCTCTTATTTATTTATCTTCGGTTTTTATAAAACAATTTTTGTCTTTGTTTCCCCTTCATACAAAGCATGTGCCTCCGTTGCCTCAACATTTTGTCAGGAGAGCTCTTTTTTGCCCTGATAGACGTCATATAGTCTTATTTTTTATCAAGTTTTATTAAAGTGGTATTTTGTTTAACTTCACAAGAAGAAAATTCGTTTTTCAATAGTACATTTGAAAATTGGCAAAAACGAGTTTATTAAACAAGGTGTTCATCCACGAGTTTTCAAACTTATTCTCTAAAGTTTGCTGGATATATATTGTTGCATTCTTAACCTTCCTGGTTTTTGCATACTGTCTTTTTCCTTACACAGCAACAAGTGACCCATATTTTTCTATATTCTGTGCTTTCATCGATACAGAGGCTTGGAACCTACCAGGAGTGACAGCATCTGTCTTAATGTCTCAGTTTATTTTTGCATAAGATCATACAAATCATCAAAGTACCTTAAACAATTATTAAAAATAAACTTAAGGGGATTGCAAGGTGATAATTATTCTTTACACTGGAAAATGGTTTTCATGGAAACTAGATGCTTCCATGAAACCTATAGTGAATAAGCGAGTAAGAAATATCCCAATGAGTTACAGAAATGGGCCCATCGAGTTTTTTTACATATATGTTTTCTTCATTATTCTGTCCTTTAGAGAACTTTAAGATCAAATGTGAAATACTAACACATTTCTGACATTAAACGACCAATATCAAAGGCCGTGGTCACAATTTTGAAAGTTTTTGGAATTTTCTTCAAACGCTCGTCCATCACGTATTCTAGAAGCAACTACTTTCGGGAGAAACCATTCTCCAGTTTAAACAATTGTTTGCAAGCTCCTTTCAGTTCTGTAACAGGTAATAATCCCTAAAGCTCGAGTTACAATTACAGTGAGTGTTGAGTATCAAATCAAGCTTTTAAAATTCGAGCAACCTCACCTTGAGAATTGTTGAATCACTCTCTAGAGACGTCTAAACGAGGCGTTTGAATGCTACATTTAAAAGTTAATCTTCCATTGCCTGGAATCGGAGTAAAACTTGGTGCCTCTGTGTGCCCGCGAGCAAGAAGAAATGCTACGATTGGGGTGCATCGAGGTCAGCTCTGAGAGTCGAAAGGATCTTCTCACAGTTTCCAGATTTGAAAAGCATGGTGCGGGAGCTACGTGGTACACCCAAAGACACGAGCGTCGCAAAGTAAACCAAACGCAGTGACCTTGCCCTCTCCGAGGGTTATCGGCGCGCGATCGACGTATACTTACTAGAATTAACGACCCCACAAACGCAGGCTGTGTCATTAGCAGACAAAAAAATTAGCGGGCCTCGGTTTCGAAATTATGGGTTTTCGATCCTAATGAGCTTAAATCGCGTGAGGAAATTTCTCTGGCACTGTTGGTGCAGACAGAGCAAAGATTGGGCGATAGCAAAGAAAAGTTTTCCCCCCTCATTATGTTTTTCTGACAAGGGCCTGCCAGTTTCGTTCTGGCGTAATACTAACACACATTTCCCCTTTAGAAAAAAAAAAGAGCGATAACGATGAAGCATTATCTGCATCTCCACCGTTCCTAAGAAAGCATCGGGTTTCTAAATTTAATCATTAGACGTGCTCCGATGTGAATCACGCCTAGGAGTGCCGAAAGGAGGGGGCATAACCCCACCCATTTCATACATAAACATGAAAATGTTTGGAACCGGGTCTGTATGCTAAAAACGGAGTAATTATATTTTCTATGGTAGCAGATAAACGAATTCTCTATTAATTTTTCTAAGAAAAACTCTCGAATTACACTAAAGACAGTAGAACTTTTTATCTGCCTGATCGTGGAAGAAATAAGAAATTGGATTATTCTTCTAATTGTCATCGATACAGTTGAAAACTGTCTGATGTTCGCCAAACTAATATCTCAGAAGAGAGGGGGATAGTTTATGCTTTCTATAACTTGCGGTATTCTGATGATTACTATAATAAGACTTCAATTCCACATGAATGTTGCAGAGGTCGAATTAATACAGCCCATCCCATTGTTTTCGTACCTCCCGATCTACACTCTCTCCTGTCCTTTCTTTTTCAATATTTTTCCATATTAAGTTTTAAGAGTCTTATCTTGAGATTTAAAATGCCATGTTGTTTACATCGTTTGCGTTATGAATTCTCGTCTCCAAATTAAAAAATAAATTCGGAAGAAAAACTTCTCAAATAACAGTTTTGTAAGCAGAATTCGACGTAAAGCTATCAAAATCTTTGACCGGCTTGGGCCTTTAATTCAAAACTCTCCGGTTGTAAGATCTGAGCTAAATTTCTTATGTTTATGTATACTTTTGTATGTATTTAATAAAATTAAAACAGAATTCTATTGATGTCTATAGACACCCAGACATATGTATATGTATGCTCAGGGCTTAGAATATAAATGCGTCCATTTGTTAAGAAATAAATTTAAAAAATGCCCTGAATGTAAAAAGTTGCCAAAGGAGTAGTACACTAAAGTTGTACCAAAATTTTTTTTATTAATGGGTCAAAAGGCTATTCCAATTTTTAATTACACGAAACCAACACTCAAAATTCAGTTAGTCAAGTCCTTGGTAATGATCCGCAAATTTTGATACAAGACAAAATTGACGAAACTTTCTTGATTTTAACATTGATTATTTAACAGCATGATCTAGGCGATATTATAGAAGAATAGGAAATAAAGGGTCATTATTTTGGTTATAATAATGAGTTGTTTGCTTCGATTACTAGTGCAATGTTATCAGAAAACTAATTTGAATTTTGAAATAAATATATATATTGGGAACCTAAATTACCCAGACTGAAGGCTGTCCACGAATTAGATAATTTATTAATTAAAGTGCAGTGAAATCTTTTTTTAAATGAACATCTGCTCCTCAAACCGTGATATTTATGTAAAGAAAAGTCGAATCCAGGTGATATCTTTTCACAGGAAATGTAGTTTTACCTATTTGTTTAATACCTGTTGTCTGTGTTCATTAACAGCGGCTCGGGCACGTAAAATAGATTCGTGGTTGCAATGTCCCAAACGATCCCACTGGAAGTGGCAGTCCAAGTGTATAGTCCATGCTCTAAATTATGTTTCCCCACATTGCTTGTATTGTCCTTAAGGTTTGGTTTAGTTTAGAGGGCTACAGTTTACTGTTTTGCTTAAGAGGGCTAATGAGACCTGGGCCTACTGTTAAAAGCCGATTCCGAACGTCTACGAAGATTTATGCCAACATCGAGATTCAAACCTGCGAACTCTGGCACAGAAGAGCAGCCCTCTACCATTCGGCCATCGTTCGGCTTTGTCCCAAATAATCACCTGTATGGTGCTCCTATAATAAAATGCACGGCAAATATCTACGGTTTTGTAGCGGCAAATGCTATAAGAGCAAGTGTCCCCGCATTAGAAATAACTATAATAGCTGTCGTTATTCTATTAGGCTCGATTTACTGTGTTTCTCTTCAGTGGGTGTTTCATCGAAAGAGACACAAACTGTGATAGTTCCGAGGCAAAAGATTCTTAAATATGCTACAATTTAAATAGCTGTTTTCTTTCTGTCATGTATTTATTCAACAGAGGGCAAAATATAAAAATATTATCACCTCATCCTTGGCCAGGGACGTAAATAGGGTGTGCCAAAGGTGGCATTTGGCACGGGCGCATCAGTCTTAGGGGCACCGCATCTTGAGGAAAATGGGTTCCGATTCGCCCCAAGTAGAAATAAGAAAAAAATTGAATAATATTTTTTTATTATAGAATCAGATTTTATTTTTAAAATCCAACGTGTTTAAAAAATACTGTTTTATGAATTTTCTTATTTTTTTTAATGCTCCCAGAGACTAAACTTGTTATAGATTCTTGCAAAATGTTTACCAAACACTTTTAATATGCCTTTATATAAATCCGAGTATTCGTTTTAAATTTAGAAAATCATCATTTTTTATGAAAATTCAACGTACAAATAAAAAATATTCCCCTCAAATAAACTATCCAGTAAACAAAATAATACTAAATATAATAATAAATAAATAATACATCCAACAAAATAATACTTCTAGAGTGTTCGAAAATATTTTTAAGTATTAATAAAATAAATATAGAAGACAAAATTTAAAATTACTATACTAGGAACATTTTAAGAATGAACAAATTATTTTGAGTTCATTCTAAATATAGGATATAGAAAAAAAACATTTATATATTTTCTCACTATATTGGGTGGTAGGGGCGCAGATCAGTTTTTTGCCACGGGCGTTAAAGGACCTAGTTACGGCCGTGTTCTTGGCTGTTCATTTATTGAGTTTTCTTTTCTATAAAACTTTCCAAGAGTTACTTACCCTGTACTCATTACATGCATTCACTCAGCGACCAAATTTCCAGGATAGCCGATGTAATAAATAACATTAAAATGTGCTAAATGAAGCTTAATTTTAATTGCATATTTTTTTTTTTTTTTTTTTTTTTTACTGAAAATATTTAGTTAGAAAATCTATTTATTCCTCGGAATAATTTTCATCATAAACCTAGTTTAGTTTTTAATGAATTCTTCGTCATTTTCTTATTTAAAAAGATTGATTTTCAATATATTAAGTGATTTTAAAAAGGAATTATTACTTAAAAAATTTATAACTGCCAACTTCATAATTTCAAAGGGATTTGTAATAATTGTAATTATGATGTATAATTTTAGTACCAAATGGTACCTTCTATCCATCACTTTAGTTAGCAATTGAAAAGAAATTTTGTAAAATTTTAGAGTTATCAGATGTTATGAATGAGCTGCTAAATGAAAAAGCAAAAATAATGAACGTACTTTATGGATGCATTTTGTTGCATTCATTTGGCATAATATTAATTTTAATTAACTTAAAATAAATGTATGATGCATACTTTTTTTTATATCTAGTCAATAATATGTGGTAATTATATAAACAAAACAGTAGGTTTCTGCGCATTTGGTTAGTTATAAATCTACTGGGAATCGTATTGGCAGGGGAGGTCAAATACTATTTTGACTTCAAGTAGCTAAAGCACCCTACTTGTACCTATTTCTCATGGCTGGCAAGGAAATATACCCTTTGCAAGCAAATGTTCAGCCTAATTTTGCAAGCAAATGTTCATGACAGTATCTCCAACAGAAAAATAATATCATAAATAACTACTACCTAATTTGGCACTTTCAAAATGTTTTTCCTTTTCATTCCTTCTTGGTTAACCTCTAACATTTTTTCCAATTGTTTAAATAGCTTAATTTTTTTTTAGAGTTTTCCTTTTTCTGCTTTATATTAACTCTCTACTTTTCACATTCATTTAAAATACCGTTACGTTTTTTAAACCCTTGGTGGTAAACAGCCTTCCCTAAGGATTAAGCTTTGATATATTTACCACGGAACAGTTCACTCCGCAACAGTAAAACAAACAAAAAAAAGACAGAATCATGAGTTATCATTTAAGAATGCCCATAGTTTAAATAATGAAAAGTATTATGCTTGTCGATAATGTTAAAGTAAGAGAAAAAGGTTAAAACTAGCGAAAAAAAGTTTAAAAAGATAACCAAAACTAAAACGAAGCCCTAAATTTTGTGATGTTAATTGGGTTCCAAGATAATATTAGGAACAAGTTGCTTTAACATAATTAAACTTGGAGAGAAAGGGGGGGGGTCTCCAAGCATGGGTCCAGCCCCGGAAGTGATATGAAACAAACACTTTACTGTACAAATATTTGAATTTGTGCAATTGTGTACTAAAGAGCGTTACAAACATCTTGAATAACATTTGCATTTAAAAGTAACAAGAGGAAGGAACATAAATTGACAACAAAATGAAAACTTGCCATGAGAAATCATTTATAGAAAATCAAGCTAATATAAAAACGAAGTTAATATTTAACAATTTCATAAAAATTATTTACAGTACAAAAAAACAGGCTTGACCATTTAGCTGGTGCTTGTGATTAGTTCACAGTTTTCAATCATCCAGATTAGTTTCTGTGCCTTACTGCGCAGGACTTTGTATGTAGTAGTTGGAACCACTTCAATTCCGCTCCTATAGGAGGCTCTTTAAGATGAAAGTCCTTTGTTAAAATACAAGAGAAAAGGTAGTGCAGAGAGTTACCTTCCCGACCACAGATACAGTTTGGAGAACCAGTCGCCAAACGAAAACGAGAGAGATATTTGGGGAAGGATCCGTGTCCCGTTAGAAGAGCATTTATGTGTGGTGAGTTAGAGTAAGAGTTAGTTACCGTTACGTTTATAAACCAGCTTTTGATATACGTGTTATTACAAGTTCGCTTTAACAGTTGTGTTGTGGATTTTCTGTGTTAAGGTTTTATCACACGCCAACATGCTTCGAGTCTAAATGATCCCCATGAGAGTTCTAGTGTTAAATAATGCTACAAAAAAAAATCTAAAACAAATTATCAAAGCTTTGCATTATACTATAATTAGACGAGCAGGTATTACTTTTTTTCTACTACTATGCTTATCGCACCGTATACAAATATTTTTCATCAGACTCCAAGTTTTTTTCTAATTGTATACAGGACATACTACACCCTCACCCCATAAATAAATTAAATTAAAAAAAAAAAACCTGAATCAGTCAACTTGTAAAATATACCGCATTTAAAACTTTGTATTAAAACTTCATATATACTACGAATAATATTGTGTGTTTGGCATTCATATTGCCATATATAATTTAAATATAAGATCCCAAGTGATAGTCAAGATCCTGTTTTTAATAAGTCCTGTTCAAAAATAAAAACTGGACTGAAGAGAAAAAGTCCTAGGCCATACTACATTATCCATAAAATGATAAAAAAAATCTTACATTGTAAAAATCAAGGTTAACCAAAGGGTACGATTACCAAGTTTATTTAAGAGAAAAAAAAAAGAGAACTCCGTATCCCTGCCTTGGCTCCTCGAAATCTGACAAAGGAGTTCCATGAAAATTCGAAAAGGGACAGTAATTAGAAGAAAGCAATTTAAAAAAGGCAATCCCAAGAAAAACGTAAGTAACCTGTCCGAAGATTCCCCCTGTACGTGTTAAGGAACTAAATGGCGCTAACTAAAATTGCTCATAAGCTTTAATCATTCAATTGTTTTGATTGTCGACCTGGCTACTGTTAAGTTCACAAACAGACGTTGAAAACAAATATATTGCAGATTTTGAATGTTATGTCTCTATGTTGCATCACAACTTAAAGACGAAATTTTAATCTTAGCGCTGATTGGTTAGGGTTGAATGTTTGAAGTTTCTGTGCGTTCTTTTTCTTCCATTCTTTTCTCTCACTTTATTCATTTTAATTCAATCAACAGGTTGGTAGTCATTAAGAGACTCGAAGGATACCTACATAACCTCCCAAAAACTTTAGTAAATTATGTAGTACAGTAAATTTGCCTTATATCTTCCCGTATCAACAGAAAGATATTTATGCAAGAAGATATAAGATCATAAAATTACAAATAATTGGAATATTATGTCAAAGTTACATGAAAATTTTGACGAAATTCTAATTTTAGCGCTGATTTTATGATCTTTCAAAACGTTATTTTTTTCTTCTTTTCTTTTCATTCTTTACTACTACTCTACTCATTTCTGATTTAATCAACAGATTGGTGGTCATCAAGACACTTGGAGGAGAGCTATATGAATCTCCTGACAAATCTAACAAGTATTTCTGATTAATCAACATGTTGTCGTTTGCCATACGTTCGGCTTGCTTTTAGAAAACAGTTTTCTCCAAATAAATATTGACCAAAAATATCATGCAGACTGCCTTTTGACACCTGTAGTATGTCAGCTATCTTCTGCAACTTCGTTTTACGCTTGTATAGTACAGTTTTGAAGATTTCTGAAGATTGGTTTAGCCACATTATTTGTTAACCTCCGATAGTTCGTCATCGGTACTCACGCAGTTCCATTTGAAAATACCAAATCATCGACAAATGGTGGATTTCAAAGAAGCAAATTCCTTTAAACAATCTTCAAGCCATTTGCTGAGTTTGTTTACTGATTAAAAACAGTATTTAATCAAGATTCGGTTTTGTCCACTGTTTAAAAAAATTCAAAAGTAGCGTACCTAAAACTTTAAAATAAATAACGGTTGAAATGCCATAAAACTTTGACACGTGTCTTTTGAAGGTTTGTATTATTGAACACACTCATGGATTTTATTTTTGTTGCACCATCTGTAGTTTAGTCTCGGAACTTTTTGACCGATTTGTATCTTACAGAAAATGTCAAATTGACAAAACAGGCTTAGGTGCAAGGTGTGATTACTGAAATGAATCGCAGTGCTCATTTGAAGTTTGAAAGAAGCGAGAGTTTCAAAATTCTGTTCAAAAACTTAGAAAATAATGATGGAGGATTTAACCCCAATAAATGAGGTCAACTTTGGCACCAGATGTTGGACATACCTGGGAACCAACGTCTCAAATGTTAAAACGTAATACGATAACATCTCACGGGGCTCGCTTCTGCCATTGCACAATTTGGGTCAAAGTTTAGTAGTCAATCTCAAAATGATAGTTATTCCTATACAAATTCAACCCTCCAAAATTCACACTACTTCACTTTCATCTTAAAATTTATTCCTTTCGAACTATGTCTGATAGTTAGCTGCTTTCTTTGCGTTGCCTAATTTCTCGCTCTTGAAATTCATTCTCGATGGGGAGGCACTTGCTTTTTTTATAGCATTAGCCGCTACCAAGCCGCAGAAACATGTTATTCATTCTATTATGGAGGCTCCATATAGGCAGTCAATATTAATTTCTAGAATAACGCAAACAAACAAAGTAGGTCCTCGAAATTTAGAAGCACAGACCATGAAGGAGACCCCCCTCCCCAGGCTTGGCATGTCAACTCCAGAGATATTGTGTTTGGAAGCTTGGCGGACATTGCAACCAAGAACCTATTTTTGCCCCAACCGCCATTTGAAGACTCTTGAAATTGAAGAACACAATAATAAAAGAGTTCTTTTTACTTGTGTTTAGATATTAAATTCCTTTATTGGGAATTTTATTTGTATAAAAATATTTTGGTTGCTCTTGTCAGCTCCAGTTGAAACCTGAAGGTCATGCTGAGTGGACGACGCCGCTTAATGCAACCATCTGTCAATGTCGGCTATAGAGCCTGGCAAACCAGACCCCTGTCTGAGAGCGGCAGATTTTAAGGGCGGAATTTGTGTGTCTTGCTTGTAAAATATGTTCTTTATTAGGAAAAAATGTATAAAAATATTTTACAAAATTAAATATTTATAGTTTGGAAAGCTGGAATATAATTATTAATTTTTTATTAGATTCTAACCAGTGAAAGTAAAATGGGATATATATTTTTTTAAATGTGTGGAATAGCTATTTGTTTTAACAAGTATATAATGAAACATAGGTAAAATATGCTTGTTTTGGCAGGATTTTCGTTGGCTTATTATAAAGCTAAAAGTAGGGATTATATTGTTTAATTTGGGTTAATACTATTTCAAAGATGACAATTGAGTATTTCGTTGAGGCAATTCATGGTAAAAAGAATAAGTATTTAGTATTATGAAATTTTTTAGGTGAATAAAATAAGTATTTTTAAGGTTCATACACTTTTTTGTAAAACAGTCCGAAGAAGGCAGAATTTTACATCTTTGTCTGAGGCAGCAGAACTCCTAGAGTCATCCTGTCGTAAGCAAGCGTAGGAAAACAATTTATGAACCACATCTTACGATACATCTCGTATGGCGACGTTTTTTTGCGTGTGAACAGTGGAACTTGGAGTGAATGTCAGCTGTCCCAATAAGGAGACGTCCGGAATAAGTTTCCATGAATCGCGGGGCCAGGATAAATTTTCGCCCCAGCGAGCGGAACACAGCGCAACTTCCCTGCCGTATCAATTACGGGCTCACCGAGAGCGAGCCATTCCGAAACAATTAAACCCAGTAATGACTATTCTTCGCCGGCGATCAATAAAATCAACGAAGAAACACAGAGAGTGAGAGACGGAGAAAAATCGGAGAGAAAGAGAGGGAGAAAAAAAAACCCGCCCTGAAGAGCCGGAGAAGTCGATAATTTCATTGATCCTCAATGCAATCTGTGCAGTTACTAGCAGCCATCTTTTAAACGCATCTCAGCGCGAGCCCTAACCTACGTGGGAGAAGCGGAACCGAGTCAATGGGGCCCCCTCCGGGGGGTGGAAATGAAGGGGGTGGTCCAGGGGGTAAACGCTCGTGTGGAAAGGACGATAAGAAGTGCCTCTGGTCGATTGCAGAGCTGCTGCTTTTTGGCACATTTTTTCTTTTCTTTTTGCATCGCGAGCGGCTGTCATCAAGGCAAAGCCGCTTTTCGTGTGCTTGCAGCGCCGGGCCACTTAAGTAGTCTGTTTTGGTGCCTCGGCTGCACCGGGCGAATAGGATGGTTCAGGCGTGGTCTGACAGCCTGTTTGCGGGTAAGTGGAAGCTCCACATCTTTGTTTTTGCCCTCGCTCGTCTTCATAAACTTGGCGCGAATGAAAACGGCCTCACGCGAATTTCTTTTTTTCCTCTTCCGCCGGCTTCAACGCACTTTGCGGGACTTGCCAACTATTTGCTTGAGAATATATTTTTTTGCGTCTGAGGTTCTAAAATTTAAGAACTGTCTGGTCGCATGGACTTTTTCTTTTCTTTGTTAACGCGTACTCCGCAGGGACTGATATAAATATTAAGTTTGTACTTACTGTATTACTTTAGCACTATCTCAAATAACGTCAGTTTTCAGATTATTATAATTTATAGCGTTTCAAAGCCCGTTTTTAAAATCCCTGGTTTAACTAAGATTCCTTTTATAAAGATATTCACCCCCAGTGCTTCAAACAAACCCACTAACCAAACTTTTAATTTATATTGAAAGGACGAGGACTAAAAAAATAAATCCCAAGAACAAGTCTTCCTTGTTGATATCAGAGCCTGATTAAACGGGCCGACTGCGCCTCCTGAATCTTAGGACCTTAAAATTATATACACGATTTTTAAAATTATGAAATTAACTAACAAATTTTAAAAGTCATTCGGGTTAGTTCTTCAAGCGGTATTTCATGAAATTTTACTCAGAATGTTTATGAATACTAATGATAGTTTTTATTCTTATTGGAAATTATAAAAACCAAATGTCAAATTTATACTTATGGGAAATTTATATACTTCCTCATGGTATCGTGTAAGGATAGTTATATTATAATTTTTATAATTTGTACGAATTATTTTATGGATTTCCTTTTATTCTGTATTATAGTAGTAGTACTGTGTTTGTTTTTTTGTTGAGGCACTTCTCAAGGCTTTATTAAAGCCTGGACCAGCTGGGTCATGACTCTGGACCACTTAATGTTGTGACCCCAAAACTTTACATCTAATTTTTGAAACTTGAGTTATTTAATCAACAAAACTTAAGGATACACATCACCTTTAAATCGTCAAAAATTTGATTTTATTTTTTTATTTTAACATTTTAAAATCTCTGTACATATCTAAATCGTTTAAAACAAACCTAATTGGAATATTCGAATTAAAACCCGTAAAATTATACAATTTCTTTGCATTTAAAATTATAGCTCTTATGAATATATATATATATATATATATATATATATATATATATATATATATATATATATATATATATATATTTAATAAAAAATTCCCCAAAAAAATTATTAAAATTTTATAAAATTGATCCTTGAATCTGCATAAAAATTCTCTATCCTTTTTTAAACTTCCTACTTTCTATTAATAACTTCATTACTTTACCACGTTACTATTTTATATTGCTATCTAGGATATTTTATATTTCTATATCTATTTAAAATTGTTATTTCATCTTAATGTAATTTAATTTTAATATTCTGTAACCCTAAATGTAACTGGCAAATCCTGATGCTCACCCTGAATGATCTAATCACTCTCACGACGGGGGATACAGCTTTCAGCCAAGGAGCCCCGAACAAACGACAACTACGATGCGAAACTTTAAAAATTTTTTCCCTCTCATTGTCATTTTTATGCTTACTGTTGGAAATCTCTGGATTAAAATCATAGTTTTTATGAAATATATATATATTCTAGGGCTCGGCCCATAGAATCCAATTGCGCCATTGCTTCGTAGGCCTAAACTATAAGAACTGCAAATACTTTTTACTCAAAATGGCTTTTTTTTTTTTTCAGTTTGCGCGCACTGTAAATTATAAACTATAGCACATATTGATTTGAAATTTTCCCAGTTAGTACATTATAGACCTACGAGGAAATTCTATCCACTTTTTTCCTTGTTGTGTATTTTATTTAGTACTTAAAGTATTTGAAATTTAAGTACTGCATTAACTTTTTTGAAAATGCAATCTTCTGGTGTAATATTTCTGATACTTTTTAAAAATTTAAATATATGTAGAATGATATCTAATAATTATTGTTTACAAAAAAGAAAAAAATATATTAATGAAACTCATTTTGTGTTTTAAATCTATGCACAATGTGTTAGAAAATTAAAAAAATTTTGGAACAACTAACTTTACCAACAACCTAACTTTACCTAACATACCAACATCATACCAAAAAACTGGCAGGGATGTTTTAAGACATGGTCCAACTAGACCCAGCTCAGGATCTCTTGATCTGATGAGGGTCTCGTATTGTTCTGGACTCAGCCTCAGTAAGATCATAAATAGAATAATTTTAATAGTCAAATGTTATTTGCGGACATTGTTCTCCGAAAAACTGTGAATTTCGAGCATTATGCCAACTGGCAACAGTGGTGAGACTGCATTATTAGTCATATTCGTCAAAATTATGTCATGTTATGGTAATTTAAAATGTAGAAAACGAATTTTCTAATTAACCCCATTTCATTATGGATTGATTTTGTTGAAATTCACATGTACATCCTTCTAATTCGATGAAAAAAGTCGCAGATATAGTTCACTTTTGCACAGGATCTCAAGAGGTCTTTAGACATCCCATGGGAATACTTCATGAATTAGTTTGATGAACAATCATATCACCCAATTTAAAACTCTTATTTCTACTAGCAAAATACCAGACATCGAGAATACTTAATACGTTTTTTCCGACGTCTCTCAAGAAATCTTCCTCTTGCGATTAGCCTATGTCCTATTCCTTATCCTCCCCAGTTTCCTGGGACTCTTCACCAAGTCCTAATCGTGCCCCAGAGATCTTCCTTGACAACACGACTTATGCGCACCACAAATCACCCATAAATCTCCCCTATTTCGTCTGAGGCCTCGACTGGAAAGTTGCTGGTATAACATGCTTCATGCCTTGAGATTTTTCTGACAATAAAGCCTTTACGATGCCTTTAAATAGCTCTATTAAATCGTCTTTATGTACATATTCTCCTTACAGTTTCTAAATATACTGCTGTTTTCTGTTTATGTTAACGATGTGTTGTCTGTCACCGTCTCTTTTCGGAAGGTAATTGAGAAGTTATGATTGGTTCACTTTTTCCTTAAACTCTTAAAATTACATTTCGAAGCATACCTTGGAGAGGCACTTACGGGGGATTGAAATCTCAATTCTTAAATTAATTAACTTGTAACCGTATATGAGCATACTAGATAAAATTAGCAAGATATTAAAACTTATTTGAAGTAAAAAAACATTTTCAGAAAAAGTGAGCTGTCCAACAAAATTTATTAAAAGTGTACCTACCAGGGTTTGATTAACGCACGGGCCAACTAAGCCATAGCCCTGGAGATCCAAAATTTTATATCCAATTTCCAGAATAAGGTTGTTTAGGTTGTTTGGGGCTCCTTGGCTGATAGTCTGTCCCCAGTGGCTTACGATGATTACAATCAGATTTGGTGTGCTTCTTAAATTGAGGGAAATAATTAAAATGCGAACGTAATTTGAAATATAAAGTCATAAGAATTATATTACAAAAAATAATATTTACAAACCCTTTCGATCAATTGAAGTTGTCCAAAAAAAAATTTTTTTTAAATCTTTCTGATTAATTCTTCAAGCATTATTTTATGAAACTTTACTCAGAAAGTTATATAAAAACAATTGATAGTTTCTTATTGGAAATAATAAAAATCAAATGTCTAATGTTTACTTTTTTTAAGTACTTATAAACTTCCACATAATATCGTGTTAAGAAAGTTGATATAATTTATACAAATTGATTGAACTATATTCAGATTTGGGCATACACTAAACACACTCTGGGACCAACGTTGTCTTGGTTAGGCCCTGGTACCTATCTCAATGCTTGTTAGCCAATTGCATTTAGTTTTTTTTTCTTTCTATCTGTTTAGCATCCCTTATATAATAATATAAATAATAAGTTATCTCTCTGTCTGTCCTCGAATTTATGAAGCGGTTGTACCTGGAATGGATACAAGCATCCATAATGGATTCTTGATGAGTTAGGGTTAGCAACGATCGAAATCCCCCCCTCCTCCCCTTTTCTAGCATTTAATGCCATTATTTAAAGACCTATCTTCCCCGGTTAAGAGCAGACGATTAAATTTATCAATTTGTCACATTATGAATAGGTAAAAATAACATTTTTTTCCTAGCATTATGACGTCATTTCTTTAACTATCTCGTTTAATCATTTCTTATTTTAAATTATTTAAATATCGTCTGCATTATTTTCATTCATTTTATCACTAAATTTAGATATTACGTAAATAATTTTCTTCTCTGTTTGGCTTAAATAATAGATTAGGTACATATGTGATAATTTTAAATTTAATCATCGATTATTTTTGTTACAATGAAAGTTTTATCACGGTATTAACAACAAATTCTATCTACCTCCATGGTGTAGTGGAAATGATAGTTTCATTCTTTTACTTCCATTTATTACTGTGGCAGAAAAAATTGTTAAGAATTTAACGATAATTTCGACGTAACTAAGAAAACTCTGAATTATCTTTCTAAATGAATTCAACGAGATTCTAAACTGCATTCACAGTATCGGAAGACTTTAGAGGAGTATGAAGATAAACAAATTATTCAGCATGTACCAGATAATTCTCAGTTAAAAAACAAACCATTTTTTATCTGCCTTACAGGGTACTTTACAATTCTGGAAAATTAAAAATTTTACTAATCCTGTCATATGACAGGCTATGTGCTAGTTTATATAGAAACAACACTGGGCATCAAATTCATTTGTTACATTAAATGCAATTTATTTTAAAAAAATGATTATTTAAGTTTGTGCAATGTTTTTAGAGATGTTTTCTGTTTTTACTGTGTTACATCCACATTAATTTGGAAAAGTACTTTAAAAACTTTTTTTTTTAAATCTTCGGATTTTTTACTTTCCCAGGTTTGAGTCACCTGGTATGCCAACGGATAGATGTCCACAAATTTCAGAAAGGCAATGCACCTGAAATATTTTAATAAAGTCTCACCAACGAGGTAGTTGATAATCAGACTTAAAAAAAAGAGAGAAAGATTTTATACGTTTTAGATTAAGGATCTTCTGTAAAAGACAAGTTTTTATGCCATAAAATTATCATTCATATGCAAAACTTCGACTCGATTAGGACTAGCTTGACTTTATTGCATCAAGAAATAAAAGCAATTTATATTTCCGGTCGAATTTTGTTATTTTACTGGGTCCTTCCCCTTGACAATTCTATCACTTTTCGATTGAGATTGCGCAAAAGCTAAAAGGATGTGTTTTGCTCTGTGAACAAAATAAATAAAAGTCTTATTTTGGCTTAACATGGTACCTATCGATTTGAAAAATCACCATTATAACAGCTTGTTACATGAAACAATACATTTTAAAAAGATATGAAATGTAAACACAAAATGGCAAAAATAAAAATATACTTACCCACATTTGACTTTGAAATTGGTAAATTAGAAACTAATTTTTCTATTCGATAACATATTTTATACTTGCATATAGCCCGTCATATGACGGGATCAACAAAATTTTTAATTTTCCAGAATTGTAAAGTACCCTATCAGGCAGGTAAAAAAAAATAGTTTGGCTGAGAATTATCTGATACACGCTCAATATCTTTATCTTTACTGACCGCATGTTAGTTGCCAACTTTAATTTATCTTGTCATATTATGTGATAGGATGAACAGCAGAGGTTTTAATATTGTCAATGATTATTTAGCAGTACATATGAATGATATCTAAAATTTAGCTAATCGATTGCAAACCGTATCGTTATGTATAAAAAAACAAACACACAAACGAACAAACTTCATAATTTTCAAAGATATGTAACTTAAACGCTAGATATTTATTAGTCCGGGAAATAGACTCCTAGACTAGACTTTTATAAAAAATATTTGTTGTTAATACCGGTGATAAAATTTTCATTGCAAAAAAAATGATTAAATTTAAAATTATCACTATGTACCTAATCTATTATTTTTTATATTCTGTGAACCTCAGTTATACTTGTTGGAACAATATATTTTATAGCATTAAAAATGTTAATTTTCTTATTTCAATTTCTTAATATTTTGAAATTTTTATTTATTTTAAAATGTTAGATACCTTTAAAGTTTTAGCTTAAAGATTAAGATTTAAGATTTTTATCTTAAATTTAGTATAAAATTTTAGTTTCTAGCATACATATTTCAAAACTTATCTTGCCAGTAAGTCAATTTCATTTTTAAATTTAGTGTATATTTTATGTTTGTGAAAATAAATAATCTATTTAAAAAGGACAAATCTAAATTAATTTAAAATTGGGTTATTGTTAAAGAACTTGTAAAAAGTTCTTTTTAAAAGGATCAAAACTTAATATTTTATTATGAATAGAAAAAAGGCTGTTATAATGAACATTTTAAATCTCGAAAGGCACTATGTCGTCTTAAAACCAGGTTTTTCCTTTGTTTAAATGATAAATTTCCTTTATCTCTAGGATTTTAAATTAAAAGCAATAGTTTCGAAAATATTTTCAACAAAACAAAAATTACTCAGAAAAAAAAAAATCAGCTTACTTTTATTCATAAATTATTAAAACATTCGGTAAAAAATATTTTTACAAATCCTGAATACATATTCATTTATTTTATTTTCTATACATAAAAGTAGAAACATTTGAAAACAGCCATTTGTTCATGAGGTGTATTAAAATTAAAGGCTAAAATATTTTATTTTTTTTAATTATAAACACTAAAAAATTTTATTTATAAAATGTTAACAATTTTTATATGCATAATAATGCTCGTTTAAATGTATATATTTAAGGAAAACATTTTAATTTTATTCGTAATTTTAATCGTAATTTTAAAAAGATAAAATTTTGTGGCTTGAATCCCATACATAATTGACAGAAAATTTCATTGTTTCAGTGAAGTTTCGTAACTTTTTAAAATAATATTCTAGTAGGCGATACCAATAAGATAAATCTTTTTAAAAATTCTTAATTAGAAGGCTTATTTTATGGTGTAATTTCGTAATCCTTTGGAATAACAAATAATAATAATAAATGAAATAGAAATTTGTGCAACTAAGTGTAGAAAATAACTCTACGAACATGTCCTAAAAATTTCGTACTTTTATAGTATACAGTGCTCTTTCACTATATAATTTAATAGAAAGGTGATAAATATACGATGGAAGGATCGAATATTCCGAACTCTGTGCATTAATAAATACATCGCAACTAACGCGTTTCTTGTTCAGTAACATATTAATGACAGTGTCTACGAAATATGCATCTCGAGATGTATAAAAAAATAAATAAAGAGAAAAATGAATCAAGACTTTTCTCAAAATTCATGCTTATAGAATGCTAAAAATTAATTGAATGATATTCATTTAACGACGAAGAGTAAGTACACAGAACTGGAAGAATTGACATTCAGAGTTGTCTTACAAGCAAGTAGAGTGAAGTAACTTTGACTTAGTGTAGCGCCATCTATAATCGTAAAATGAAAATAGGAAATAGAAATATAAAAAGATCTGTAATTTGTAATCTGTTTTAAGATTTATTAAAAGGATGACACAGATAATTTATTTAATGCATTAATTAATAAAATTTTAAAAATAGAAATATTTATGTTAAGAACTAAAATTACTCAAGCTATTTTATTATTGAATTTATTTGAAATTTAATCTTTACATTTAACCGACTTCAGATAATAGAAAGTTACGAAAATTACTCAAAATTCAAACTTTCTATTATAAAAATAGAATAGTGATTATATAAGAACTCGTATGATCATTTTGACTACAAAATGATGTTCATAAAATAATTTTTTTGTGATATATTTATTCTAGACTAATTTATAGTTAACAATAGCATTAATATGTAATAGCATTATTATTCTAAAGAATAAGAATTAGAAATTTATTAAATTTATAACTTTTATTTTTAACCATGCATTTTCCTCTAATCTACAGTTATCTACTATTTAACTGGATAAAAAGAAATGGTAATGGTAATATCATACACAGAAATTATCATTTCTTTTCCTCAGCTATGAAGATGAAGTGTTTTTTTTTGTTGTTGTTGTTGTTGTTGTTGTTGTTTGTTCGTTTTAGCATTTAAACGATTATGCATAATATTAAAAAAACTTTCAAACGAAAATCGAAAATACTGGGTAAAAAGGTAAAAATGAATATCGCCCGAACAGGGACTCGAACCCTGGACCGTTAGGTTAAAAGCCTAACGCTCTACCGACTGAGCTATCCGGGCTCGAAGTATTCTTCCCATTGTACTTTGGACTTCCTATGGTTCGTTTTTTTTATTTATTTATTTTTATTTTTTTTTCCGTTTCAGTTTTGTTTATGTGGTCTTTATTTATGAAAATAATCTTTCGCTCCTTAATTCAAAGTAATTTTCATTTGTAATAAGGCAAAATTTTAGATTATTTTACTAGTTATTGCAAATAATTCTTAATTTTCCATTGCTAATGAAAAATAGATAAGCACTCTTTTCGGTTACAAAGCAGTTTCATTAATTTTTAATACCTCACTGACTTGTAAAAAATGAATATTTAGTACAGTTCTTTATTTCTGTGGATAAAATAGTTAAAAATCAATAGTAGTGACATTATTTTGCGGTTACAGCAGGTTGATTAATTTTTGGTACTTCGGGGGGGGGGGAGTATTAAAAAATCCAAAATATAGCAATAAATATATAAATATTTCTTTTCTATTCTTCTTAACAAGTTAAGTTCAAAATAATTTACAAGATTTAATTTAAAATTAAATTCTGTAGAAACGAATGAGAAAGATTAATTTCAGATTTATTATAAAAAATCAAAATTATCAGAACTGAAATATCTGCTAGAACAATGAGGAATTTTCAAGTTTTCTAATTTTTTTAATTTTAAACCATAGAAGGCAAAAAAGTAAGCAGGACAGTAGCTATTTTACTTTCATTTGGGGACCTAATTAGTGATTTGTAATGGGTTTTATAGCGGACTCTTTAACGTCTCTCAAAAACGATACTTTTCCTCCGCCGAGTTTGTGACGTCATCGTTCACGTTGACACCGAGCGCCTATGTTGTTTACATGTTAAAAGGCGACTTATAAATTTGTTTCTGTGTAAAGTATCGCATATAATAGAAATTTTTTTATTATGTCTGGCATTAAAAAATCATATTATAAATATTGTTTTGTGCCACTCTGTAAAAATACAACAGATAATTACAATGAGAAAATATTTTTCAGCGTTCCGAAAGACCCACATACACGTAAAATCTAGACAACTGCGATGAAAAGGGATAAGAAATTAAACCCCATATTATCATATAAATCATTTCTATGGGTTTGTGAAGACCATTGTGTATCAATTCACAGTGATATTTTTCGGTTAAATTGGTGACTAATTTGAAAAAAGTATATAATATTTTTAAAATACTTATTATGATATTACTTTGAAAATTAAATTTAATTTCAGAAACTTTATACATTTTTTAATTTAACATTAATATTAAAGGCAATAAAATTGTATTGCTATTTAAAAAAGCATAAATAATTAAGTAAAGCCTTTTAAAGATTTTAAATTTCTTTTCATCAAATTTAAAATACTTAAAAATTGGTTTGGTTTTGGAGCGCTACGGTCTAGTCTTTGCAACACGAAGGCCAAAGGTCCCGGTCTCACAACAAATACCTCCTCTAATTTTTATTTTAATATATTACATCTATCTCTATTTATAAACAGCGATGCTACTACAAATGTGTGTATTTTATTTGACTTGTCTATGTCTACAAGCAGAAGAGCTGTGATTAGCATGAATAAAATATTAATACATGTTAAGTAAAATTGGATAAATATATAAATGACTTTACATAAATTTGGGTTTTGATTCCCCGTATTTCTGCTCCCATAAAATCCGGGTTTTTTTTCCCAAGAACGAAAACATTGACATGCTGTCAATTTTCGGGAGGATGTCTAACTGTCCCTTAGTAAATCCAGGTAGAAGAGACATTTATGACAAATTGAGATAACTAAGCTATCTAAATCGATAAAATAAACCTTCAGGTTTAAATAAGAAAGATTTAAATAATCAGGTTTAAACAAGCAATAAGAAAATATTGGACTACCTCAACGATGACGTCACAACCAACCACGGAGCGTTTTGATGTCACGTGATTTTCGCTTAACTTTAAAATTATTTTTTTTTTAATGATGGACCCAGTTTTTTACATTTTTGAGAACATCTTTGGAATCTACGAGTCTGGAATTATCAGAAAAATACTAAGTTGTTCGAATCCCCCGCATGTGCAAATTCCTCATTGAAATGATTTACTATTTAAGAGCGACGGACAGTAGTCGAAAACTAACTCATTTATACAATCTTTTCTTTTTTATTAAACAGGATAATTATGAAAGTCTTAGAGTTGAAAGAACCATTATGGTACCAATTCGATCCAAATTTGTTTAAAAAAACGTTTATAAATATAAATAACATACACAATTAAGATCGAAATGATTTCAAAGGGAAGAAAATATAAGTTAAAAGAAATTGAAAAAGAAAATTCCAATGTGAAGTCCATGGTATTTTCCACCTATATTTAAAAGATTTGTTTTGTTTCTGTAGCAACATCAGTTTTGTATTCCACAAAAAATAAATTTCACCTTAAACATTTACAAGTAACGATATGTTGCTATCATAATCATTCCCTTTTATTCTTGAAGATTAATGTGATGATAATTCCCTATTGGTGTTCTCACCAGGAAAATATTGGTTTCCATTATAACGAGTTGATACTTTAATGGATTTTTAGCATATTAAATCCTTTATGGAAGATGCATTCACAAACACATGTGGCTTTTTAACAGAGTATGCAGTTATCGGAGTAATTCTAAATTAGAGTTTCACCTTAGTAGCTTCAGCGGCGCAGCGTATCCGGTTACCGGCAGTAGAACTTGTTGCTCTACACATAGTATTATTCTAATGATAAAAATTTTTAGATCGAGGAAAAATGCGAGGCAGCAAAGAATTCTTTTTCTTTTCTTGAAGATATATATTTAATCAGAAATTGTCTTTTTGATATTAAATTTGTAAAATTATCTAAAAACAGTATTATTAAGAAAAGAAATTTTTTTCGTAAATCGAAAATTATAACTAATGTAAGAAAAGAACTTTTAGCATTATTATTTATATTAATAAGTCTCATAAATTAATAATAATAAATCAATATTAATTCAAGGATAAAGATTTTGCTGCATTTCCCTAATAACCGCCTTTGCCCCCCCCCTCTCACACACAGAGTAGTTTCTATTAATAAAATGCTATTATTTGAAACCTATATATTTCATCTTAAAATTATTCTTTCGAGACAAAACAGTAAGTTAATACTTCATTAAAAAAAGCCAAAAACAAAAATCAAAAAAGTTTTATCACTTAAAAAGTATAATTTAATTGTTTCTTTTATATATGGACTGAAATTCAGTTTGTGTTTCCCTTAAATTAAAAACATTATTAATTCGCATATATTACTTTCCGAATACTTACTTTGAAATGTCAAATCTTTGGCTCAATAGAAATGCCAATAGATGGCAGCACTGCTGTAGTCATTCCAATATTTTTCTACACCGAAGTATTGTTTGAGCCCGAAATAAAATCGGAAATTTAAACCTTTTACACATAACTCGCGAATTCGTTAAAAATGACTGCAAAATTTATTCATTCAAATACTTCAATATTTTTCATTTCAAATTAAAATGAAAACTTTATTTATAGAGTAAAGTATATTCAAAACTTCGCTCCTATCATTCCCTCAATCAAAAGACTTATTATTTTGTTTTATAAATGCATGAAAGCACACATAACAGTGATTTATCAATGATTTTTTTTGTTTACTTTCTAATAATGTTGAAGAATAAAATAAAAATATATGCCCTTTTTTGTATTGCAGGTTGAAGGTCACCCCGGCTAAAGCCCAGCATGTCCCTGTCGGTGGTCCCAGTCGGCTGACCCCATCGGCAGGAGGAGGGGACCCCCGAGGGCCCGTGCCCCGGCAGCCGTGAACCGAACCTGGACCGCGTTCCCCGGCGGAGGGGCGGGCCCCCGAGGAGAGCCCCCGCCCCCCCTGGAGGAGGGCTGGAAGGGGGCGGGGCCCCCCGTCCACCACGGCCACCAAATGCCCGCCCCCCATCCGCCGCCGCAGGGGCCGCCCACACATCACCCACATCCTCCCATGGCCCCGCCCCCGCATACCATGCCGGACGGAAGGCCTCTAGAACACGGGTAAGTGAACAATTAAAGCATTTTCACATTTCAAATTGTTGCAAAAACAAAGCTAAGTAGATTGTCTCCTTGTCCGGTTTTCGGGAGTCAATGATTCACTTTCTTAAGATCAAAGTTGAAGTAAATGCGTCTAAGGAGCTCCTGGCTGTTCGAGGATGTTCTATCCTAACGGTTGGATGAAATTAAAATCAAGAACAAATTTTGATGCTTTCGAAATAACATAAAACGAACACTGATTGCACTGATGGATGATAGGAATATAGAATAACGAAAGGTTGCCACGGTGAACCAAAGATTCTTGATGGTCAGTGAGAGGTCAAGAAGGTCATGACCCTTCAACGAGCTGTGGATGGGAGGAGCAATAAGAGAGTTGCTGGTTACAAAAAGTTTCCTTGTGTAATTGGAAAATAGCAATGATATAATTAAATTCTGTTAATGCCGTAAGGCAAAGGGTAAGGTATGGTCTGAGGCATCCCTTGCAAGACTGTCCTTTTATATAAAATTTATGTTCTACTTCCCCATCCTAAGAGAAGAAAAATGTGAAATTTTATTTTTAAAGCTACTTAAATTCTCATTTCGGTTTAAATTTCTTTCAAATTCTCAATTTGACCCAAAACCGTATACCTTGCCGGGATTCTTTTCTTACAATCACATTGCGCATTTACACTTGTAACTTTTCTAGACACCTTTTACTTTTTAAACCAATAAACATTTAAGTTGCCACCTCCTTATAAGACACTTTTCCTCCCCTTCATACTTTAGCTCCCCCTCCCATACACACACACACACCAAATTATTTTTCACTATGTTATAGTCAAAGTCCCTGCTCATCGCAGCAACACCTTGTTTTATTCTTGGCTTTAAAGAGTGTAACAGCTCTCTATGGTGTATTATTCTTACGCCATCCCCATACCTGGTTATAATACATCAGTGAAAGTTTCTCGTTGACTTGTTGTTTTTTAATTAAGTTATTGATCTTATTTCACCCGAAGGTTAGGGCTGTGTATTTCCCGATCAGCAGCTACTCTATAAAACAATTTACCTTGTCCTTGACCTTCAACAGTGCGATATTAGATAATATATCATCCTGGATATCATGTTTGGATTAGTATGGTTCAGCAGGTCAAATATTTTGCTACACGATAAGTCATATCAAAGCTACTGCTAACTATGCCTATTCCGAACGGCTGCAAAAAAGCATGACATTCAATTAGTACTATCTTCCGGTACCGGCTCTGCGGATTAAAATCCAGCTTTTGACTATTATGTCATGGTATAATTCACTAGTGAACAATCAAAAAAGTTTTTTAAATTAAATTAAAAAGTTCTTTAAATGAAAAGGCAAACGCAATTCAAGCAGCAGCAATGATTGTAAATCTCAGTAATTAGTCAACATTCTTTTGTTGCCATTTACTGTTGCGGAAATACTCTAAAATCTGCTTTTCGTACGCCAGTGAAATGATATGTCGATACTACCAATCTCTTATTTCTCCCTCACGAGTGTTTGAAATAGTACTTTTTCTCTTGGATAGATGGCGACAGTATCACTGGTATTTGCTTAAATTTCAAGTAGAGTGATAGAGATGATTTAAATTGTTCATTTGTTTTTAAATTAGATTGCTTAAAAACAATCAAAGTTTTAAAGAGATGAGTAAGAGTTCTCCGTTTTGAAACTTTTTCCAAATTATTGAAATTTTCCTTCCGTGTTAAGTTTTATTTTCTTAATTTTGTCTTATTATTACATCAAAATATATTTTGAATATATTTGGGTATTATTTTGTTGATTGGCTAACGTTTTAATTTATAAAAAATCTATTATGTCTATAAGTTGAGTTTTCCTGAAATTTTAAACTTTTCTAAATAGAAATGAGTTTTAATAAAGTAAGTGAAATCAGTACTTTAAATGAATGCATAGATTTATTTTAATCTATATTAGGAGTGTTTAGTAAAAATTTTGTAGGAATCTGAAAAAATAAGTTACAAGTAGCAGTTTAAAAATTGACAAAAATATTTCTAAAAATTTAATTTTTTACAAATAGCTTATTGTTTAATAAAATTGAGAGCGATTAATTTAGTTATAATTAAATGTATAAACGTACAAAATTTCACAACTGTAAGTTAAATACAGTAGACTCCTTCTTAACAGACTTGCGTTTAACCAGATCTTTAATCGGCAGGAATTAAAGTACAAAAATAAATTTAAAAGCACAAAAAAAAATTGTAATTATTTATTGAAGCATAGAAAATGGGTTTATGTTAAGTGGAACAACAAGCATCGGCTTTCCCCATTGATGTGATGCTTTAAAAACTGGCGAAATTATGCAACCAGTCTCCATATTTCTCCATTTTTATCTATTTACTAGCAAATAGCCCGTCATATGATGGGATCAGTAAAATTTTTAATTTTCCAGAATTGTAAAGGTACCCTATGAGGCAGGTAAAAAAAATGGTTTGTTTTTTTGTCTGAAAATTATCGTTCTACAAAAATTATCGATTAAAATTATCACTTATGTACCTAATCTATTATTTAAGCCAAATATAAAAGAAAATTATTTAGGTAATATCTTAGTTTAGGGATAAAACGTATGGAAATCATGCAGAAGATATTTAAATAATCTAAAATAAATGATTAAATGAGATAGTTAAAGGCATAACGTCATGATGCTAGAAAAAAATGTTATTTTTACCTATTTATTATGTGATAAATTGATAAATTTAATAGTCTGATCCTAAAATAGGGCTTGATTAATGGCATTAAACGCTCGAAAAGGGGGACGAGGTGAATTTCGAACATTTTAAATATGACAGCATTTTTCGCTGTGATACGACGCTTATTCATACCAATTTATTTTAGAATCTGATCTATAGTTTAGGAAAAAAACTTCTTTACTCGCTTTGAATTTTGCTAACCCTAACTCATCAAAAATCCAATAGGGATGCTCTATCCATACCACGTCCAACCGCTTCATAAATTCGAGGACAGATAGACAAATAATTTAGTCTATTATTACATTACGAGAAGAAAGTTTAAGTCATAAAAAGTTGAAAAAATAATAAACATTTATTTTAAAAATAATAAAACAATTTTGAATATAATAAAACAACTTTAGGAATAAGAATTTAAAAGGAAAATCAGGAAATATTAATTATAAGTACGCTGATCAAACGGGCAGACCCTCTACCGAACATGCTAGGCCTACACCCGATGAAGGAACTAATTAGAGTATATGAGGGTCAGTCATACAGTTTAAATATTACGCTCCGCCCTCGCTGCTTCCTCTTATTCTATACTAAATTGATATCAAGAATGAATTTAGTATAGAATAAGACTTGAAATAATAACATTAAACGCTCGAAAAGGAGGGATGGGGTGGATTTCGAACTCGCTCTGAATATCGCTAACCGTAACTCATAAAAATCCAATATGGATGCCTGTATCCATTCCAGGTACAACCGCATCATAAATTCACGACAACATAAGCTATTATTATATTATTATATAAGGGATTAACATTCCTACTAATGACATGCAAAACTTCTGTAAAACTGTAAGAAATTGACACATTTAATAAATGCGTATGCGTACTTTATCTGTTTATTTTAAAAAAACTTTTAAAAGTTTTAATTAAATATTAACTGGTATTAACTTTCTTTTTAATTATTAACTAGAATTTCGCTTAACTCAGTTCCATTTAGAACGGTTATAAGAGTCTACTAAAAAGAAAAAAAAAAAAAAAAAAAAACACTTTGCCCACCATCCAGTTAAAATTTTGCAAGTAACATTTATAATGGTTGCTAAATTTAAAAATTTTTCTCGTTGAATTATCCCATAGCATACGTAAGGCATCAGAAACTGCTTAAAAGAGAACAGCAAAATGATAATTTTAAGGAATCTTAATTAACGTTAAAGACAGCATGAGATAACTTACAAAAGAATTAAAAGTAAAGAAAAAGTAGGATCTGCAAAGAAAAAAGATGAAAAAATTCTGCTGTTTTAAATACAATAAATAAAAAGATAGACACACGTTACACGCATAGAACACATAATAAAAAAGAATAGTAGCTAGTAGATGTGATGCTGATCATAACATTTTGATGTTCCGAATAATTGTAAATATCCATACGAAATGGGAAACTTTAATCCACAAAATAGAATCGAATTGTAAACACCTTAGCTAATCGTCCATCACATAAATAAAAAAGTTTCTTTTTTATGTTGAGTATTTAACAATTTAACAATTGTTTTTGTGGAAATTGAAATGTAAAAGTAGCCACTTTTTAGATGCTCTAAATGTTGATGAGTGTTACTGTCCATAGGATCTGTCACACAAATTTGCTTTTTCCTATTACTTTTAGTTCGAAAGAAACTAAATAATAATAAGTCGTTTGAACCAGAAGACCATTCTTAAACATAATACCTAGTAATTGAGGATACTAGGTCTCATCAAAGACCAAGATTTAATATCATGCCTTCATCTGACGAAGATAGCGAAGTTTTATCGGTGTTCCCATTTTAATTATCAGTTAAAAACATTGAAAATGTAATATTTGCTAAACTTTCTACTACTACCAAAGTGCGTTTAAAAAATTGTCGCTTCCCACTTCGTAATAAACCTACTAATATTAACTCTCTCTGAAAGGAAAAAAAATTAAATTTAAAATTTTACCATGAGTTAATTAACAAACTCGTAGAAAGCTTAATTGCGCATTTTTCGTTTCTCTTTATACCGATAGATGGCTGCACCTGTCTTCTAAAAAAATGCTTTCACTTCATATCGCTGAAATATTGAAGTTTCCTCTCGATTGATGGTTCGTTCTCCCGTGTGAGCAAAAGTTAAATAAAAATTTATTTTCCCTCTACATTATATATATTGCATTTATCCCTATATTTTCTTGAGAACAAACACATAGCTTTGTGAGTTAAAAGTACTATATATCTAAATATAATTTGAAAAAAGTTTCAATGGATCCCTCGGATCATTTTCTGTTAAAAAATGATGTAAAAAATTATATTTAACTTAAAACCAGTTTCCCCATTTACAGCAAATGAAAAAAAAATGGCAAGTGAATGATGCCACATCGACAACAATCCAAACCTCCAAATCGTGAAAGAGATACGTGAAAATTTCCAATAGAACTAAATCAGAGTATGTTAAGTGCTCTACTTTTTTTATACCTCGGCCCTCTTTACAGTAAATTAACTGCTCTCGGAAACAGTACTTCATTAAATAGTTTATTTTGAAATAAATGAATTGATTATTTGATTAAAGCATTACCCCAGTAACAAAATCAGACTAGGACATTTCTTATTTTCGTAAAATTTATTATATAAAAGGGTGTACGTGTGTGTATGTGTGAGTGTATGCATACATTGCCGGCTTTAGAGAAGGGGGGAGGACAACCTGAGCAGCCAACCAGGGTTGCACCCTAGGTCTATCAGGGCGCTTTCCTTGAACCTTAACCTATAAATCAGTCATCTTTTATTAACCCTCTAAGCGGTTCACACGTACAATTCCGCCAAACCGATTATGTCTTCAAAGCGGTTGTCACGTACAATTTTCGACTTCCAAAAACGTTCCGAAAATGGATGTATTGTACATTTCTGCCAGTGTTTTCCCCCATGGAGTTTTGAGGTAGGAGGGTCAGGTCGATTGTTTAGGAACTGCACCCCTACTCCCTGAGACACAAAGACGCTGATAACTTTTCATGGCTTTGTAAATCTCTATTTCGAAGTATTTCGTTTGCGGTAACAGGTGTATCTCTAATTGCACCACTTAAATAGCTTGGATGACTTTTGTAAAAAAATATAAATAATTCTCTTAAGAAATATTTTTATTTGTACTTTTAGAATCCTTTATTTCTTATGGGATGATCTTCGAGACTTGACGAGCTTTATGTGTATTAAAAATTAACAATATATAATGTCTATTCATATATCTATTTATAACCGGAAGTAAAGGGACAATAACGAGGGTGGGTTTCCCGTATTCCAATCTAGTCGACAAAGGGTGAAGTAAAAAATCATAGAACACTTTGGTCACTGACACAATAAAACTTTAGCGTATTTTTGGAGACTTTTTTTTCCTCGGTGTGTTCCACTAGGAGGGTTAATATTTACAATAATTTACATTAAGATAACTTTACAAATCTGCTATTGTTGGTTTGGAACATTACGGTTTAGTACTTTGCTACACTTATGCTACTGAGACTGAGCAATACTGCTTAAAACAAATTCCAAACGGTTACGAACATCCATGACTGCGGTGGAATTCGAACCTATGAACTCCGGTACAAGTGCAACGCTCTCTACCCATCGATTTTGTCTTCGATTCGTGATTATAATTATAGTTAATATTAAATAAAGTGCACTGAAGAATATCTCATTCGAGGCGCTGAAATGAATAAGACTAGCCTTGAGTATTTAAAATAAACGAAGTATGCGAACAAGTAAAACAATAAAAAGAATGTTATTAATAAAATGTGTTAACTATTAGAAACTATTATTCTTGTATGAAAAAAAAAGCAAGCTTTAAGTTTCAATACTTCTGTGCTACGATTATTCTTTTTCCCATGGCAAGTTAACTTTAAAAGAGTTTAATACGAAATAAATTGAAATTATTCTTACTAATAATGCTTAGAACAAATAAAAATTATAATGCCGTATTTATTTATGTAACATATACCTAACAGAAAAATACAACTAATCTGTGTACTTAAATTTGAAAATATTTCACTCGCGTAATCAAAATATTGCTGGCCACAATCGAAAAATAGCTTTGAGAAAATTGTTAATATAAAACGTAAACCCATTGTCTCTTATTTTATTTACCACCCTACTAAAGAAAACAAGATAAATCCCCTTCTTGGTTATAGTCTCCCATATACGTATTAGACAAAATAAATGAGAAAAACATTAAGAAAAAACTTCCTGAACAACTTAGGGTTAATGTCCTTTTCACCTTCTAGACTCAGAACCCAACACTTTAGACGAAGTCTGTATTAATTTGCTTTTAGAAGGTGAAATATATATATGTCGCTATCACTTATGTACTCAGATTATTAATATACTCGGATTTTTTAATTTATTTTTTGTTGTTGTTGTTTGAAATACCTTTAAATTGTTAGGAAAAGTTTTTAATTTTCTTAGAATTCCGCGTTTAAACCTAAAGTTTACAAAACTGTTTTAAGATCGAAAACACTTTGCTCTCAGAACTTTTAATTCATCAAATTTATCTTAGATTTTACTCAATTAAACAGATTTTTCCTCCCTTATTTAATTTTTCAGTTTACAAAGTTTCTTCAACTTTATTACCATTCATGAATTTCGCATTGTGTAGTGTCAAAGTACGCAAGATGTGAACATACAAAAAAATAATGAAAGGAAAGAAGAGAAAAAACCCTCTCCGACACGAATCTTCTTTTTAAGTTCATCAATGAGTATACATAGAACAACTCTGAAAATTCTCCATTCATTTTTTACTATAAATCCCTAAAAATCCCTACCGCCCGTCTCCTGTTTACGCGCTCAGCGTCTAGTTTGTCCCATTCTATTCCGTGCGTGGGGGTGGTAGCAGAGAGGGGCAAGCGCTCGATAAACTCGACCAGGCTGAACCATTCTTTCGGAGGGGTGACGGGATAGGAAACTTGCGAGAGCGATTTAGGCTGCTTTGAAGAAGGGATTCAAAATTGATTTTTCGGATATTTGGCAGGGTTTTGAGGAGATTTGAATTTTGATGACACTGCGCCTTTTTGAAGTCAACAATATTCCCTTTTGACGTGACATGCATCGTAAAAGTTAAAATTCTTTGAAGGAGAAAAAATAATTAAACGTCTAAAAGATTTTAGCGTAAAAAGTTTCTATTTTAACTAAAAGTTAAATGTGTTATCACTACGGAATTATTTGTTACTGTTAAATACCCTACGAAATATTTACTATTTCTATTCGATTTTTCCTTTTTTCTTTCTTCCCCTTTCTGCTTATCTAGAACAAGCTTAAGATATTAGATAAAAAAAGGGGGGGAAATGTTAAAATAATCCCCCTCCTAAAACACATGTTGGCGCGAGAGAACTATAGTTAAAGAATTCTGTTTAACCAGTGGCGGGCTAGGGAAAAAACTCGTAGAGACCCTCCTAGAGTCCCTAAGAGGAGTTGGCTAGGGTAGGACAAATCGGACCCTGTCTGGGGCATCATGTTGGCTCCATTTTATTACACTATTTTATTAAGAAAAAATTTGCATTAAAATATTTTACAAAATGTAAATCTAAATAGCCTGGAGCATAATTATTTTATATTTTTAATAATTTAATTAAAATACAAACCGGTTCAATCGTTGTAGGTTTTTACAATAGATTTAAGCTATTAATACATTAGAATGTATACTTTTTCTGTTGTCATACACATGTTAGGAAACGACTTTTTTACTGAATATTTTATATTTTTGTTTCATAAATATTTATAAACCGTTTGATATCGTAATTTTTTTTTTCTTTTTTTTTTCTTTTACGTAGAAAGTAAACCAACTTTTAACCTTCTTGTAAAATATCTGTATAAAATGTAAAATTTCACTGAGTGTAATTTACTATTCGGAATCTGGCAGTAGTTTTTTGGTTGTAGTTCTATCAAATGAAGAATAATAAAAACTGGTTTTATGGCGTATTCTTTTAACTTCTGTTTGAATATATTTTATGTAATATGTCTGCAATTGAGTTTAAGTAAGCTAAATCTTTAATTAGTTTAGTATTACTGTGTTCAGAATTCAGAAAAGAATTTCTTAACTTTCATAGAATAATCCCACACCACATATGATTTAAAAGAGGTCTCTTGTAAACGTATTAAACATACTAAAGATGTGGAAATAATGTTGACCGATGGTGAAACAGAGAGTATAAACACAATTAATTTGGCAGAGGAAATAGGGGTAATTTTGGCCAGATTAAGCCAAATGAAGGAATAAATAAAAATAAAAACGCAGTTGAATTTATAAAACTAATTCTAACTCTAGATTTTTCACCATGTTTTGCTTTTGCTTTGAGATTTTTACAGTATTTATTATTTGCCAATAAGGCAATTTGTCGCAACGTCACGAACTACTATAATGCCCTTCCCATTTATTTTTATCTTTACAACAGCCAATAGACAAACAATAAACTGCCCTTCCGTAAGAAACTAAAGCTAGAATTGTCATCATTTGAGAATTTGCCCTACTGCGTGATATCGCCTTATAAGTATGGGAAGTGGAGTTCCCCAAAATTAAATTTATATCTATCAAGAATTTCTCCTTTATTGGTAATTTTTATAATAGGGGGGAATCATTTTACATTCTTGTCTGGGATTCCAAAACTTTTAGAGCTGGCCCTAATTTAATGAATCAATATCTGTTAGGAAATGACAGTTTTTACTTTATATTTTATATTATTGTCTCATAAATATTTATAAGTCAAGTGATGTAAAATTGTTTTCTTTAGATAGAAGGTAAACCAACTTTTTACCTCCAAACTCAGAGCCTGACTAAGATACTTTTGTGCCCAGGGCACAATCCAATTTTTGTGCCCTCCTCCCCCATTGCAAATTATAGCAACAAGTTATTGTCATAATTACAATCATATAAAAATTATAACATTGAATTAGCAAGCATATTTAAAAAATTAGCATTAAAGCGATATTCAAAATGAAAAACACCAAATTTTCATTTTACGTAATCATTATTATCTTTGTTTAGCCATGGTAAAAATTGAGGACTTTTAAAGACCCACTGGAGTGACCCACTTTTTTATTTTTATCTTGTCATACTCACAAGCTCTGTGGTGCAGAAAATAAATAATAATAGTATTAAAAGTAATTTAAATTGATGAAATGATTTAATGGTTTATAGTGGTACGTTGCCAATAATCTGTCTTATAAACATGCAATAACCCATAGGATAAAAATAGCACCAGGTTTGTTGAGGGAATTAATTATCAGGTAAATAACAGTAAAATTAAAGTAAATAGGAAACAATATAATTCATGTCAAACAAAATTACCTCGTACAATAATTTATTAAAACTTAACGATAGTAGCGTATGTTTGCAGTTTTCCCCCACTTAATATGTGTTTCAAGCACTCGACTAGCCGAACGATGGCCGATTGGTTAGCGTGCTGGCCTTCGGTACCGGAGTTCGTGGGTTCGAATCCCACATTGGCATGGATGTTCGTAGCCGTTCGGAATCGGCTTTAAGCTGTAGGTCCCGGTCTCGTTAGCCCTCGTGTTGCAAAAAAGTAGACCGTAGCACTCCAAACTAAACTAAACCAAGCACTCGACTAAATTTTCGTGCCCAGGGCACGTGTTCCAAGTGCCCGTGCGATAATCAGGCCCCGCTCCAAACTGTGAATGTCTATGAATTGAAAAATATCACTGAGTATAATTTACTATTCGGAATCTGGCAGTGGGTCTTTCTGTTGTTGTTCGATGGAAAGAAAAAAAAAAGTAGTGTTAATACAAGCTAGTTTTATGCCGTTTTCTTTTCATTTGAGTTTGAATATATTTAATAAATTACGTCTACAATTATGATGAATTTAAATAAGCTAAAGCTTCAATTAGTTTAAAATTGCATGTGTTTAGAATTCAGTAAAAGATTTATGTTTCATAAAAGGGTCCAACACTATCAATGTATTACTTTGGAATAAATTCTTGTGTAATCATTAAACAAAACCTGAATGGACGGATATAAATGGAAATACTTTTGCGCCGTGAATTCCTTCCGCATCTTTACAGGCTTCTTTGGGTGTAGTTTGAAGCGATGTACTTCAGGTTTTGCTGTACGGTGACCTATTATTGTGTGACCGGAATTTTTTGCGTAAAGCCGATTTCGAACGGCTATACAGATCCATGCCAGCTTTGGGATTCAAAACCGTGGACTTCGGTACCAAAAGACAGTACCTTATCAGTTCGGTCATTGTTTCGCACAAACTTGTTTAGGAGAATATTAGAAATGATAACTGAGATATTAATACAATTAATAATGAAAAAATTCAAAAGTCGCATGGGTCTTTTGACTTTGGGTTGCAAGTCCTATGTCAAAATCCACAGTTAAGAAAGTGGCAGCTGAAGGCACGTTCTTCAATAAAGTGATTTTTGAGAACGTTCTTAACAGGAAGGCTAAGAGGAGCTGCATCTTGTCTTTTGGATTTGTGGGCATTTGAAATATATAGTCGGTCTTGAAAAAATTAAGAACTATACCTGATAACTTGAGTAAATGTATAATTCATCAAAAAAACGTCCTCTGTCATTGAAATCTTGAACTTTTTTTTTTTCGCATACAAATTTCCATTTCCTCATTATGTTTTATATAACATTCCATAACTTTCTGAACAATAAGGCAATTTGTCGCAACGTCTTGAACTACTATAATGCCCTTCACATTCATTTTTATTTTTACAACCGCCAATAGACAAACAATAAACTGCATATCCGTTTGAAACTAAAGCCAGAATTGTCTAATTTGAGAATTTGCCCTACTGCGTGAAATCGCATTATAGATTCGACTGTAGACAACTTAGTTTAATTATGGGCACCCTGTATATCGTACTAAAGAAGGAAAAAAAAGTGAACTATTTTCTTTGGCGACCATCCGCTTAAAATCAAATTTATAACTTTTCAAGAACTGGACAAGGGAGGTTAGTGAATTTATTCTAGGAATGGTATCATCTATCACCATAACATGTTATAGTTGCGTGTGTATTTGTGTGAGTTTGTGCTTGTGTACAGCATTGTTAGAATTGCACCTTTAAGTATCGAAATGCTCATTAACTTAAAGAACCATATTCCACAGATATCATGTAATTACTTTGTTTTAAGTTTTTATTTTTAAAGTTCTTAGTTTTTATCGGTGAATAAGAATTTCGGTTAGTAGAAAAAGAATTTTTTAATACAATTTCGTCTTAACGAGTTTCAACTGCAAGGACATGTTAATAAGAGATCCCGGGAGGTGTGAGGGGGGGGGTCTGGAGCCTCCCCGAAATAGTTTTATGTATGCAATACAAGATTTTATAACAATTAAAATTTTCGCATATCACTAGTTTCCACTAAAAGTGTTAGAAGAAGGTTTTCTACCTTGAAAAGAGTAAAATAATTTCTTCGCCTTAGAATTGGTCTCAAAATTTAGCATTACTTTCGGTGCTTATAGACAATGTCTATAAATGTGGATGAAGGTTTGAACAAGCTAGGCATAAAAGGTAGAAGAGTTAATTTGCTACAGTAAAACAGTAGTTTATAAATTACTGATTATTCCATATTTTTTTCGAATATGTTGCCCTACAAGGTATGTAATTTTGTAAAAGAAAAATAAAAGGATATGCCAATTATTTTCTCACTATTTTTTTTTAAATTTTACTAGTTATTTATAAAAATAATTTTTACTCGTCTGGTAAGTACTGGAGCTCTAATTAAATACGCTTTACTATTCACCAGATATATTTAAATCTGTTGGCAACTTTAAAGCGTAAATATAAGACACATTGTGGTTGCACGAATATAATTTTTAACACTAAACATACCATAACCGGTCAAATAACCAGTAATGTATATGTAAGAAATGCGATGGGTAATGAATTAAAAATTCTTATTTGTGTTTGTAATACATAAAAATTGACAATATACAATTTTAATTCCTTCCCAATATCCACATTTCATACATCCAATCAGTAAACAAAGTCCGGTCATTTGATAGCTATGATATAATATGGTATAGGTACGTAGTAAGTGTTGGTACATTTAGTGTCAAGATACAATGAAATTATGTACAGCATTGCTGATCCGTATTATGGTGTATTTAAGTGTGTAAAACTATCGATGTATATATAAGACTTACGTATGGCATGTATGTACTTTGCATGTGTATATATATTTTTTCTTTTTTTAAGAGATTGAAATTTTACTCTCTTCACTTTGAACCTTCCCCGACAAACAAATTGTGGCTACGTCACTATTCGACTATAATTATAACAGTGTTAATCAGTAAAACATATTATATCTAGTATAATAGCTATAAATTTATCGAATTCCGCGGCGGTTTAAGCAAGCCTAGATTTGAAAATGTTCTAAGCGGTAGACTGGATAAACTTCAGGAAAAGGCATAGCAGGAAAACACATTGCTTTATGTTATTCATTATTATTTTTTAATAACAGGGTTAGACGTTTAAATGGAATCCCAACCCCCGTCGGCAAATCCTGTATGTTCTTGCTGTTATATCCGGTTTGTGTTGCGCAGTATTATATTCAATGACTCACGCTGTGATTTTCGTTTTTAAAAGCTTTTCGCAAGGGGCTTTGAATGTTTCACTGTTTTGCGAAACTTTTCGATGGCGAATTGCTTTGAATACTATGTTGCGCAGCGTTCCACGAAGGTCTGTAACTGCTTCATTGGATTCCCCTCCCTCAATATTAACCGATAGCAAAAATAAAACTTACTTTGGTCGGCTCCCATTTTAAGGATTCGAAAAAAAATTATGCAACACGACAGAACAACACATTCTCTGTTACCTTTTCCTTAAAAAAAATTCTTTATTTTTTTTTAAATTTATGTCTGTTAAGTTCTCTTGTTCGTGTTTTAAAAAGAACATACCCAAATTTCTCACAAATAATTTAAAATTAAATATTTTCTCAAATTTTTTAAGAGAATGATAGCATTATAGAAAATTTTCTGTTCTATGATGTGGCATATTTTATTTAAAGAATTCTTTAAATACGAACTGGACAGAGGGAATTTTATTTTATATATACATGTATATATTTATTTTCAAAGAGGAAGATGCAATGTCGACATTTTGGGCTTGCCATTCCCTTGCCTGTGGAATATATTTGAGAAAAACGTGTCAACAATGGAAAGTTTTTTTTTTTTTTTTTTTTGTCTATTCGTTTTGGTTTATCATCAAAATGTTAGAAGTAGATTATTAAAAAAAAAAAAAATTAAACGAAATAACTACTATTTTCAATATTATCACATATATGGGAAATGTTAATGCATTACAGTAGTTTTTGCTCAAATGACAGCAAAATAAATCAAACGACATATTTTTCTGGATAAATATAATAAACTAATACAACAATATTATTATCTCTATTAACTGTCATGAATTCCCTCAGATTCCTTTAAATTTCACAAACCCATCACAGTATCCGAGAAATAGCGATAAATGGCTCAAAACTCTCGAACTTTTCGCAGGAAAATATCTTTACCTAAATGGCAAATTAAATATTATACTTTAGACCAGGTATGGGCAAACTACTGCCCGCGGGCCAACTCCGGCCCGCGGATAGAATTTTAAGTTGCCGGTCCGAGGCAAATTAAAAGAAATATATATTTATACATTATATATCCATCTCTTTTTCTACTTTGCTTAAATATTATATCCCAAATTTATTATCTCACGCCCAGAAGATCAGCGGTATATTTGCTTATTATATGTAAACAAGTGTTTTCAACTTTGAACCTGAGAAAGAATAATTTCAGAAGTAGTCTGACAGATGAGCATTTAGCACCGTTCCTTAAAATCAGTACACCTCACTTCGAACCTCAGTATAAGGAACCTTTAAAAATGAAATTGCAATTGCATTCATCTCATTAACGTATTTAAATCGTTAGGTACTTGTATATTGTTTTTAAAATTTTAGAAAAATTTATCTTGGCCCACCAAATTTATTTTCTTTTAATTTTTGGCCCGCGCCCGAAAAAGTTTGTCCATCCCTTCTTTAGACGAACCAATTTCGGGCTTCACGAAATTGAAATAAATGTTTTTTCTCTCTTGCCCTGAGTTCGGGCCTCACGGGCAAAGGATTAAGGCTCCTAAAGAAGGCATATATTAGAGTTTTAGTATACCAAACTCCACTGTTTGTCGACTTTCTGCACTAGTCGTTTCCACACCTCAAGGTGCTCCATGTATACCATGACCTTGACCTTGATTTTTTAGAGTCGTTTTGGTGCAAGAAGTGTTGGATAACGGACTCTCGACCAAATTAGAGTATCAGAGGTATTCAAACTTTCGGCAAAGCGATCCTACTGCCAATCCAAAAGTTAAAATAATTAATGATCTAATACTTTTAATTGCGCTAAAACTAGCAGAACGAAAGGTCAAAAATCTGGAAGGTATGTTGGAGTCCAGGGGAGAATTAATTGTACTTGCAGCCACAAGCTAACTCTTATAACTACATGCATTTGTTTTCAGTTAAAGATAATTACAAAGTATCACTGGAGGATTTTCAATTCATATCTATACTCAATATTTTAGACCTGATTTACCTATTTAATTCTTTTGAAACAAGCTATGATAATAAATGTGGAAAAGTTGTTGAAGAGGGTACGGGTTGGCTACTTTTCACGCAATCTTAGTTTCGCCAAGCACGATCTGTGTGTACAATAATGCATAGCAAGAAGGATAATTAAAAGCAGAATTTAAAACTAAATGTCTTACTGAACTTAAACTAAAACTTAAATGTCTAAAAACAGTCTAAAATCACTAATTTGCATATATTTATATTGATTACAAAACGTATAAGGGATAATCTTATATGTATTTTTCCTATATCTTAGTTTAATTAGCAAATATTTGTCTATTATGTATATATATATATATATATATATATATATATATATATATACATACACACATACATATATATATATATATATATATATATATATATATATATATATATTTCGAAGCGTTGCGATCTACTGTTTTGCAACCGAAGGGTTAATGAAACCGGAACCTACTGCTCAAAGCCGTTTTCAAACAGCTGCAGTCGAACGGTAGCCGAATTGGTAGAGCGCTGCTATTCGGTACCAAGTTAACGGGTTCGAATCTCACTGCTGGCATGGTTGTTCATAGCCGTTCAGAATCGGCTTTAAGCAGTAGGTACCGATCTCATTAGCCCTCATGAGCAAAAACAGCAGACCGTAGCAGTCTAAACCAAACCAAGCTGAACGGCTGATAAAAACCATCCCAGCAATGGGATTCGAACTTAAAGCTTTGGTACCCATGAGCAGCGCCCTACTCATTCGGCATATATATATATATATATATATATATATATATATATATATATATATATATGTAATATATCAAAATTATTTAACTTTAATATTTCTTCAAAAGCCTCCTCTCTCCAATTTTAATTCACTTAAATATCTTTACCAGCCTCTAAATGGTTTAATCAACGGAGTATTTTCCACTTAACATTCCTTTCTGTCCTAAAACTGTAAACTTTCTGTCTATGCAGCAGTTTCCCAGGTGTTGGCGGAACATGTTTTCGCGTTTTGCTGATATTGCATTTAATTCGCTTAGTCAGTTGTTTTTGTTGTGGGAAAATTCTTGTTGTCAGCGCTCTTGGGTGTACTTGTGTCAGAGCAGAGTGAACTCTGTGGCTTTTGATTGTATATTGTCCAGGAGGATAGATGTGCGATGTTGCCGCTCTGAAATAAAGTTTAAAATTAGACTTCTGAGTTCTCTTAAATATGAAGCCCGACTGCATTCTCATTACTTATAGCTGTTGAGCTTTCTCCTTGTGAAGGAGTGATATAAAAAATGGATTACATATATATATATATATATATATATATATATATATATATATATATATATATATATATATATATATATTTAAAAGTATAACCCTTTTCGTCACTTTTACGTCGACTTAAGCGGAAGAATTTCACTTGTATTAAACGATGTAATTACTATTTTCCAATATATCCTGAGGTGGAAACTGTTTTCCCTTAGTCTTAAACGAAATATCGTGCTAAACAATTTCCTCATAACGAGGTTTGCCTGCATTTATATACAAATAGTTATGAAAGTTTAAATATTCTATTGTAATTTATAAATTATGTAAAGGAGTTAAAGAACTATTATAATTCTTTTAAAATTTCCCCTGAAAATTATATGTGTGTATGTTTGTATGTATGTAAGACTTATGTTCCCACTAGAAACTTAAAATGGTGCAGTCGTAAGGCCATGAAATAAAACAGCAAAATTTGAAAATAAGAATGTTGAGTTTATTTAGACAATCCGTCTGTGGCCACCAACACTTTATACATTCGCTTATATAGTGCTATTAGGACGCAAAACAAAAGTCAGTTAGAGGTCTTAAGAATATAATATATCACACGGAGACGTTTAGATTCGAAACTGAGTTACGTAGTTATATAAGATTGAGATAAGAAATACGCACACACATATACAAACATAACGTATGTGTATGTATTGTAACGTATCCGGTCTCTGTTTTAGGTGACATAATGAAGAATCAGGTGTTTCTTGAATAATTGATTTATTTACACCTCTGCTATATAAATCATTTCTATATTCACAAAAAAACAATTTCAAATCACAGGTATGTGATTCGATACACGTAGGCCTCAGTAGAGACGTGCAATATCTGCCTCTGCCGAAATATTAGCGATCCGACGGAAGAAACAATTTGGTAGCTCTCTCGAAAGTTCTCTGAAGTAGTTCAGTAGACAGTACACTCAATTAGACGAGATAAGTTGAAATAACAAATGGTTTCTTCGAAGAATATCAAAACACAGTTAGAGTTCCTAAGAGGAATATGCAATCAATCCTGAAGAGGATTATATTAAAAGAAAACCCAAAGCACAGGGTATCGTTATCAATCTCAGCAAGAGAAATATCCCAAGGTGGGATTTTCAATAGGAAAAACTCTCCGATGGAGAGACTGGTCAAGACGACCTCCGAGTTAGCTGACTCTAGCTAACTCTCAAAAGAAAAGATCCCAAGGTGGGATTATAGCTAAAAAAAAACTTCGACAGTGAGACTGGTCAAAACGACCTCCGAATTAGCTGGTTGCCAGCTAGCTAACTCATTCTTAAAAAAAATCTTATCTCGTTTCTTTTTTAGGGGAGGGGTCTCTAAGAGAGGGGGCCTCACCCACAATTTCATCATTGGATCATCTGGCAATGATCTCACCTTCAACCAACTGGATTGGTCTGGCTAGACAATCACCGGCCGCAAACCCAGGAGTCACTGGAATTTCGTGTCGCCGAAGATCCAATGTCGGGCATTTCTTCGTGGTTCCGATGGTCATTTTTCTGGCTGTTAGTCTGGACGCCCGGTCGTCTGGTCTGTAGTTTCGCTCCTGTAGAACACAAAAGTCTAGACATCGTGGTGCTGGGGAAAACAACCCCTTTGTATCAACATAAGTGAAGATCATTTCTCAAAGAAAAGTTCTTTGATGTAGACACACCGTTAAATCACGCCGTTACAGTATATACAGAGATATTTATACACAAACACACACACATATAGGCTTTTAAAAGTATTTCAGAATTTAAATATATTATACACACAGGCATAGGCAGACATATATATGTATGTAACAAGGTGAAATTAATCCGCCGACTGCCATTGAATTGTAGCCCCTATTATTTTTAATTGCCCGGGTTGCTGGGCACCGTGAATGCCTAAGTAAAATACAGTCATGTCTCCATTGAAATAGCAGCAAAGGCCGTGGTAGCATTTTTACTTTATTTGAAGGCTAAGAAATTACATGTTTCTCCGACAAGAGCAGAGCAATTAATGATAAATAAACACATTTTTCTATTACAAAGTCAGCCCCATAG
>CM063501.1:169133841-169143841 GCA_032207245.1 Pardosa pseudoannulata
GAAAAGGGGAAAAAGTGGCACCCAGTTGAATTTTGTCGCCAAGGCGATTTGGCGCCAGACATGGAAAGCGAGTGCATTATTTCTTACTAGCGCATGCGTGCTGCTGTGACTTAAACCACTCTTTTTCAAACTGTACCGAAAGTTTGTTTGCATTCTTAAACTCGTCGATTTTTATTTCTCATGCTGTCGCGGTTATTTTAAAAGTGCTGTTATTTTTAGATTCTTTCGCTTTCTTAGCTGTCGTATCGTTATGCATAAATTGATTATGTAAGCGTGTGTCATCAAGGATTCACTTTTGCGCGACTTAGATTTTTTTTTAAACAAAAACATTTACCTTTTACATGATCGAACAATGTTCTTAATCTTAGTTCGAGTCTCTGACCCTTCATTGGTATTATATCAATTTTATATTTAAACTGTTCTAAAAATGTTTGAAAATGGGATTCATCTTATCCTAATTAGTCATTTGTTTCTCTTTTATAATAAATTTATAAATTACACAAAATGCGTATATATAGTGTGTAGAAACAGGTTCAAACTTAGAATTTTCTAAAATCTAGTTGACTTTCCGTAAATCGAAAGGAATATGTATGATTGAGCTTCATTTTTCAAAACGATATAGGGGTCAGTTTTAAATACATATTTACAGACTGAAAAAAATGTATGCATTTTAATCGTGTTTGGTGGGTAATATAATTAGTATTAGTCTCGTCGGTTTCTTTAAATCTCTCAAGTAGCTTGAGCCCCGTTTTTAAAGGCAGGATTTAAATCATCACACTCACTTTTGTACGTATTAAGAGAAACCCATAAGTTTGTAAACGTCTGGAGAAGAAATTTAGATTCAATTAACGTCTTATTATGGATCCCGTTTCCATTATAAGGCTAAAAGGTAAAATAACTGCAGTAGGTTTTTATGGATCAATCAATGGTTTTTATCTTAGTCCTAATATTTTTATGTCTGTGGATTTTTGCTATCAAATACGTATTTTATAGGAGGTTTCGGGAGGGGGGTGTCTCCGAAATATTTCCGATGTATATATGCAAGAATTTTAAACATGTTAAGATTTGTGTGTATTATTAATTACTACTACAAGTGTAAAAAGATCGTTTTCAATCGCGAAAAGAAAACATTTCTTCGTAATAGAACTGGTGACAGAAGGTTGACAAATTCAGCAAACTTTCGATGCATATAGGCATGATTATACATGCAGATAAAAGTTTGAATAAGCTAATCTTAAAAGCTAGAAGAATTTACTACTATAAAATGGTTAGTTTATACATGATCGATTATACCATGCTCTTTTCAAATTTTGATGTACAAGGTATGTAATTTTGTAAAAAATAGATAAATAAATAAATAAATAAAAATAAAAAGGAAAGTCATAATATCTTTTTCAATATTTTCTTTATTTTCCTAGTTATTCATAATACTAGTTTAAAATCGTCAGGTAAATATTAGAAGGTAGATTAAATATGCTCCAATATTTTCCAAGCAAATTTAAACCTGGTGAAAACAATGCGTTAATAAAAAGACACAATATGGGTGCAAATAATGTTTTCACGATACAATGAAATTACGTACATCGTTACTGATCTGTTTTATGGCGTATTCATGTTTACATGTAAAACAATGGACGTATAAGACTTATGTATGTATATATATTGTGTGTGTGTTTGTAATAAAAAATATGAGATTTGCCCCCCTCCCCCCCAAAAAAAGGAGAAAAACTGGCTACTTAACTGTTTGTTACTGAACGACACCACTCTACCCGTTTGACATTGATGGGTGAGAAATCGCAACTGTGGTACCCTCATCTGAGGGGAAGACTATTTCCCTAAGTTGACGTTTGAGAGAGGATTAAATTTGGTGTACTTGTGATCCTGAGGCATTCGAAATTCAAGGAGTTAAATTAAGGTAACTGATATTAAAAATTTAGCACAAATATTGAGCTTAAAATGACAACCCATGGGAAGTCTATATATTCTAGATCAGTGATTCTCAGCCTTTTTCAAGCTGCCGCCCCCTAAGGGGGAAAAATTTCACCCACTCCTTGTGAAAATACCGTAATTTAAAGTATGGGGAAGGAAAAGTACTTTATTATAAGATGAAAATTGAGTAATTTTTTTTTTCAGTAGAGTTGTATACATCAAATTTTCATGGTTTACTTTTGCCCGGTAAATAATTGTAGTTTATTTGTTCAAATTAAAATGGATAAAACTAACAGAAACAAGTTACAGATAGTTTATTCTCAGTTAGATAGTTATACAGCAAAGTAATTTTACTTTTAAATATCAGTATGAATGAATCAATGAAGGAGACATGTCAGTAAAAAGGTTGAGGCCGATTGTTTAGAGATAGTTTCTTAATGTTCGATTCAAAATTACTGCCCAAGACATGTTCACTTACCTCCCAAAATAAGTTCATCGTCCCAACGTCCACCAGAGAAACGATATCATCCCCGTACCCGTAAATTAAAATGGATAAAACTAACAGAAACAAGTTACAGATAGTTTATTCTCAGTTAGATAGTTATACAGCAAAGTAATTTTACTTTTAAATATCAGTATGAATGAATCAATGAAGGAGACATGTCAGTAAAAAGGTTGAGGCCGATTGTTTAGAGATAGTTTCTTAATGTTCGATTCAAAATTACTGCCCAAGACATGTTCACTTACCTCCCAAAATAAGTTCATCGTCCCAACGTCCACCAGAGAAACGATATCATCCCCGTAGAGAACCAATGTTTTCGATCAGGCATGCCTGTATTATTAATTACCACTACAAGTGTAGAAAGCTCGTTTTCAATTACGAAAAGAAAACATTTCTTCGTAATAGAAGCTTGAACAAGCTAGTCTTAAAAGCTAAAAGAATTTACTACTATAAAATGGTTAGTTTATAAATGACTGATTGTGCCATATTCTTTTCAAATTTTGATATACAAAGTATGTAATTTTGTAAAAAAAAAGTAAATAGACAAAATAAAATAAAAAGGAAACGTCTTAATATCTTTCTCAATATTTTCTTTATTTTCCTAGTTATTCATAATACTAATTTAAAATTGACAGGTAAATACTAGAAGGTAAATTAAATATGCTCCAATAAGGCGATTTCCAATAGGGCACATCTCAACTTATGACAATTCTGGCTTTAGTTTCAAATGGAAGGGCTGTTTATTGTTTGTCTATTGGCTGTTGTGAACATGAAAATGAATGGGAAGGGCATTACAGTAGTTCGTGACGTTGCGACAAATTGCTCTATATTTGCCAAGCAAATTTAAACCTGGTGAAACACAATGCGCAAATATAAAAAGGCACAATGTGGGTGCTAATATAGTTTTCACGATACAATGAAATTACGTACAGCGTTGCTGATCTGTTTTATGGCGTTTTTATTTTTACATGTAAAACAATGGATGTATAAAACTTATGTATGCATATATTTTGTGTGTCTTTGTAGTAAAAAAAAGTATGAGATTTGCCCCCCCCCCCCAAAAAAAAGGAGAAAAACTGGCTACTTAACTGTATGTTACTGAACGACACCACTTTACCTGTTTGACATTGAGGGGTGAGAAATCGCAGTTGTGGTACCTCATTCGAGGGGAAGACTATCTTCCTAAGTTGTGGAAAAAGAGAGAGGGTTAAATTTGGTGTACTAGTGATCCTGCGGCATTCGAAATTCAAGGAGTTAAATTAAGGTAACTGATATTAAAAATTTAGCACAAATATTGAGCTTAAAATGACAACCCCTTTCCCCTGTCAATAATGTGAGCTCTCAACGAAGCCTTATAGCTGAATCCAGTGAAATGATTGCCTAACTTTTTATCTTAAAGGGTAAATAAGTTATTTTATGAGAAGTAACATTATATTCTCGTTTACTGTGGGCTTGTAAATCAAAACAATTCAAAGTAATAAAAAGAGAGAATTTAATCCATTAAGTTTTTTTATTTCTTTTGGGGGGCGAAAGGGAGAGAGGAGTGGGAGTCTCATTATTTTATTCTATTCTAATAAAGATAGTATTGAAAAGGAAAACATGGGAAGTCTATATATTCTAGATCAGTGATTCTCAGCCTTTTAAAAGCTGCCGGCTCCCTAAGGGGGAAAAATTTCACCCCTCCTTGTGAAAATACCGTAATTTAAAGTATGGGGGAAGTACTATATTATAAGATGAAAATTGAATAATTTTTTTTCAGTAGAGTTCTATAGATAAATTTTCAGGTTTACTTTTGCCCGGTAGATAATTGTAGTTTATTTGTTCAAATTAAAATGGATAAAACTAACATAAAAAAGTTACAGATAGCAAGGCTAAAATGACAGCTCCAAACTTTGAAAGACCATTTTGTTGATAGACAATGTCCCACCTTTGTGTGTTTATGGGCTATCTGCCTAGCTAAGGAAAGGAATTATTCTCCTTGTGAATAAAAAAAAAAAAAAAAAACAAGATGAAAATTGAGTAATTTTTTTTCAGGCCGCTGGCCGGAACATCAAATTTTCATGGTTTCTGATGCAGTGCTTTTCCCGGTAAATAATTGTAGTTAATTTGTTCAAATTAAAATGGATAAAACTAACTGGCTACTTACAGATAGTTAATTCTTAGTTAGATAGTTATACAGCAAAAGTAATTTTACTTTTAAATATCAGTATGAATGAATCAATGAAGGAGACCTATGTCAGTGAAATGGTTGAGGCCGATTCTTTAGAGATAGTTTCTTAAGGTTCGATTCAAAATTACTACCCCAAGACATGCCTCCCAAAATAAGTTCATCGTCCCAACGTCCACCAGAGAAACGATATCATCCCCGTAGAGAACCAATGTTTTCGATCAGGCATGCCCAACCCGCGGCCCATTTAAAATCTTTTTGCGGCCCAATTGAAGTTTTCAACTGTCCGTATAGTTTTAGTCATTTTGACTATATACAGTTGAAACATAGAATTTTAGTTGTTTGTAACAAAGCTCCAGCTTTATGAAAATCAATTACGGTCAAATAATTTGATTTATTTCCCATTATTAAATGACTATAAAAGTGACCATAAAAACTTCTTCAAATATTCTACTGAAATTGCAAAATTACGTAAAGAATTCAATACTGGATTGTCATACATGCAAAAGTTTGGGGAAATATTTAAAATATTCTTAACTCCATTTAATGTAGAGGTTGAATCAGCGCCTCCAAATTTACAAATGGGGCTAATAGAATTGCAATCAAACATTGAGCTAAAATGCCTCTACGAAGGGAATAAGATTAAGTATTATCAAAAATATATCGCTGAAGATAAATTTCCAAATTTAAGACGATTGGCGATGTGCATTATATCAGCATTTGGAACTACTTATCGCTGCGAATCATTTTTTTCCAAATTAAACCTGGTAAAAGCGTCGACTACATTATCCGTTGATATTAACAAAATCTCTAGTAAAATACAAAAACAAATCTCACATTAATTTTAAAATAATACATGTGGTAGTGCTTGTGAATAAACTACAATATATATTTATAGTATAAATATAATAATAATATTTTAACCCTCATGATTAGGGAGGAAGGTAAGTGTTGGGGGTGATTATAAGAACAGTATAGTTAATGTTTATTGCCGTTGTAGTTATGATATATGCATAACACAACTTTTATGTACAGTCGCAGCTGGCACTGTAAAAATGCATATTTTGAATATTGCACAATAATTTGTTGTTTTATTTTTATATGTGCGGCCCACCTCAGTTCAGTAAATTGTTTTTTGGCCCACAACCGATTTGGGTTAAGCACCCCTGTTTTAGATGAACGTATGAATGGCCATATGCACATTCATATAAAACGCGTTAAACTGATTTCATGTGTCACACAGCATTTATAACTCTAAAATATGTCATTATTATAATCCCTTTTATAGTTACTTTAAGTAAAACATAAAATTAAAATTTTCTTTTATTGAGAGCTCTGTATCGCAAATTTTTCTGTAGTTTAAGTATTCTGTCAGTATATACGAAAACATAATCCAGAGAAACAAGCTTTTAAACAATTTAACTTTTGTTTCAGAGCAATAAATACCTTATCACACGTCAACATATACGTGTCAAAAAAAGAAACAAATTCAGTTTAATTTACAAATCATTTTCACGATGAAGATTGCCCGGATATCTCGCGTGATAGCGAAAAATTTTCAACCAGCGTATCTCGTAATATTAGGGCCTCTCTCCTCCCCGCTGCTCACTTTATTACCAATTTTTATGATCCTATTAATCTAAACCTTTGAGTTATATTATTATGAACTAATCGCAATGTCAAGTATACACCATAATCTACCTTAATTCGTAAAACAATGTATCGTAACTTAAATATTCACATAAAGTGAAACAGTTTTCGTATGGATTTTACTGAAAGAGAATTTTCGATAAATTACAACTCTGTCTTTAAGAGCCGTTTCATTTTTATTGCTTGAAAGTCAAACTTTTTAAGCTGGTATTATTATGGAGCAAAATTATCGATAATCATATTTATATCTGTTTCATTTTCTATGTTTAAAATTGGAAAGTCCAGGCAGTCCCTTTTTGTGACATTGAACTTCTGGGGGTAATTCTTGATAATTTCGACTAATCCAGATCCGTCCAGTGTTGCAATTATTAGGATGTTTTTTTTTTGTTTTTTTTTTTCCATTTAAATTGAATTTGGGTCCAACTGACTGATATTTTTGGTATTTTATTTATGTTTTGATAATTATGAACGTGACCATTTGCTGGAAAAAGATTCCATCAGATTGGTCTCTGAAACATTTTGCTAAGTGGTAAAGTTCCTCACCACTAATTTTAGTTAATATTTCAGTTAATGATAGGTGTCTTAACTTTTTTATCTTAAATCTTTTTCTTTTTGTACGGATGTCCCTTGCCACAAAAACATTTCATGTTTTCTATCCATAAACTCTCTACTCTCTAGTTTTTGTGCTATGAACTCACGAATCCACCCTTCTATCTCTTTATTCTTTTATTTGTTTATTTTTCCGCTCGTTGTCATTTTTGTGCTTACTGTTTAAAACCTCTGGATTGAAGGGCTTGGCTCATATGGTCCAGTTGCTCCATCACCTTTAAAGCCTTTATCTTAAGGGCTCAGTGGCTGCCCCTTTGATCGTCGTACTTCTAGTTTCACGGTTCTGTCCCTGATGATGTCATTTTTTCTAAAAGTCTAATTATATTTATATTTTATGCCTTCTCTTATAAATTCTTATTTTTAAAGTTGTTTTATTATTTTTAAAATTAATTTTTACTAGTTTTTCAACATATTATAATTTTTATTTGTTAAAATTCACGTATTTTGTACGGATGTCCCTGGTCACAAAAACATTTTATGTTTTCTATCCCTAAACTCTCTACTCTCTAATTTTTTTTTTTTCTATGAACTCGCGAATCTACGCCTCTACCTCTTTATTCTTTTAGTTGTTTATCTTTCCACTCGCTGTCATTTTTGTGCTTACTGTTAAAAACCTCTGTCTTGGCCTCTGTCGCCGAACGATGGCCGATTGGTTAGGGTGCTGGCCACCAGTACTGGAGTTCGTGGCCCCACAGTGACATGGATGTTCATAGCCGTTCGGAATCGACTTTAAGCAGTAGGTCCCGGTCTCATTAGCTCTCGTGTTGCAAAAAGTAGACCATAGCACTCCAAATCAAACCAAACCAAACTGGCTTGGCCCATAGAGACCAGTTGATCCATCACCTTTAAAATCTTTAAAGCCTTTATCTTAAGGGGTAAAAATGTTATTTTATGAGAAGTAACATTATATTCTTGTTAAATGTATGCTTGTTAATCCCAACAATTTAAAGCAATAAAAGGAAAGAGAATTTAATCCGTTATGTTTTTTTATTTTTTTTTGGGGGGGGGGCGATGGGGAGAAAGGAGAGGGAGTCTCATATTTTATTCTATTCTAATAAAGATGATATTGAAAAGGAAGACAAGGGAAGTCTACATATTTTAGATAGTGATTCTCAACCTTTTTCAAGCTACCGGCCCCCTAAGGAAGGAAAAAATTTCACCCCCTTTATGAAAATACCGTAATTTAAAGCATAGGGAAGGAGAAATCTATATTATAAGAGGCATATTGAGTAATTTTTTTCAGTAGAGTTATATACATCAAATTTTCATGGTTTATGTTTGCCCGGTAGATAATTGTAGTCTATTTGTTCAAATTAAAATGGATAAAACTAACGAATGAATAAAAGAGTAATAATCATTTCTCTTTTTCATGCTCAACAAAATTTTGCATGAACAAGCCACAAGGAGCATCTAGGAGATAGGAAAGCAGAAAAAGGTCCAAATTTTGTAGATAAAGGGAAAGACATAATATGTTGTTCATTGTGCAAATCATAATCATCTTGTTACAAATGATGATGTAAAAATTATTCTAAAACGCATTTTTTTTTCGCATGCTGGAGTGTCTTTATACTTTTTCAATGTAAGCGTTAGAAAATGAAGATCACCTGACAAAGCCTTAAGCGATTGTGTCGCAAGATGGACTTCAAGAATTGAAGCATTAACTGCGATTCATTTCGGATACAAAGATATGATAAAATAACTAATAGAAATAATAATAAAAAAATAAAATAGTGAATAAGCAGCCCAAGACCTCAAAATTTCAATTCTTTTAACGTATTGTTTTCTAAAAGATCTTCTCTAATAACTAAACAAATATCCGCTGTCAAACTCAATAAATATAAAAGACGCGAAAACTTACCTAAGAAGAACTAGTTCAATTAAGAAATTCATTTAAAGGAATTAAAGATTCAAATTTAAAATAATCAAAAGAAACTTCGTCATATAAAAATTCCCTTTGAGGAGTTATGCGTTTCATTTTATAATAATTCAGAAGGAGTAGAATTAGAAATAAAAGGTTTTTGGTCTTTTTTTTTAATTTAATATTGCGCTCTTGCTTTCCCAAGCTCTATGCACCCACCCTCAGTTAGAGGCCCTACTGGTCCATATCTTAGTCATTCTTTTTAACAGATTCATTTTGGTTCTGATTGACGTATGATTAGGCCTTTAATTTTTTGAAAGTTTTTCGTGATAAATTCGCACATTCATGATCGGGAAAAGAAATCTTAAACTGAATATGCCTCTATTTCAACATGTAGAGGTGGACGAGTGATAAAACATTTACTTCTTTCGGATAATTTAAAAGCTTTTTAGCTGCTCCTTTTATTTTATGGAGCCGAAGATAGTGTATTTCTTGAGGCATATGAGCAAAAATTCTTTTTAACAGGCCATACGGTGGCCGAATAGGTAGAGTGTTGCACCTCGGTACTGGGGTACATAGGTTCAAACATCACTGCTAATATGGAAGTTCGTAGACATTGGGAATCTGCTTTAAGCAGTATGACTCGGTCCCATTAGCCCATGTGTTGCAAAACAGTAGACCGTAGCGCTCCAAACAAACCCTTCTAGCAGTTTTTCCGTCCCAGGTAAAAATGTAAAATGCAGCTCCCTTCCCCCCTTATCTAATAAAATTTCAATATAATAAAACGTATAATATTATATATATATATATATATATATATATATATATATATATATATATATATATATATATATATATATATATATATATATATATATATATATATATATATATAGTAAGACGGACTTCACGATGGTCCATAAAAATGACACCGTTTTAGTTAAAGACTCTCATTAACAGAACGTTGGAGGACGGGTTCCCACTTCATTATAGGGACAGGACAAACAAAGAGGTCAGCTAGCATGAAGTTATAATCCAAAGGCTCTTAACACCTTGGTCTATATATCAGTCAAAATCTGTGGTAAAATCTCTAGGAAAATCTGCCTCCGATAGCGTGCATCTCCTTTGTGTTTGGAAATTTTCTAAATTGTCCGCAAGGGCAACGTAGAATTATAAATAGTTAGACCCCTTCTCTGAGGTCGTAAACTGTAGCCCCAGTGGTCAATTTAGGTTAGGGGTTAAAAAGGGGAATGTAAAAGGAAGCGGGAATTTTTGCCCTTGACTT
>CM063501.1:169146341-169236341 GCA_032207245.1 Pardosa pseudoannulata
CTTGTGTTCTTCCTTTTCGTTACAATTGTTTTCTGAGATGAAACAGATAGCAAGAATTGTTCTGCTATTATCTCCCGTCCCTTTCCTTGCCGCTTTCGTAAATATATAGTAATCAAACTCCATTCAAGTTGTTCTCATGTTTATCAAGTTAATCCCCTTTACTCCTTTTAACCCTGTGCTTGTCCAGTTCATTTCATAGGATATACACATTTAATGCTTTGTACGCTTGTATATCGCATATCATACAGAATAGGCAAAGGGTTAAAGACCATTTGATTCAAAATTTCTGTTCCAATGTGGCGTCTCGTTTCGTTGCCGTGCCATGTTTTTATTTTTCTGTATCAGATTCGGTTCCCGACCATGTCATTTTATCTGTTCTTTTTTATTTTTGTATTTTCAGTCACTCTTTGAACTCTGCTAGGTTCCTGACACCTCTTTTGTTTACTTTCCCTTCTAAAAATATTAAGTTAAAAATATAAAATATTATTAAAAAATATATAATAGGTTCTTAATTCCTATTCGTCTATTCTATTTTTACGAAATTATTTTCAGTCCCATTTATTCCTAGTCTTTTTATTATTTTTATTTAGTTATAATTATTATCTTATTTAATTTTTTTTTTCCTTCAGCAACCATATGTTTATCTGACCTTGCTTGCTGTTTATACAAGTGGTATCCATACCATTAGCGAGATTTGAACTTACAAATTCTTTACCGTAAGGCAGAGCATTAACTGTTCAGCAACAGTCTGTCTCTCGTAAGTCATATATTTTCGAAAATGGAAAAATAAGGAGACAAAATTTTATGATCTGAAACTCGCGAATGCAGTATGTATTGAAAGGAAAAGGAGGGAATAAAAATTATAAAAAGGAACTTCGAAATAGCTTTTCGTGATTCGGTATTAAAGAACGATATTTTTCACACTGTATAGTTTTATACACTCTATACTTCATGTTATGCTTTTTGATTTTTATTGTCTCCATCAAAGTACCATGCACCTCCATACTTAGCATCGCGTTATTTCTCCACGGTGGGAAATGAATTTTCGTCGTGGTACATCAACTGGCCATCTTATTGGACATGTGCTTGGCAGATGAAGTAGCTAGCTTGACAACGTGGAGCGATAGATTTAGACCATGTTGTTAATTGCTGGAGGACAATAACATTGGATAGATCTAGATAGTTTGAACTGAGACAGCCTTGACCAATAATTGGCTGTAGAGTTTGAGAATCTTATGTTACGAGGTTTAGGTGGTGCAGTTTTTCATAACCAGGTACTCCATGAAAACCAATTACATTGACCCTGACCTTGACCTTGCGCTAATCAATCGTATCAAACTCAAAATTCAACGTAGGACCAAATAAAGAAGGTTACGTAGTAACGTGGGCCTCGAAAATTTGAAATTTCATTATTATGTAAAGTAGTCTAGCTTTTTTTTCAACCAGTACAATATATATATATATATATATATATATATATATATATATATATATATATATATATATATATATATATATTTAAATCTTTCGAAGTATTCTGCATTTACGTGTTTTCATGTCGGGAAATTTCTTCTCCTTGTTTTTCTACTTTCGAAAACATTTGGCTTTTGAGAGACAGACGGTTGCCAAAAAGCTAGCACGCTTCTTTTCGGAAAACTGTAGGTTCGAATCTCACTGATAGCTTGGAAACGTTCTCAATATACATTAAGGAGTAGGTCCTTGTCTTATGCTCTCTCATGTTTAATATATATATATATATATATATATATATATATATATATATATATATATATATATATATATATATATATATATATATATATATATATATATATAGTTTCTCCAAACAATATAAAATTTAATGCACTTTTGCAAAGGGTTGTTTTTTTCTTGTCTATTTTTTCCCTCTCTTTCCTTCATTTATATCGAAGCATCTAGCTTGTACGTTTTGACAAACAATGTGCAGATTTTAATCGCATTTTCAAATTATACGCGGATATGTTAAGATTGTACGATTTGAAACTGTTTTAAATGGATTTTGAAATAGATTTTTTTGCTTTCAAAATTTCTATATTATATTAGAATTTCTATTTGTGTGTAATCCCACAAATCTACATTTTTATTTAGATCGTGATGGACTTTTGAGGTACTTGACCTTCAAGTTAAAAATAAAATCACCGCTTACATAAAATTTCGTAAAAAACATAGGTGTCCATACTTAAGGAGGTAGAACGACCGCCGAGTAGTACGGAGCTACCTTTCTATTTCGGAGTTCGTGGGTTTGAATCCCACTGATGACCAGGGCCCGACTTACAGAAATGGGGGCCCAGGGCAAACCCATTCATCCGGGTCCCCCTCATTCTGCTGAACGCAGGTGGTGGCTACGGGGTGATTGTTATGTAGCCTCCACACTATGGCCAATTGTTCACCACTTCCTGATGGTGACCTTGATTGATGGTTCACCGGTTGCATCCACACGCTGGGACACTACATGAGCCAAGTTTGTAGATTCGTCCGTAGGGTCTACTGCGCACTTTAGTTGCGCATCTGGCTGCCTTTGATCTTTGGAGAAAAACCGCCTCCGAAGCCATCGTCTGCCACCATCGACCACGATAAGCCATACCCCCTCCAGACGGTGGTGATGGCTTGCAGTGGACCATAGTGTGGAGGGGCCTTTATATGTAGTGATGTATAAACTGTGGCCCTTGGGCCTGTTTTGGCCAGCAGAGCCTTTAAAGTTTACACACCAATGTAGTTAGTAAAATAAGATTAGTTTAAAATAAAATGAAAAATTATAAAATAAGTAAAGTTATAAAAAAAAGTTTTAAAAAGTCCTGGAAGGTAAAGCGTATATTAGAATTTTGTAAGTCCTAACCCGAGGAATTTTCCTGCATAAAACAGAATGTAGCTGCGTGTTCTACATTTTTTGCAGGCACTTACATTTGTGAACAAGCTCTCTAATGATACTGAGTAAGTCAAAAACTAAAAGAAGAAATTGTCAATAATTAAAAGTGAATTTTAGACATACGCATCACATTTTTAAATTGGAATGACAATTAATTTGGGGGGCCCCTTTTGACTGGGGTCCGGGCGCTTGCCCTGTCGGAAATCAGGCCCTGCTGATGACATAGATGTTCGTAGCCATTTCTATTCGGTCTCGGTCCCAGCCTAATGTTGCCAAAAATTGATAGCAGTGCATCAAACCAATCCATATAAAGAGTGCTTATATTATCGAACGTTGCATTCTCTACATGCATTTATAACTTTAAAAACTTTTTGCAATGTTTTAATTTCACATCGAAATGTTACGTATTGAGATTTTTATGTTTACCCACATTGCAGTTTCAACAAAACTGTTATGCTTTATAGATTATAGATGGTTAAATTTAATCAATATTGACACTCAGGGCCCGACTAAGATACTTTTGTGCCCTCGACCCCCATGCAAATTTATAGCGACAAGTTATCATAATTACAGTCATATAAAAATTATAACATTGAATTAGCAAACAGATTTAAGAAATTAGCATTAAAGTAATATTCAAAATCAAAAACAAAAAATTTTCATTTTACGTAATCATTATTATCTCTGTTTAGCCATGTTAAAAATTAAGGACTTTTAAAGACCTAGAGTGACCCACTTTATTTATTTTTTTCCTTGTCACACTCACAAGCTCTGTGGTGCAGAAAATAAATAATAATAGAATTAAAAATAATTTAAATTGATGAGATGATTTAATGGTTTATAGTGGTAGGTTGCTAATAATCTGTCTTATAAATATGCAATAACCCATAGGATAAAAAGAGCACCAGGTTCGTTGAGGGAATTAATTATCAGGTAAATAACAGTAAAATTAAAGTAAATAGGAAACAATAGAGTTCATGACAAACACAATTACCTCGTACAATAATTTATTAAAACTTAACGATGGTAGCGTATGTTTGCCATTTTTCCCCACTTAATATGTGTTTCAATCACTCGACTAAATTTTCGTGCTCCCTAAGATTTTCGTGCCCAGGGCACGTGCCCCAAGTGCCCGTGCGATAAACAGGCCCCGTTGACACTTCCAAGAGAGTAAATTAGCCCTCGTGTTGCAAAAAAGCAGACCGTAGTGCTCCAAACCAAACCCAAGATAGTAAAATGCACTGAACGAACCAAGAGAAAACCAAAGCACTGGACCATAGAAATGAAGGTATATAAATTGATAAATAATATACCATTTAAGATCAAATGTGTAACATTAAACTCTATATTTTAAAAATAGGATTAGTGATATATATTTGAAATTTCATGAATATCTGTAGCAGTAATTTTAGCTGAAAAAATGTGAAGTTTGAAGTTAATGATAAAAATCTTTTTTTTCTCCCTCTGAAATACACACACACAAATATATATATATATATATATATATATATATATATATATATATATATATATATATATATATATATATACTGTTTCATTATAGGTATTTATTTTTTCCGAGGCTGTGACCTTTCATTGCCTTTCCTCCGATAACCAACTGACAACTTTAAGATCGTGCTCCCTTTGTTTCTACAACATAAATTGGCCATCAAGCCTTACGAGGGATTTAAACCCTCCAGCGTGGCAGGCTAATATTTCAACCATTATACTAAGCGACCTTTCTAAAATAAACATGAAGTAGGAACGCTGAGAGTTCTGCTACTAAAATATTTGTATATAAACTCTTACCGAGAGACTTTTATCGTTAATGAATATAGGTATTTTAAATGAAAGATAATAATAATAATAATAATAATAATAATAATAATAATAATAATAATAATAAATCATTGGTGTATATATATATATATAATAATAATAATTTTAAGTTATGAAGTTATGATAATTAACAATGATTGTGATTAAAATTTCCGTAACGCTTGAAATAAAAACGTACAATAAAAGGTTTTTAAAATTAATTTTAATTTTAATTAATTAATTTATTTTTTGTTTGGGAGAGGGGGCTATATACAACTGTTATACAGGTCTAAGTTAAGGCTTTTTCGAAATCTAGAAAGCACTTTATTTTAACATTTGTACTTATGAGTATACTTTCATAGTATATATATATATATATATATATATATATATATATATATATATATATATATATATATATATTACATTTTATGTAAGGGGCACGCACCATGATGAGCTAAATCTTTAAATTATCTTTCCACAATCTTAATGCTTATAAAAACTTTTGGAGAAGATTTTCTCCTAACTCCTTACCCTTGGCCTTTTCGCATTATAGTTAACTTGCATCAGAATCACATTTCTAAAAATAAATAGAAAATTTATCAATAAGATATTAATTATATCATAAAAAATAAGTGAAAATGATTCAGATTTATATCATGAAATTCATGATGTTGTAAGTCATTATATCATGTTTATACCAGATTTTTTTTACCGACCATAAATTTATTTTTAATTGAAAATGTTTATTGAATTTTATGATAATTATTGTTTTTATTCTTTCATTTGTTTATTCTAATCAGTAGGACACACATGTTTGCTATATATAAAATAATTTGATGAAAAAGATCATCTAAAACGTTGTAAAATAATTTCGTGAATTTGTTTCAATTAAAAAGTCGCACTCAAAAATCTATTATTTTGAGAACTTACTTCTTTTAAACGTTATAATAAAAATTCTTTTATTGCAGTTTTTGCATGTACTTTTCCAATCACAGTAATTAAACAAAAGTTCTTGCGAATATGATTTCTGAATGATGCACAGATTTTCTTAGTTGTTTCTATTAAGAAAGGATTAATAATTCTCTAAGTCCAAAAACTACGTTGAATTATTCTGTTAATAAATTGTTGTTCATTATTACATTGAATAATTTCTTTAATAAAATTCATTGTATTGGCGCCGCTCTTGGCAATAAAAATTTCGTTGGCGGCAAACCGGGGTTACACGTTTGCTGGGGGGACGGAAGCATTTGGCATCCCATAGGGGGGACGACATAACTATGGTTGCTTGCTTGGCCGGTCCAGTAACATCGAAGCAGTTCTCTCTCTTAGACGATTATTTTCGCCTTATGTGAATCATAATAGACGAAAACAGGCTTTATCTATTGTTTCATGGACGAATTGAGTCTGGACTCGCGTAACCGTCAATAAGATTTAGTCTTAACTTGAATTACTTATGTTTCCGTTCTGCAAACACGTGTGTGACTCAAATGATGTGTGCAATGTTTTGATGAGTTCTTTCGTTTAAGAAAATGACCACTTGACCATTTATGAAGCCTATGTTTAATCCGGGGGTTGGGATCCCCGGTGGCCCCCCAAATGATCCCTTTTATTCATCACCATTTTCATCTTATTTTAGGAGACACACTCCTTACTTTGGGCAACCAGATTATAGGATTTATGAAATGAATAAACGTCTTCAGCAAAGGACTGAAGTAAGTAAAAATTAATTTTTTTATGGAAATTAAATTTTTTTCTCTCTCAAGTTTATCAATGTTATGATGTACCAAATAAGCTATTTCAACATTTTTAAAATCTGATTCTTTCGTTGGTTTTTAAACTTTTGTGTATTGGAACAGTATACATAATAGGTATTATATACATAGTTGTTCTGTTATTTAAATTCTACGTTCTTATATATTTTATAATATTTGATTCCTACATAAATATACTTCATCACTTAAATTTGAATCAAAAGTGTTATACTTGTTTTTGATATTAGTATTATCAAAACTTATTGAATTGTGATTTGTATTTTAGTTCATAGCATCTGCTGAAACTAAATTTTTATGCTAATTTTAATATTAAGTAATTTTCAGATATGTGATAATTTGCTAACCAATTATACTAGTGAGGCAAGGTAACATTTTTATTGTGTTTGTATTTTCATAAAAACTAATGTATCATAAATATCCACACTTTGTGTTTATTTCATACTACTTCAGGGATATCACTCATGAAATTTTAGTGCTGATGAATACTGAGGGGAATTTGTTAATTACTAACTAATCAAATATACGATAAATATTGTTAAACATGTGGTGAGAATTTATCTCTTAAATTCTTTGCTGCAAATTCATCGTATGTTGTCACAAGTGTGAAAAATTGTTATTTTGCATGAAATAATAATTGCTTTAAGAGTGTGAAAAGATTTAATTTGGACCATTTTTGAAGCAAGGTAAATTATTTCAGTATATTTGTTTTGCTTTTACATCACAGGTTATCATCCTATGTACAATAAAAAATCTCTATGCAGGTGTTATTATCCATTATTCAAACCTAATTTTAAACAATATTCAACCGACTATGAATTGGGAATTTAGTTTTTTATCTAACAAAAACTATAAACAAACTGTATTATCAATGCAAAACTAGCACATTTAAAAGAATGTGGAAATAATCTAAAACATTGCATTTCCTATGTGTTTTTCTTCAACCTATTAAAAATTTGATTTTACTTTTCAGGAGAGTGATAATTTATGGTGGGATGCCTTTGCTACAGAATTTTTTGAGGATGATGCTACCTTAACGTTAACCTTCTGTCTAGAAGATGGTCCTAAGCGCTATAGTAAGAAACATTTTCTATTCTTGTGTTATTGAGAATTCCAGTTGTCTAGATTTTAATAAAAAATCCATTTCAAAAAAAGGATTTACTTATTTGTAAGATTTTATGATATTTTATCTATATAGCATGTTCTAAGCAGGGTTGGCAAAAACCCGGGTTTTTTTTTTTCAGAAAAAACCCAACCCAGTGGGTTTTTTCAGGGTTTTGGAGGTTTTTCAGGGGTTTTGGGCTTTTTTCGGGTTTTATCAGGGTTTTTTCTATACTTTAAAGGATTTTAGATGCTTTTTTGGGGATTTGAAAACTATTCAGGTTTTATGTAATCATGTGTATTCAGGTTTTATGTTTTATTCAGGTTTGTTATGTAAGAGGACAGGATATATAATTATTGTATGATTAAAAAAAACTAAAAATGTTAATAACTTTTTAAAATTGAAAAATTTAAAAATCAATTTTAAATTATGCAGGAGAAATTTTTGTCTAAATTAAAGGAAATTTTAAAATAAATTTTTTTCATATTATAAAATTTTTCTAACATCAAAAAACTAGTTTTGAATGGCGATTATTTTATACTAAAAGTTGGTTTTGAAATAGTTGCATTTGAAGTTTTTTCTTTTCAATAAAATGTATTAAATTATTGCTCTATACTTATAAGCAGTATTGTGTTATTAAAGCATTTAGAAGATATTTTTTTAGTTAATTTGTAAGTTATATATGATAAGTAGTAGAATTAATTATATATATATTATCCCCATGTTTATTATTTACAGTTGTTATACATATTTTTTACCCAATTTTTCTTGTCCATTTTTCGATTAATTTTATCACATGTAATACTTCAATATTCTTATTTTTTTTCTTCATACATTCTTATTAACTTTGTTTAATTTAGATAACTATTTTTCCCTGAAAAGTTTTTAAGTTTTTGTTTTTTCTAGCAGTTTAGATCCCCTCAAATTAAAAAAAAAATTCTAGGATTATTGTCAAAGATGAAATATGTAATATATATTATAGATTTAATTCAATATATTTATTATTAGTCTAATATGTGGAATTTGAAATAAAGATTTTGAGAACCCAATTTTGAAAAAACCCACTTGGGTTTTTTCAAGTGGTTTTTTTTTTTTTAAAAAACCCATCCTGGTTTTTTCGGGTTGGGCAAATAAAGCCAACCGTGGTTCTAAGGGCGAAAGGGATGTTGAATTTCAGTTTTTCAATTTTTAACGATATTCTTATCATGAGAATGTATAAATTTGTTGTATGAAACATATAAAACATTAAAATCCATTAGAAAAAAAAAATGATTAAAATGCAAGTCTACAATATTCCTTTAAAAATGCTCTCAGTGCACATCATACTAACCAATTGCTTTTATTTTTTTTCATTTCATCTTTAGAGTTTATATAAAAATAAATCTGAGTATCGATTTTTACTTATGTTGAATACTTTTTATATAAAACAGTTATTTTGAACTATCATACAGCCTGTCATATGACGCGATCAGTTAAATTTTTAATTTTCCAGTAAATAAAATTGTAAAGTACTTTATAGGAGTCAGGTAAAAAACTGGTTTGTTTCTTGGCTGAGAATTATGTTGTAATAAAAAATAATCAATGATTAAATTTAAAACTATCACATATGTACCTAATCTATTATTTAAGCCAAATATAAAAGAAAATTATTTACTTAATATCTAAATTGAGTGATAAAACAAATGAAAATAATGCAGACATCATTTGAATAATTTAAGATAAGAAATGATTAAATGAGATGGTTAAAGGAATGACATCATAATGCTAGAGAAAAATGTAATTTTTACCTATTTATTATGCTACAAATTGATAAATTTAATCGGCTCTCTTAACGGGAAAAATAGGGTTTGAAATAATGGCATTAAACGCTCGATAAGGAGGTAAGGGGTGGATTTCGAACGTTTTAAAGTCGACATTATTTTTCGCTGTGATATGAAGCATATTTATAACAATTTATTTTAGAATTGGATCTATAGTTAAGAGAAAAATAAACTTTACTTGCTTTGAATTCTGCTAGCCTTAGCTCATCAAGATTCCAATATGGATGCCTCTCCATTCCAGATCCAACCGCTTGATAAATTAGAGGACAGACGGACAGATAACTTAGGCTATTATTATATATAGGGAATGATACAATGTTTTAGCACCTGATTTGCCATTTCATGGTATTAAGTCCTCTGTAACTTTAGAAAATATTTTGTGACTTTTTCAAAAGCATACCCAGACTTTTTGACAAACACATTAATAGGCAAATTCCAAAATTTTGAATAAGAAATTCATAAAAGTAATTGTGTTATTAAAGAAAGGTATTTTGATAATGAAGCATTTACCTAACTTGATTTTTTCAGAAAAAATATTTTCATATTTTGGTCAAATTCTGTTATTTTGGAAGTCGCTTGTCTCTCTTGAAGTAAAAGTTAGAATTTGTGCTTCAAATCAATAAATATAATAGTCTTTAGACTAATATCATACAACATTCATTTATGAACATTATAGAAGTTCCATATTATGCACAAACATATTTCTTAGATTGAATAGATATCAAATTTTATGCCAAATATTTGCAAGTTAAATAGTATTGATATAAAATTTTGAAGTGATCTCTGTGGTGTGTCAAAAATTCTTGCACTTTAGAAAAGTATGGTACTAACTCTTCACCTTCCTACTCTTTTTCCTTATAAATATATATAAACACTTTCTTCACAATCTGAAAAATAAGATTTTCAGTTATGAGGTTAGATATTTTTTTCTTTCGATATTTATAACGTTTCTTTAATCATTAAGTGTTAATAAAATTACTGGAAATGTATAAAGGTATTAAAATCATCACAATATTACTAAACATAAGGTAGAACTTGGTAATATAAATACCTTATGAAATTTTTAATATTTCTGGTTATTTTATTGTCTTAGTAAATTCCAGTAGTGTTAATTTTAGTTATTGCACAGCCTATTTGTAACAGCTTAATGTAGTGTTGTTAATTTTCAACATTAACAGACATGCCAACTACTTCAGATTCTCCGGAGCAGCCCATGAAAAATGAGAAAATTTAATAACTCCCGAAATTTCTCCGGAAAATAAAACTTTTAAACAGATAAAACATTATAATTCAGCAATTAAATACAAAGTTTTGCAAAAAGTAATGCTGAATATTACTCTTTCCACACGGTAATGATGCATGTTAAAGAGTTTTCAGTACTGTGCGGAAAAGCCAAACTGAATTTAGGTCAAATTTGAGTAGACAAACTCTAAAATCCCTGATGATAGAAAAACGGAAATATTTTAATTAGGTTCAATGTTGCTATAAGAAGCGTTGTTCTGAAAAATAAGTTGTTAAAGCTAAAAAATCTACTCATAAATTTTTAAATGCATAAATTTTAATTTACCTGTTACTATTTACTACAGTGTAAATATTTTAATTTTAATTTAGAAACCAGTAATATATATGTACTCATGTATAATCTGTAATTAGCATGTTAAAATTTCAAACCACGCTGTTACTCCAGACAAAAGTGGCTGAATGTTGGCATGTCTGCATTAAAAGGAATGTTGCTTCAATATCTGTTAAAATTAACATTACTTTAACACCTAAATTTGTTATTTTTCAGCAATTGGCCGAACTCTTATTCCTCGTTACTTTCGGAGTATCTTCGAAGGTGATGTCACTGATTTATACTTTAGTCTCAAGCATCCAAAAGAGTCTTTCCATAACACAACCATAACCTTAGACTGTGATCAATGTACAATGGTTGCTCACCATGGGAAGCCCATGTACAATAAAGTAATTATAGCTTTTTATAATATAAATTATTTTGTTTATGTTTATATTCATATGTAAGCCAAAAAAGAAATGTAAAATTTCTTATATGGAATATTTATGAATTCTAGTAGCTTATATAGTACAAAATTGCAAATATATTGTACAATATTTAAAAAATTAGGAATATTGAAATAAAATCAGCTTCTTTAAAGAGATTAATGGTTGTAAAGTCAGAATGATAATTTTAACATCTTATTTTATTGATTTTTCTATATATGTGTTGAGTTTAAAATTTAGATTAATTTTAAGGTTTTTTTAGTCATGTTTAATTGAAAAAATTTGCTAATCTATTTTATAATATGTATGATTGCATAAAAATTCTGTTAACTACAATTTAAAGGCTATTTTCCTGGGAAATTACAATAATTCTCACAGAAAATTACTATTAATTTTTATTAATTATAATTAGTTGTGCCACTAAAATTCAACTAACCACTTGATGTTTCACAAAAAGTTTTACTGGTGTGAGAATTTAAATGTTGGCAAGTATAAATTTTAGATTGCACAGTGTTTCATTTAAGAATTTATAATGTTTTCCATCAATTTATATTCTCTCATTTTGCATATTTATGATGTGTTTATGCATACAGCAGAATTTTCATCTATCTTTTTTCAAGGGGGATAGAAACGGAAAATGCTGAATGTAAAATATCAATGCATGGGATAATTGATGTAAAAATTTAGTAAATTGTGTGACTATGAATAAATTATTTACAACTAGAAGTTCATAGCACTTTTTGAATTATAACTTAGAATGATGCTTAATATTTTTAAAGTTATTTAAATTGAATCCTTATGTTCAAGTTGATTGCTGGACTGCAATAAATGGTCATTCTATTGGCTATGCCTCTGAAACAGTATTACGGTGCTCATACACAAATTAGTATGAATTTGACAAAAATTCTTGCACTTTAGAAAAGTATGGTACTCACTGAGGATTAAAACCCCAAACTTTATTCTGAGAGTTACTTGAAACGTGATTGTAATAAAATTCTCAAAAATAAATTTTGTACAGCCTACTGCTTTGACCTTATTAGTGTATTACTCTTTCTTTTCTTTTTTCTTTTCTTTTCTTTAAAAAAAAAAAAATGTATGATTTTGAATCTATTTGCTTTTTACATTTTGTCATTTTCATTCATTTTCAATATTTTTTTTCCCTCTAGATATTAGGTGGGCAATATCCAAATGAACTTATGAAAGAACAGCTTGCAAAAGATAATGCTGTTGTTGTAAGTTTTTATATTATATTATTTAATACATAAAAGCATTTTATTTTTGAAAAAATTTTTAAAACCTTCTGTCATTTTCTTTATTTTTAAAAGCATTTGTTGTTATGAATAAAGAAGGTACAACTGTATTGCTCTAAAATTTCAGGATTTATTATATAGACTATTCAGATTTTTACAAATATAAAAATATATGGAAGAAATATATTTTGAAGTTTGTTTCTAATTATTTTCTGCATTTTATTGAAAGACTACATAGCTTGAAGGTTTTAAAAGCTTGTAAATAAATAATGTAAGGTATTTCAAATTACATGTAACAAAAAATTTATAAATGTTTAATATCCTGTAACATCTGAATATGATTTTATTGAAAATTTGTTAAATAAATGTGTTGCCAGAGAATTAAAAAATATAAGCATATAAATAAAAGTAACTTAAAATGATTCTTCTCTTAATTTAGAGGGTTTTAGTTGATTTTTAAAAGTATATAATGCAGGATATGATTCCATTTAATTATGAATATTTTTTAAAGAAATAAATGCTTTATCTTGTATTTGCAATAAATGTATTTGCAACTTGCTGGTTTTTTTTTTTATTTTTTTTTTTAATTTTAACCACATTTTAGGCTTATAATTTAGGGTCCTAAATGAAGGTTATTTATATCAAAATGTAAATTAATTTATAGATTTTATGGCATGGAACAATTTAAAAAATAGATTCTCATATTCAAAGAATGAATAATACATTTTATTTTAAAGACATTAGACATTATCGTTACATTGTATAAATGGAAATGTTCCCGTGTTTTTGCAAAGTCATTTAAAAAAAAAAGCTTAGGTACGTACAAAAATTTAAATATTTAGCTTCTTGACCCAAATAAAATGTTGAATATTTTTAATTTTGTAAATCATGCTGTTATTCCTAACAACAATTCCTAGATTTAGCATAATGTTTTTTATTTGACAAAAATGGCCTATATATATTATATAGTCTAAACGACAGAATAAATTGCATTCTTTGAAAACACATTTTGAACTCTATCAGAGAAAGTAAGTCACTTAAATGGTTTTTAATTATTTTTGTATGTTATTAAAAGAATAATATTTTATATTTTAAAGTATTAAAATAGCTATTCTAAAGATAAATTTCCAAAATAGGATGCAAAAAAGAGTTAAAAACATATAACTATACATTAATTTAGAATCAATTTGACCTGCTTAAAATCTTCCCATTGTTTAACTGAATTACCATGCAAAATTTCATCAAAATCCGTCCAGCTATTTTGAACTACTTGGTGAACACAAATACATACAGAGGATCAAATATTGTTCATTTATTTCACTATAAACTTTTAATATTTTATTAATCGGTAACAATATCTTTCTATGCTGGATTAACCACTGCGCCCTAGATATTTTCTTATCAGGCTTTCTCCCTCTTTACTAGAAATGGATAAAAAAATATAAAACAATAAAACAAAACTAAGTAATGAGTGGAAAACTGAAATAAATCATAAATTTTTATTATTAAAAACATATAAAACAATAAATTTTAGTTTTTCTAGGAAAAGGGTTGAACATATTAATATATATTAATGCAAATAAACTGTATTTAAAAATTCTGTTTTCTTGTCTTAATTCAGCATGATTATCAGTTTCATCGTATTACCCGAAACATTTTGTTCAATTCATGAAAGAGCTAAAAAATTTAATTTTTATTGACGTAGTGAGTTTTGTATTTGTAAATAATTTTTTATACCTTTTACACCAGATATTTGGTATAGGCATAGTTAAATATATTTGCAATAACGTTTCTATATTTGGAAATAAGCATATGTACAAAAATATATAGCATTTTAAAAGCAGTAAATTTCTGTTTATTTGCTTATTATACAAACAGTAAACTATCTTATTTACAAATCTTTTCAAAATAGCTGTTTGACTGAGTTCTAGACTACGTTGTCTATGTGTTGATCCAGCCCTGACTTGTCTTATTTGTAAAATTTTCTAAGTACTAATAGTTTATGTAAATTTTGATTTTTCTGAGCTGTAGAAATGTAACTTTGGCAGCATTCTTTTAATATATATATATATATATATATATATGTATATTTACACTATATATATCGGATATTGAAATTCTATACTTATCTCTATATATATGACGCATTTGTTGTCTGTATGTTCTCTTATAACTCAAGATCCAGACAACCAAATAACGTGAAATTTGGTACACGTACACAAAATTACATTGGGAAGGTTCTTAAACAGGTTTTGTTCCATCCCAACCTCACTCTGGCCTCCTCCAGCCTAATGTAGTGCTCCATGTGCCTGTTCTGAGCCGTGTGATAATGAACCAAAAAAAAAGAAAAAAAAGGAAATCATGCAAGTTGGTCATTGAGAGTAATTTTGAATGTTTTTGTGATGATGTCTCTATACATATAAGACGCATTGGTTGTTTGTCTGTTCCCTTATTACTCAAGATCCAGACAATCAAATAACGTGAAACTTAAGACACATACAAAAAATTACATAGGAAAATTTCTTAAACAGCTTTCGTTCCATTCGAACCTCACTCTGGCCTCCTTCAGCCAAAAGTAGTGCTCCATGTAGGGTGATATGGGTGAGGATGTCTTCATTCCAAGAATATCTATCATTCCCTCAGACAACACTAATTCTAGAGAATACAGTTCCCTTTGAAACTATGCTTTGCCATGACAATCAACAAGTCACAGGGCCAGTCTCTTGGGATTGCTGGTATAGACTTGCAGACAACATGCTTTTCTCATGGGCAGTTATATGTGGCCTGCTCCAGAGTGGGCAAAGAGGAAAATCTTTTTGTACACACTCCAAATGGAACTGCCAAAAATGTTGTCTATCTCATTGCTTTAAGAATAATGTACCCTTTTATTGCATGCAAATAAACAAAATTATACACTTCTACAGAAAACCTTATTTTAAACCCGGACAAAGTCGGGTACTTGCAGCTAGTAGTTTTATATATATTGTAATTTCTATGTAGTATTCTATTGGGATTTATATGAAAGTAAGGTGAAGAACTTCCCCCATTCTTCAGCCTGTTTATGTATGATAGATAAACATTCCTTTCCTTTGATAATTTGAGCATGTTTTTCAGATTTCATATCTAGAGACATTATGGTTGTATATGATGGTCTTCCTTAAAATTAGACTTATTTTTGTTTAATGTTATTCAAGGTTTCAAACATATTTTATTTATTTTTAGGTCTGTACAGAAGGTCGATTGATACTGGAATTTACATTTGATGATCTAATGCGTATAAAATCTTGGCATTTTGCTACGAGGCAGCACAGAGAATTAGTGCCACGTAGTTTAATTGCATTACAGGTAACTATTGAACATTGCTGGTATTTTAAATATTCTTGCAAGATAATTTTTAAGCTTAATTTATAAAGTTTTGATTCATTGTTTGAAGCTATGAACACATCTATTTTATAATTCATAGCATTGGTTTTTAAATATCTTAAGTTCATGCAGCAAATGATTCATGGTTTCATAGTCCCTAAATATTATGCACATTATACTCCTAATGATTTTATAAAAAGTAAGATTTGTTATTTTGTTTGTAGGCTATTAATTGACTGCAGTTTGTTAGTCTTATGTCCCTGTGGAATATTAGAATAAATGTTTTCCCCCTGTGTGATTAGTAATTCTGGGCTATTCAGTTATCTTTCTGTTAATTTACATGTTGTAAATGTAGTGCTATATATATATATATATATATATATATATATATACATATACATACATACATACATACATACATATACCGTTTAAACTTAACTATAAACTTAATTTAAGGGAATGTTTTAAAATTGAAAGGAATTTATTCTAGACTTTTGTAGCTAAATATTTACTACAGCAATTAAATTTTAAAAACACACCACATTTAAGGATGTATGTATGAGTTATGTTTATGAAGAGGTACTTGCAGGTGTTATTAAATTTTCACAAAAAAATTGTTTATCTAGTGAAGAAAAATTGGTTCATTTATACATAGTTTATTCTCTATAGACTCTGGAATTATATTAAGCAGAGAGTTAAAAAACAATTCTTTATACTGTAGGCTCAACAGCAAGATCCAGCTATGCTTGAACAGTTATCTAAAAATATCACAAGGCAAGGTCTTACAAATTCTACTCTCAATTATCTCAGGGTAAGGCATTCTTCAACATAATTGCATGTTAAATCCATTATCTATTTTTAGATTTTGGATTGAATCCTTGTAGTAGCGCATTTTATAAATCTTAACTTATTTAGTTTTTTAAGGCCTGAAAGTCATTTTAATCACTTATTGATATCTCTTAACTAATTTATTAATGTCTTAACTGAATGATAATTTTAAGTTAGCATATTAAATTTTTACTCATTTAGTGAGTTTCTAATTTATATAAATAGATATGTTAATGTGATATCTGTTACATGGTGATTATTCTATTTATAAAAAGTATATTTTGAGTTATCTGTGATATTGAAAACATTTTGGTTTTTGTAGTTATGTGTGATTTTGGAACCTATGCAAGAGCTTATGTCACGTCACAAAGCGTATGCTCTTAGTCCACGAGATTGCCTCAAAACAACTCTCTTTCAAAAGTGGCAAAGGATGATAGCTCCTCCTGGTTAGTTTAGTCACTATTATTTTTATTTTTTACTAGTTTAATTTCTATTAATCTATTTTAGTGTAAAAGTTTTATGTAAAATAATGCTGATATAAGAGTTTAATGAATAAAATTTGATTCTATAATTTTGGATTTTAAGCTGGTTAAGGACAGGACATAAATTTTCTTTGTATTATCATAGATTGCTTAATACATGTAATTCGTCTCATCTTAAAACCTTTTTGATGTCTGTAATTCTTAGTTTAAAATTTATAACAAGTTTTGCTTTGAATTCATTTGCATAATTTAGTGATAATTTTACCAAATTGAAAATTTAAATATTGAAGCTCTGAAAATTTTGAAGGGATGAAAAAAAATTGAAACATGAAATATGGATTTTAATGTTATATTTACCCAAATATGTTCACTGTAATGTATTTTATTTATAAATGTAAATTTAGCCCTGTTGATCTAAGATTAGATTGTAGGTCAAAGTGAATAGCAATAAAAATTTATTCAATTAAGATTTAAAAATAAATCATTTGGAAATCTTTAATATGTAAAAAGTAATCAGTAGGCTGTTATTTATTACATTTTTTGTTTATATAAAAGTATATAATTGCTTTTTAAAATGTAGATTAAATATTAAAAAATTAATGTATTATTGGTTATGTCTTTTTATTGTTTTACACAAAAAATTGAATTGATTTTTTTGTTCTTTTTTACAAGCACTGTATTTATGATTTTTGTACTTTTATTATTTTTATTTGTGTGTGAGAGTGTGAGTGGTTGTATGCAAAAAGTTCTTTTTCAAAAAGAATAAACAATGCATACAGAAGCTGAGTGGCTTATGGAGCTGGGTTGCAATAGCTTATTTATTGATTAATCTCATTAGGTGCTACTCACCGTGCTGGTCCCAATGACTTTAAAATGCAGCAGGATTTAGGTACGTCTAAAAAATTAATCTTCGATCTCATGAATTTGACCTGGGTAAAATATGGTGGTGGTTTCTTCCTTTTTTTTTTTTTTTTTTACCCCCATAATTTTCAAAGCAAATAACTCTTATCAAGCGTACTTAAAGTATGCTTCATCTGAACATATTTGTCTTTTAAATATAGCAGCTTATTTAAATATTTCTGTTTTAAATGAGAATTATCTATTTTATATACATTTTAATTCAGGGCTTCAAACCGGAACTGAACTGAAAATCAGAAAAAAAAAAAAAAAAACACATTCTTTTAGTCAGAACAAAAACTGAAACTGAACTGAGAATAATATCTGTTTATTTCGGTTCAATATATCTTCATTCATTTTGTTACTGTAACCAACTGATCAATATTTTCCAATTTAATGTCATATAATTATGTGTATATTGCTTCTCAATTTCCATTTTTTATGTTCATTAGTACATTTCTGTTTCAATTTCATAGGAAACTACAGTAGAAGGCATTTTTAATTCAGTTGAATGTTAAGTTGCTAAATACAATTCTGATAATGGATAACAATGCGAATACTCAACATTCTCTGCTCACTGCTTGTTTCATGCATGCTGATTATTTCTATCAATTCATATAGTGTACCAATTAAAAAAAGAATAAAATCTTCTAAATTTTGATAGAATTACATGTTTAGTACTAATAAGAATATTCATAAAATAAAATTATTCATTGGGAACTGAACCGAAAATCATTATTTTTGGTGGAATGAAAATGGGACCTGAACCAATATATATATATATATATAGTTGAACTGGAAGGAAAAAATCACGGTTTGAAGCCCTGCTTTAATTTTTGCTATAAAATTAATAAAATCATTTATTAATAATAGATAATAATGATTCTGAAGACACAACTTCTAGATATGTATACATTTTAAAACTTCATTGTTTTATTTTCTGCCATTTAACTTATTAATTATATCTCTCTTTTATTTATAATGTATCATTCCATGTTTTATATTTTCTACAATTTAGGGTGTTGCTAAATTGTCTTAATTTGTAATTCTTCCATATAAATTTCACCTGAAAAAAATTTCTTATAGCCTGATAACTTTGTTTGTAAAGAATATTTTCGCCTCACTATTTAATAAATATTTGAAACTTTTTCTTAGTTTTTAGAATTTCAAGTAAATATTTTTAGGATTCTCTCAACCCTTTATTATTAATTAATCTATTTTATTGGATTGCTAAGGACTTTATTATGTTTATTAAAAAGTGTTAAAATTAAACATTTTTAAAGCATTTGGATTTTTTCTTCTATTAAAATATGCTTTAAAAAGTAAGGACAATTTTTAAAGGGGGTTTTGTCATTGAAACAAAATGTAATTTAAATTCATTTTTTAAAAAGGGAGATGGTAGGAAATTCTTTAAATAATGTAACAGTTTGACTTGCATAAGAATAAAAATCTATGCTTCATACAGAATTATCATACATATTCAGCATACAAATTTTTATTATATAAAATTAAATGTATCTTTTACTCTGTTACTATGACAATGTTAGAATTACAGTTTTGCATTAAACTTTTTAAAACCATATGAATTAAAGCAACCATTACCACTTTTATTTTTTATAAATCTCCATATTAAATTAATTAGTTCTTATTCTTTTATATTTGCAATTTTATTGAATTTTCATTTTATTGTGAATGAACTGTAAATGTACAGAATAAGAAAAATTAATATTCAGTTGTTTGGACGTTGTGTACTCAGTTTTTTTAAAATTATTTTTTTAAAGGTATAAATAGATAATTCTCAAATTCTCAGTTTTATTAAGTATTTTTAAGTTATTTACCAACAAAATTATTTATTTAACATGAGATTTTTTTATCCATGAGATTATTTTCTTTGAATAGTCTCTCTCCTCACTACTGAATAACAATTTAAACCTGCTGTTTCTAATTCCTCTGAATGCATGTGGTTTTAATTTTTGCATGAGCATTTTTTTGTTTTTAGAGTGTATGCTCTACTCTTTTAAGAAATTGCAAGAACTAAGTATGAAAGGAATTGCATTTTTCACTTTTCACTTTTGTTTTTATGTTTTATTAATTTTTGTAAATAATTTTGATTATTTACCAAAATAATTTACTATACATTAAATATCATAGCAAAATTATTTCTAAATTTTAATTAAATTCTTTTCTGTTGATGCTGCATTTCCTGAAAGTAAATTTTATTTCTTTTTTGCATAATATAAGAATTCTCTAAAACCAAAGTATTTATACTTAATTCCATTATTCTATTTCAGGTATTAACTTTATAAATCCCACTAAAAAGTGCAATGTGACTGTAGTGTTTGAGGAATAATCTCAAATGATATAATCTGAAATTTAAACATTCTTCGCTATAAACATAATTTTTACGCCCTTACTATAAGCTGTGAATTTTAAGATAAAATTTTTTTGCTGTGTAATAGGTTATGTGTTTATTTACACTTTTAAGAATCATTGTTTTTCAACTTCAATCTAATATTTGCAGCTAAATACAGCTTTTAAATCACATGTTATACTAAACTAAATTTGTTAAAAATTTTGGTAATAAATATCTATATGCTGTTATTAATAAGCTTCTTAACTGCTTTTCATGTATAATATTTTTATTGCATAATGAATCATAAGGTATTTTGCTTATTACAGAAACTACACGTCCACCTAGCAAAAGGCGAAAGAGAAAGTCTTCAGCAACAAATAATGCCAATAGTACTGGCACAGGATCAGGGAAAAAGAAAAATATGTCACCTGGTCCTCCTAATTTTTCTCTAGCATCACAGGTTTGTCTAGATTGATGGTTATCATTATTAAACTTTATAATTATCACATTGAAATTTATTACTTATAAGAATAGTATTTCAGTGCTATTGTTAAGTATGTAAGATCTAAGAAAAGCCTTCATTGTTAAATTAAATTAGTAAAGTTCCCTGATATGGCACAGAAGACAGCTCACCCCCTTTTTTCTGGGATTAAAAAGTTACTGAGATGTTTTAAAACTCACTAGGATCTTAGTACAAGGCTAATTTACCTCTAAACTACCAATTTAAAAAGGCTTAAGATAAAGTAATTGTTTCATAATAGTCTCATTAAAAAACTTGCCTGAGTAGTCTCTGAAAAAGGTAAGTCAATTGGCTCACGAATAAAGATGGCTCCTGGACTGATGAATTCAGATCTTAAGATATTTGCTATGATTTCAGAGCTGCTACATACAAAGAACTAATTGCCAAACAACACATGTAAATGCCTCATAATAGCCTTGCTGAAAAACTTGACTTAGTAATCTGTAAAAGAGAGAAGTCAATTGGCTTTTAGATTCTTACAAATAAAGATAATTCATATAGTGATGAATTTAGATCTTTAAGATTCATTTCACCCCTGAGTATAGTTATATATATATATATATATATATATATATATATATATATATATATATATATATATATATATATATATATATAAAGATTTAGTAATACATGTAAAACAAAATTTTAAATGTAAGATGAATTTGTGTGTGGTTCCTGATTTAAAATTTAATTTCTTTAAACTTAGCATAGTATTGGGACTTCTGATTATTGTAGTCTTACTGATAAAGGGTGCCTTTTATTATAGCAAATGTGCAAACATGTTTTTTTTCTGCTTGTATTGCAAAATTCTAGAGTGAGTTTGGCCACAATGTTTGGTCTAGTTCTGTGCTTAGTATATAGAACTCAAAAGTGTAGTTTCATTATATTAGGCTAATTTACTTTAAAAAGGGAGATATGTGTTAGTCAAACATCTCATAAAATTGGTGTTGTGTGGGAAAGGGATATGTATGACAAAACAATTCATAGGTGGTTTAAGATATTAAATATGGAAACTTCAGCATCAAAGTTTTTATGCCAATAGTAGATAAATATCCAATGTAAAGGAGGACTTACTAGAATTTATCTCTGAAAATCCACAATATTAAGTCCAGGAACAACTAGACAGAGTAAATATTCTTGAAAATATTTTACATATCATTTAAGGTAGAGGAAGTATACAAATTACAAATGATATATAGATACACTATGCTTCAACAGAGGAGACTGTTTGCTAGAATTTTTGTATGCAATTTGTTACTGAAACTAAATAAAGATAATTCTTTTTAAAATTTTTTATTGAAGTGGAGAAGTGGATGCCATTGAATGTCAATAAAAAAATTTCATGGAGAAACCAAATAAACCCCATAAATAATATTATATGAAAACACGTGAAATACAAAATTAAGCTTTATGTACATTTCTCTTTAATTGTAGTTTTGTAATTAAAATAGTTTTCAAATTTTAAAGTAAAAATAAAATAAATATTAAAAAAGTTGCTTTTTTGATCATTGTATATTTAAATTAAAAATTTTATTTAAAAAATATTTTAAACATTTTGCTACTAATATATAAGCTGCTGTAGCTCAGTTGACAAAGGCATTGATTTCATAAGAGGATTGTGAGTTCAAAGCTCGATCTGGTCAAATATCCACTGAGTTCAATTAAGGGCATCCGGAGCATGTAAAATAGGTTCCTTGCAATTTCTTCTAAATTGTAATGATATTCCTGGAGGTAGCAGGCCAAGCCTGGTAGTGTTCTGTTTGGCCCCTGATTCTAAATTATGAGGACTCGGTGAGGGTAGTGGTGTTACTAATATCTGCAAGCCTTCGTAAACTTTTTATTGTTATGAATTTATTGAAATTGTGTGGGATTGCTATAGGACCATTAACCAACTGGCTATGGTTAATAAGGTAACCCTAGTCTGGGTTTCTGGGCACTGCAGTATTTTTGGCAACGAAATTGACAATAATCTCGCAGAATACGATTCTGAGTTGCCCTTTATTGGCCCAGAACCACTACTTGGTCTTCCTCATAATGTAGTGAGAAAGACTGTTAGGACCTCCTAATGGGGAAGACTTATAGGGTTAGCTTAATTCTGGTAATCAAAAGCAGGCCAAGACAGCCCGGTATGTAGGGGTGCCATATAGCGGGGGAGAGTTCCTCACACATTTTGTGTGATTGCGACTACTACTGTTCCAAGAGATTTGAATTTCTTGGTTATCACTTCATTGGGCTGTGGGAGCTGACAAGGTTCCCGGTTAAATTGCTGCTTAGATTTATCTCAGTTATTGGTCTCTGAGACCTAATTGTTAATATTTCTTAACTTATTGCTGGGACTCTTTTGTTCTAGTAAATGGAGGGTTTTCAGTACAATAGGCCTTGGGTCGCAGTGCTGGTGCTCTTATGGGCCACCCCACCCTAAATCTAAATCTATAGTGGTTACTCCCCAAATCCTCTAATTTTCTAAAGACTACCTTTCACACAATTTACATTTAATCAAAACCAGCAAAACCAACGAATCTATGTAATAACCATCCATGACCCCAGTTCCATCACTTAATAGTTAACAATAATTAAAAATTTGATTCAGATTTTTCTTACAACTTAATTCCTCTCAAAAGAGCTGAATCTCTCATATGTATATATAATTATTAATTCTATAAAATTAATTTTTAGCTAGACAATACATCTATTTGCTCAGACATATATCACTACTCTCTCTTTAGAGAGACTCTAAATAAACTGTTAAATTTAAGATATGAATGCTAAATATACTTGTTAGTAAAATCAAAAGAATTTTATCTTACAACCTATGCTCTTTAATTCGCTCTTCAAAATATAACTCTTTAATTTCTCTCAACTCTCCAGATATTAATTGTAGAGTTTTTATTTTAAAAAAATCATACAATCATGCATTCATCTAACAAATATACCCACCACCCACATAAATCACAAAATTCACCAGATATATTTAACTTATCCAATTCAAAAGAATTTTACACCACTATTTTCTAACTTCATTTTTAGTCAAATATCTCAAAATTTTTATGATCAATAACAATTTCTATATAAATATTTTATCAACATTAAATTTATGATAAAAATCCTCATGTATATTTAGAAAGATGTTTTTTGATTGTAAGATTTTAATAGTCATATATTTTTTTTATTGCTTAGATGAATACTTTAATGTTTTCTGCATATCATTTGTATCTAAGAATCAAAATTATATAATGTTATTGTTTGTGTGTTGTGTGTGTTTATTAACGCTTTTTTCTATAGAATCCACTAAAAAATATCACAGTTATTAGCATCTTAAATATCTTGTATTACAATTTTGTTTATACTCAGATGACTACTGTACATTTTTACTTTTTTACATTGCTTAACTCATTTTCTATAGATAGTTCTAGTGTAGACTGATTTATGCTTTTATTTGGGAAATCTAGCTCTGTGATCTAGCAAAATTATGATTATGTTCTTTTTTCATTACAGCTGTTAATACCGAGCAAGAGTGTTACGTTTGCATTATTTGTGTCTATACAAGATAATCTTGTCTCAAGTTCATTTCTTTAAGATCAATAATTATTAAATTTTTTAAATAGCTTCATCTCTGTGTCTTTTATTGAGTGGTGTCTCATTACTAGTTTTATGAGATTTAATGTTTCATTTGTGTGAGTGTTTAAGATCTGTATGTTATTGTTATATGTTAAAATTAATATAATTTTGTGTTTGTTTATCAAACTTTTAACTTTTAGTAAATAAAAATTGTAATTTCATATTATTATTTTGTGATTTTAAATTTAAAAAATGGCTGGTGTATTGTTTTATTCTTTATGTTATATAATTTTCTCTTTGTATAGAAAAGATAAGTATGAAAATATAATTTTACTATTTTAATATTTTAAAAGTTACATCTCCTTTCAGTCACATCATGATATTCGAGGTTTTATTTTTATTTTTGTATTTATGTTTTATAGATATATTTAAAATGATACTATTTTCTCTTTTACTCTAATAATATGAAAACTATGAATAATTTTATTTAATAAAATATTTAAATTAAAGCCTTTAGTTAAGAAAAATAAGTTATGCTAGGTATTTGACAGGTTTATATTCTCTTAAAAAATATTTGCATGCAAAGCTACTGAAGAATTCAGTGCATTTACTAAGGATAGTTTATTTTATTTATTTATTTTAAAGTAATTTTTTGTTTGGGCTTCCATTTCAAAAATCAATATTAATATATTTTTCTGATTTTCCTCCAACACACATACACTCGCAAACTATTAAACTATGCAGTTTTAATTTGCTTTCATATGCATAATTATGAATTTACCTTTCCTTTTTATCATTTCCTCTTTCCCCTTCCCCACTAAAAATGATGTTTTATGTATTTGAAGTGGTTTAGATGCAGTCATATATTAGAAATTAAAAGGTGTAATGGAAGAATTATATTAAAAAATAGACAAAAAACTAATTTTAAAAATAGGGGCCAATCCAGACATAAATTGAATAACATGCTCTGTGGCTCTTAATTCTGTATTAAAAAAGGCCTTCATCACAAAATTTGCTAATGCAAACCTTGCCCCTTCACAAAATTTTGTATCATGAAACCAGTCTTGTAAAAACGATTCTTTCATAACTAAAATTTGCAAAAATAAAATTTCAATCTGTTATTTCTGCAGTCCATGCAGGCAGTAAACACGTGCCTGCATGGTACATATTAAATGACTGGTCTGTTGTGTAAAATAATTTCACAATTTCTTTTAGAAACATGGGGATGAAAAAGAAAAAAAAAATCTAGATTGACTTCTGAAAATAATATTTCAGAAGTAATTACAACTAAAGTTTCTTCCTAGTTTCCATCTAATATCTGGAGTTAACCATTAGGATTTTGTGTTAAGAGTTTGAAATTCTATTCAATTGACTGAGTATATCTTATAGAATATATGAGTTTCCCCAAAACATTACACCATATGAATATACATACATATACACCCTAGCTTATATATGAATTCAAACTTAAAGCATAAAATTGTTACTATGGTTAGATATCTCAAACAGGTTTGGCCAAAGAATGTAAAAAAATTACCATTATATCGTGTAAAATTTTAAGTCTATTTCTCTCTCTCTCTCTCTCTCACACACACACACACACACACACACACACACACACACATATATATATATATATATATAATATGTGTGTGAGGAAAGTAAACACTGACAAACAGATGTATTATATCAGTTTGTTGGTAGGAAAGTGTTTTACATACGCATATTTTTTTCCTTTAAATTTTGGTTGCTATTAGCAGTGTTGGATTCTAATATTCAGCTTTCGTTTTTCCCCCTTAAATTGCATTTTGCTGTCCCTTTTATTTATTTTATTTTTTTGCTTGGCTTATTTTTATTTTAAATATATGATGTGAGAATTATGTTTCATTGACTGAATGATCTGCCTAAATTTGAAGGTAATTGTATATATAAAAGGAGTGGACACTCACGTCTTGTACAAAGTGCTATATGCTTAAACTCTGTTTCAATGACAGTTGACTGATTTGTTTATTTTATATTTAAAATACTATGCTTAAATTTGAAAAAAGACAGGTGAAATTGCCAGATCCCAAGACTAATGCTGTAATACTTTAGAATATTTTGAATCTAACTTCTTTGCCACAGTTAGAATTTTTCTTCTAATTCTGGTAGTGTTTTCTGTGTAAGCCCATAAACGTCTAAGGCAAATGTTGTTAATATTTGTCTCTGATTGTTTTGATGTGTACTTATAATTTTTCTAGTGTCCTTTAGTGATATGCACTGAGGTAGTCCTGCATGTATAGCTTCTTTTAAATTTAAACAAATTCTGGCAACTTCACCTGCCTTTTTTAATGCTCCTAATGCTGGAGGCTTTTGTTTGTTGTGGCTGGAAAGTTTCCAGAATTTGTTTTTCCTTGTTTTATTATTTTTTTTTTTTTAAACATTCAGATTGAACTAAAAACATAATGAACTGAAAGGATAGTAGCACAATTTTCATTTCCCCCACTCTTTATATTTTGAAAATATAAATTGAATATTTTAAGTAGAGATCTTTTTTAAATAACTGTAGCCTTCATTTTAATTTATTAAATATTAAATACTTTTTTCACACATATAATTTACATCTGGATAATATAATGTAATTCTGACTGAGCAATCCTTGTGTTACACTATTTAAAATTTAAGAAAAATTCCATGATGTCCCATTTTTTAGAAGTTAATTGTATGTTATCAGATTAATTATACTTGTTGAAAAATTTTAATGTTTTCTAACAGCTGAATAAATTAAAAGTTTTATCTTTTAATATTTCATGTAACAGCTATCAAGCACTAATTTTAGTAATAATTATTTTCTATAATGTTTTTAAAACTCCTGCTGTCGTCATGAAAGAGAAATGTTCAACCCTTTTAATTAATTAGTCTTTATTTCTCTTCCTTTTTTTCTTTTGTCACATCTTAGTCATGTTTTTAATGGATAGTAATTTTTTATTGTTGAGAAATTTTTTTAGTATAAATATTTTTTCCATTGAGTAGTTAGCACAAAGAGAAAAATTCATTATGCAATGCAGTTTGTGAATTAAATTTTCATATTCTCCCTGCACTAAATAGAATAAAGAATATGTCAACAATTACCTAGTAATTCTTATATAGAAATGTAATTATAAAAGTTTTGAAAGAGTATACTGATATTTTTACTAAAATGGGTTTAAACGTTTAAGGCTATTAATAAATTTTTCCCTTTATAGTGACATCAATTCATGCAGTTTCTTTTATAAATTAAAACACTAAAATTTATTTGAAGTTTAATTTATAAACAGTTATTTTGGGAATTTTTTTGTTGAGGTTGTAGAGGTGAATTAAATTCTTCCTAATTTTAAAAGATTTTATGTTGTTAATTGAAACCTTTTCAGAATCATTTGGTCACTGATGCCACCTCAAAATCACATTTTGACATTACAAGATGTAGATTACTGAAGTATGTTATAGAATTCAGTCATTGAATTCTAATGAATTCAATTCTTGACTGTTATAAGCTGAGCATGATGTAAACATTTAGGGGAGTCATAAAATTTGTTTTAACTCTTCCTTAGATTTCTTCTTGAAAAAATATTTCTTTGAATCCTACCTTGACAGCTTGCATTTTATTACTAAACCTTTTAAAGTATGCATGTAACTTGTTAAATTATGAAGTTTATCAGAGACTTTTGATGGTAGAGTAGCAGATGAAGCAAAATTAACAATTGTCCATATTTTGTTGTTGATTCATAGTATTGATTAATGTTTTCTTTTTTAGGATGTGATGGTTGTTGGAGAACCTTCCTTAATGGGAGGAGAATTTGGGGATGAAGACGAGCGTCTCATAACACGTCTGGAGAACACCCAATATGATGCATCTGCTGCAGCTGCTAATGGATTAGAAGATGGAGACGAGTTTTCAGGTGGTCCTGGCCCTAATCCTGGTCAGGGTGGACCACCTCCTTCTTGGTCAGGTGCACCAACTTCTCAAGCCCCAGAGCGCAATCAAACTGGTGGGCCTAGTTCAGCATCTCAGCCCCAAAACCAGGAAGACAAAAAGCCATCTCCAGCCATCAGCCAGTGACCCGAGAGTTGAAACATATAACCTCGGAAACCAATCTAAGTATTAGCAGCTCTTCCACAAATTCCAATAAACTCTTTTCATGACTTCTTGAGTGTGTTCTTCAAAGAACTTTATAGCATAGCAGCAACATTAGATGTTGTGTTCTCCCCCAAATAGCGTGGACAACTGTACAAATACAAACTTTGAGTACATCATCGTGTTTGTTGTTTTTATGCCGATTTTACTCCTGCTAGCAGGATTTTGTTTCAAAACTGGTGACAAGATTTTATATTGTAGGTGAATTTTCTTTTTCTTTTTTGATGCAAAATTAAAGGATGTGTGATTGTACCATGGTTGATTTTTTAATTTAAATGTTGCATCTTCCTATGTACTTCATTGTATATTCTCATTCTTGCATTTTATATTTGAGTGCAAATGTGTAGTCTGCATATCTACTTAATTTAATGAAATGAACTTATTTTTAAAATTTAATTGGGGTATTACACAATAGTGTAAAGTAAACAATAGTGATAATGCCTGTATATTTATGAATGTGCTGTATATAGAATAATAGCATTGATACATCCTTTAATTTTGTTGTCATGTTACATTTTATACACAAAATTTAATCTTAGACCAAATATCAGTGTGTTGTGTATTTATATCAGGCTTTTGTGGTATGATCATATACAATGAAGTAGTGAACTGTCTTACAATAAAATTATTTTGAAAATGAGTTGCTTGTTTAATCTCCATATTAATATTAAAATTATTACAAATTTAATGCTACCCAGTTTCTGACCAATTTTAGATTTAGGGAACTAAAGTACTTAACAAACATGAGGTCAGACATGATAGCTGCAGTGGTAATTACTTTATTGCTATATCTGGAGCTACATCACAAATAAAGAAATTCTGTAGTTAGGATTATTTTTAGATATAGCCCTCTTGGTCCATAGCTGTATTTACCTTTATTGCTATGACAAAAGAACTGTATATACATATTTCTTTAGGTGATTACCTGCTGAGATAAAAGTTAAAGGCTTAAAAATACTGATTTTATTGACTAATTTTTTTAAAGTACTGATCAAAGACTTATCGACAAATAAAAGTTATAAGTTATTAAAAAAAGTTATTTGTCAATAAGTCAAATGACTTATTGACGAATAAAAGTTGAATTTTTAAATATCTAGAACATTTACTTTTTGTCATTCTGTGATAATGCAAGTTGTAACTTTACTTTCGAATCAAATTGATCATAATCAAGTTTCAAGATGCAATTTGGTCAAGATTCTTGATAATGAAATAACACACACTTAGACAGAAACACAATATATATATAAAGTATATGTAGTAAAATTATATAACAAAAATTGCATATGTAGGTAATGCCTTGTATATTATTATAGAAAAGTTAAGATATATAGCAATTTACTTATAAATAGTAAAAATTTAATTAATAACAAAATAAAGAAAATATTCGATCAACAGAAATACATCTACTAACCAAACCATAAAAATCTCCATATCTTTCCTTCACATACACATTAAAAAAATTTCAGTAGCTTTTTCAACCATTTTTTCAGTTACTCTCAATCCTGCTCTTATTTTTAAATAATATTAGAATGATAGAGTAAAATTAAAATATTCAAATAAAACACAAACATATGTGTAAAATTAATTTTTCATCTAATACTGACCTGTCTGAAAAATGATGACTTCACTGGCTATTTTTCGTCTATATCTGCTATCTACAGAAATATTGATATTAGTTAACCTTTTCTGGTACTTTTTTTTAATGTTTTAAGTTATAAAGGTGATTATTTTATTTTGTCTACAAGTTTAGGAGATATGAACCATGACCAAAATAAACATAAAGAGGATAGTTTATTATACCCATAAAAGTAATAGACTGTTTTGTAGACTGACAAAGTTTTTGTTGATGAGCCCTGGTAGCTGAGCCGGCGAAGTTAATACCATAATCAAAGGGTTGTGGGATTGACGCTCATGCTGGCCAAAGGTCTAATTTGTTTACTAAGAGTGACTGGGGCATGTAAAAATAGGTTCAGGGTTGCTATGAACCTTCAAGTTACCAAATAATACCCAGGTGGCAGATAAAGCCTAGGAGTCTTCTGCTTTTAAAATACAAGAACTTATTAGTGTTGTCCCTAAAATAATGAAATGGATAAACTGCATTTTTTAAGTTTTTGTTCTTTAACATCTATGACATGCTGAAAATCTTATTTTTCTTCTAAAAAAGGCTTTCATACTTAGTTGTTGGTTAGTTTTCCTCACTATCATTCAGTATGGAATAGTTGCAAGAAAAATAAATTTTATTGACAATATAGTAAAATCTGCTCAATTCCAAATGCTTGAAATGAAAAGAGGCAAAATAAGATTTTTTTTAAAATAATAAATGAAAAATAATGCTTTTAATTTAAACATAAAACTGCATTTCTGTAGATTCTATGATTTCTGTCTGATGTCTGATGATGAGCAATTTAATTTCTGTTTTCGATAAGATATCATCTGGTTACAACTTTGATAGTGTAATGCTTTATTTCCCTTTCCCCTTTAAAAAAATTTCATAGCTTATTTAGATTATTTCATTTAGTCTACAAGCTTGAAGAAAGCAAATATGAAACACCATTAAGAGAACATATAAAGAATTCTTTATTATACCCTTAAAAGTAAATACAATTAGACAATACAGCAGATATAGCTAAGAGGCTATGTCTGCTAAATTGGTTAATAATCCTTATAATTGCAGAATTTTTCTGGTTGTGATGAGACTATTAAATGCAGCAATAATGCAATTACTAATTAAAATATTGTATCTGATCTCCTGTTTGTTTAGTTTAACTAAACGTATTCAATAAAAAATGTAATATGTACTACAATTATGAATCCTAACCATTATTAAACAATAGAATATAATTTTAAGAGTGGATGATGTCAAAAATTACTAGGTATAAATTATAACAGTTTGAGACCTTTTTTTAAATTGCCCATTATTTACAAATGCTGCCATGCTTGCATATCTATCAACTTTTATGGATTATTGGTTTTACTTTTTAGACTGAAAGGTAGGCTGAGAATTAAGGTTTTTAGTATCGTGAAAATAATATTGAAGATTACAAAAAAAGGACAATGGATTTTTCACTTTACTAATTTGTAAAAACTGAAAAATCTTTTTAATTTTTAAAGAAATTTACTGATAAAAAGATGTATAAATATCCTGTGGCATAATTATACAATTGGTATGGCTCTAGTGACCACCAAATATGGCATTCCCTAGTGGTATTGCAGTTGCATATTTATGTCAGCAAGTTAATAGTGAATAATTTAAAAAAAATAAAGAATTACAAATAAAAATCAATTTAACTTATATAGTTTTCAATAAGTATGATCAAAAACAGTATAATGATCTCTCTTTGCTCTTATCTGATGTATAAAATCATATTTTTATACAAAGAATTAATCATATCTTTGGATAATTTTCACTGTCTATCAGTTCAATAGTGAATACCAATATTACACAACTTCAACATTTGCTAGCATATTATTATTTTTCAAAATCTAAAAGTTCTCTTCGTCACCTATACCTTATTGAGTTATTATTATATGTGGGATGAAAACACTGTAGGAATATAGTGTTTTCATCCCACATTTCTTTGCCCCTGTCTACATCCAGAAATAAAAAAATTTTACTTATTTTTCATTTAGCACTTTCATCACATTTCAGAATTCATCAAATTTTTATCAAAATAGTCTGCACAAGCAGTAAAATAAAATCTTCATTTTACAAAACAATTAGAATTAGTTTTCTTTTTGTCTAGAATTTGTGCCAAAACTTTGGCATTATTAACATTATCACATATATCTTCCTTGCCAACAAAACATATTTATGTAATTTAACAAAGTAATAACTATTTTTCAAAAAAGTACTTTATAGGTGACCACAAATTAAAAAAGGTACTTTTTGATTTAAAAAGTGACTGCTAAGACCTGTTAAAGATTTATTAAATGATTATATTGTTGAAAACTGCAATATGTGATGACAAACAATAATATACTTTTTCTATACGCTGCATCTTCAAAATCCCCTGTTTAGAATACTTCTAATTCTAGAGAGGGGAGTTTGAAACTATTGAGGCAACTTGTTACTTTTATGAATCCTATACTAAAATACGAGGAATGGTTGTCAAGTCGAAAATCGCCCCAGAATTAATAAACTGTAGTAAACTTGGGGATCTGGGGGTTTTGGTCACGAGGAATCGATTGGCGCCGGTTTTGACGCGCTAAGGTCACGTAGTTCGGCGCTACAGATAGGGCCGGGTTCGAACCCCGGTGCGGGCAAACTTTTTTCTCATGCGTCCAAACCAAGTGAAAATTGGTACCCGGGGGTTTTCGACCACGAGGAATCGATTGGCTGTAGTTCTGACGAATTAATAATAATAATAATAATAATAATAATAAAAATCTTTATTGATTTGTCTTTATTCCTTGATATCGGTTTTCATTTTTATTTTCTATCAACTCTAAATATTAAATTAATGTAGCAAAGTATATATAACACATAAACGATATAGTAAAAAAAAAATAATGCAAACAAAAATTTTGAAAACCAACCACAAAAAATTAAAAAATAATGCTTCACTAACGTGCCGAAACAACCTCGCCGTTCAATTTCCAAAGCCACACTAAACACAGAGCATATAACTTATCAAAGTCCGTCGTCGGCATACCAGGAGGTGCCGCTCTGACGCGCCAGTGCGTCGGTGGCAGCGAACGTGTTAAGGAACTGATTTCGATTTCAAATCACCGTCAACAAAGTTCGACATTTCAACATTCATCAGATTTCAAGCTACATTTTCAACATGCAGAACACACCTCTACATGAAATGCTTCAAGGAGCCGGAATTTTGGAACAACAAGCGATCAACTCAATTATACCCGCAAATGGACAACTAGAAGATACCGTCATTGTCAGAATGCTTCTCCATTCAACACACTTCAATCTTTACACTGCTCACTTTGTACCATTTCTTTAATTGTATAATTTTTTTGTTATCAATTACATTTTATTTTCTATGACTTTTCAAACTTTACCTTTGTATAGAATAGTTCCCTTTCCAAACAACTTTGTTTAGAATAGTTTACAATGGTGCACTTTAACCGGTTATCTTTTCACTAATGGTTTCACAAATTTTCTTATGGCATGTATTGTTTTGATAAATCACAATTGAAAATTTAAATCTTCGAGTTAGCTTCGATACCTGTTTTCTCCGAGCGGAGCTCGGTCACCCGGTACTGTAGTAGAAAATGACATTTATCTTAACACACAAAAATAAATAAAAATGTTAATATTGAAATTGGTCAATAGTTTGCGCATACAGGATAATTAACACCTTGTTCAATTGTATAGTTTAGTCCCTTAACTGCTTATCCCATGATTTTTTCCATATGCAACAGAAATGTATCAAAATTTGCTCATCCTGCAGCATGCATTTGTTACTGCCAATTTTAGCATTTTGTTTTTATATGATTACATCTGAAATTGATTTTCCTGAATATTTTATTTTATGATCTAAATTGATATTTAAAAAGCATTATTGCAAAAGTATGTTACATATTTGAATCCCCAAATATCAGTAAATTTCATATATACAATAGAATGCACAATTTTGTTAAAATAATTCACCAATAGGAGGATAAAATGTACACATGAACGGCACACATTTTCCTCAGTTGGATGACATTATTAAATTTCTTGCAAATTGGGGACGCAGTGAAAATGACACTACATAGTCACTTGCTATTAAATCAATATTTTGTTGGGTTCATCAGCATTTTTGCTGACTTTATTGTACAGGAACAAAAGACCAATGTGGGTAGCACCACAAACAGATGAAAATTGTCCCCTGACCCAAATGGAAAAAAAGATTTTCTTTCAGTAGCATTCCATGCAAATTCTGAAACCTACCCTTATAAACATTTAGAGCATTCTAGTTACAATTTCATGGCAGACATTTTTAAAACAACTTTAACAGTAATTACTGAACAAAAGTAAGAACAGAGCTGAAAAAAAAAATTTAAGAAGAGAATTGGCTACATGGATATAATTTAAATGTACTTAGAAACATATATATATATATATATATTAATAATTTTGTTTCTGTAAAATTTATTTTACCAAGAAAATTTTTTTATACTCAACATACTTTATATCATCTGAGTGCTCCAAATTTTTTTTTCTTTTTATTATATGATGAAGAAATCTTCATGAATGTTTTCTAGAAATTTTAAATGAAACTGAATTACTTTTAATTTATTGCCAGTATTCATAAAAAGAACTGAGGGATAGTTCTTTTTAATTCTTTTAATCCAATACATTTTTTATTTTAAAAATTACCACTCAATTATAAAATAGTATTAATTTTTGCTTTAATTTATTTCTCAATCTAAATTCATAAGTATTATTTCTACTTTTGGGCATGAAACTAATGTATAGTAGAACAAGCTTAAGTTTTCTAAGCTTCTTAAATGAGAAAAATGTATAGCAAATATTTTAATAATTAAATTAGTAATTTATTTTTCACCATTAGATGTTTATATGTCAATATAGTGCTATTTTACAATTAAAAGTAAATTTAACATATTAATTTAATCTGGAATATAGATTTCAAAAGATCAAATATATTAATCTTAACTAAGAAAAAATCAAATTATTTTAACAATAAGGAAACATTTGGTGCAGATATAAAGGAAAGTAAATATTATATTAACTTACCTTAATATTTAAAAGAAAAAACATGCTTGATTTCTTAATGACTGATTTTCTGTTATAATCTAACTTTCATACTCATTTTGGATGGTTTGTGGAAAAGACAATCAATTAAAATTAAACTTAATGTTTTAAGTGTGAAAGTTACTTAAGTAGGTTCCATTTTAATTTGCTTCTTTTAATCTTTCAATTTCATTATTATTTAAAATTAGGAGTGAGCCATGGTAGCTCAGTCGACAAAGGTGTCAATCTTGTAACCAGAGGATTGCGAGTTCAAGACTAAAGCCAGTCAATATCCTGTGTTCTTAAATGACAGCTGGATCACATAAAATATGTTCATAGTCATAATGCCCTTCTAGTTTCCAAATGATACCACTGGAGATAGCAGGCAAACCTTGGTAAGTAGTCATCTGCTTCTAAATTATATTGACCAAAGTTGTGGGAGCTAGTTACTCGAATCTGTAGCATTCCTTAAGCTGCACTTACTCTCAGATTGTTACATTAAAGGAGTGACAGCTAAGCAGCCAAGATCAGTTGAACGTTGTAGTCATGATAGTTATTTAATCTGCCTTATTTATTGGAAAAAACATTTAAACTAGAATAAGCACTTGCTATTGTGTATTACCAGCATGGAATCAGCTCAGTTCACCTGAGTGATCAACACACTAGAACAAGATGAACCCCCCCTTTTTTTATTTGTTGAGGGAAATTCTTGAATGATGTACACTTGCCCATGCCATAAAAGATAAAAACCTGATAAACTTCAGGACAGTTGCTGAAAGGGTTAACATATTACTACATGAAAACTGAAAGAAAAAGAAAAAAGTCAAAGAGATCATTGTTTTTATTGAAATTTTGTCATCATACAACTCCTCCAGTATTTTCTACAAGTTTTTTTTTCAAGAGATATACAAGATGTTTAATAAATATGATTAAATAAGCATACATAACCGATTGTTAAATTCATCCCATGAGAATAAACTTCCAATTTTTACCATTTTACTTATATGAATTTGTGTAGCATATGAATAAAACCCACAATTTACAGAGGTTTAAATTAAACTTAAAAAAAAAAAGGGTAGCAAAAAACACTATCATAACCTTTAACTATAACTGGACCACAGATATCAAAACTAGTTAAGAATAAAAGTACAAATATTTTGGAACGCATATGTGATAGGATTTTCAGTATTAAAACAAGTCTTTCAATGGGTTTTTAATAACAGATGGAACCCTTATTGCTATTTGTTACATTATGCTACGCTTTCAGTTTTTGAATTACATATGAAAATACATACATTACACATTAGACTGCATGAAAAAACACATCACAAAACAGTTTCCACACTCACTAAGTCATCACGGCACAAGTATTTTAAATGCAGTGAGACAAAAGTAAAACAGTTTTCTTTACCAAAGTGAACAGGAATGCCTTCCTTATGTAAAACATATTATAAACTCTAAAAATAACAAATATGTATAAAATACAAAATGTATAATATAAAAAACACAAATATAAATATTCACAAATTAGCTAAACTCAGCACAGAAACCAAAAGCCCTAACACTCAGTTTTTGTTTTCACAATCGCAAAGAAATTTCTACAGAACTAATGCAATTCCACAATTAATAAATACACATCTGTCAATAAATTTTAAAATAAAAATATATTGCATTCTCAATAATGATATATATATATATTTGTGTAAAGAGACAAATATATTTTTTGCATCAAGGTGTAGCTAAACAAAAGTAAAAAAAGTGGTATGTTAAAAGTTTTGAATGCCATAATTTACCCCAAATAAAATTCAATATGTTCAAAATGACAGGCTACAATTTTATCCAATCATTTTTTATAGATTTGAAAGTGCCTTTTTACATAGTATATACTATTATTTAACACCTTGCTCAAGCTATTGCATAAGTCTAACTTACAATAACAAGTATTGTAGGACAATAAATATAGGCATGAGACACTTTATTTAAGGTACATATTTGTACACATCATAAAGAAAGTATTCAAGAGAAGAGTGTGACAAAGAAGAATTCAACAAATGCCCAAACCCTTTATTTAGTAATAAATAGCTCCAAAAATAAATTAAATGTAATTGAGTAATTGTGTCACTAAAGAAATCATTCTCTTTCCTCTAGTGTTCCAAATTTCCTGCTAACAGACATATATGAACATAAATTATACATTATCACTATTTTGATGTAATTTGACATATTAAATGCTTTGAAAAATAAGAGACATTCCATCTTGTTAACATGAAATACCAACTTAATAAATCTATTTTAAAGTGAGTTATGAAGAGGTCATTTTATTCGGTTGACTTTTATTTCAAATAATGCATACAGAAATTAATAAGTAATGTACATAAATTTCTTACAAAGATTTCAATTTGAATTTTATAATTTTTTTTCATACAAATTATACAAATGTATTAGAGTTCAAATACTGAACAACACCAATATTGATGGAAATGCACAAATCCATTATGAAAAGTATGTACAATTAAAAAAAGAAATATATATATACAATGTTACAAAAGAACAAAAACTTTATCAAACTATATAAGAAACAGAATACTAGTAATAAAATAAAAGTAATGCATCTAAAAATAATAAAAATATGCATATACACATACAAATGTAGATACCTTCTACATTTAAAAGTTTTGATAATGACATTTTAGATGCATATATATAATGTACTGGACACATTTGAGATTCTTTCTCACACTTGATAAAACAATATTTATTTTATGGTGTAGCATAACTGTATTACTTAATCAAAAGTTTACATGAACAAGGTTTAACTCCAACATAATTAGGGGAATTACTTTTCCCTTTCTTTTTCAATAAAAAGGACTAGACAAAATGTGTCAAAAGTTAGAAAAGACAAGTGGGTATTTATCAATTACGGAATTGCTTGGAAGGTGAAAACAATGGCTAAAATGTTTTACTCTTGAGCTGAAGGGCATATAGGTGGAAAGACACTAGAGGTAACAAAGTCAAATAGAGAGTATAAAGGTCATTTTTTGGCCTTTATTTCTCGGCAAGACTTAAATGAGGCCATAGGCACTGATCTTGAGAAGAGTCAATCAAAAAAAATCACACACTCTCTGCTGGACTTTGGAATTCACTTAAAGCTTTTATAGGAGCAATGTGTTTCTTCTGTGAACCTTTCCTCACTTTTGCACGGACTTCCTCTGGCTTTTCTCGCCGAACTAAGGGTTTCTTTTCAGGAGCCTTCATCTTCCACACAACAATAGGAGACTAAAAGAAAAAAAAATATATGCTTATATTACTCAGACAGCTTTCACAAAACATTTGATTCAAGAACCCAGGTAGCAGAGAAATATCAATATAAAAATTTGATAATACAGGTCAATATTTCTCAGATATGCTTGAATATCATTTTATGATATTTAGCAATGTACACCACATGATAATTTTGCAAGTGAAGTAATTCCTTCACTTTTTGAAAAGTTTTTTTTCTATTTGTTTAGAAGCTTTACATTTAAAATTTGTATCATCTGGCATTTTCCTTCAGATCAAAAATTTACATCATCCCAGTTCTACTTTGTTTGTCTCACAGTTTTTCTGAAGAATCACAATATACGTACAATTAATTATAGTACTCGTACAGGAGGAGGAGAAAGGACAATTCAGCTAAAGTAGTATTGTGTGTTGTGCTGAATGCAATAAGATATCCTTTTTTATATCAGAAAATTGTACTTACTTTTATGAATATCAACAGACACAGCTGAATATAATTAAAGTAATATTTTTATGACTTTGTAAACAACAGTAACAAAATATATTAAAAAAGGTAGGCTTCTTAAAAACAGGCCAACTTATTAAATTTTCTTTTTTAGAATAATGTTTCTGTTATAAGACAAACAATTCTTTTAAATAATTTCAAATTTTGATTTTACATTATGTCAGTCAATATCAGCAGATGTTCAAAATTATGTCTTATATTTAACGACATTCAAAATATTGGCCAACATTTGTATGATTATTCAGAAATATATAAGTACTATCCAGAAAGTAGAACATTAAAGTATTACATTTTACATGTAATAAAAAATGTTTTAATGTATTAAATTCCAAAACAAAAGTATACAGGAAATAACTAAAAACATATAACTTAATTTCTGAAAGAAATGTAGAGGCATTTGTTTATTTAAAAAGTAAAATTTCAGTTGTATGACTTTTCTACCAATGCAGTACTTACAAATGAAAAATAGAAGAGTTTTATTCAGCTTAACAATGCTTCTATGAACAATAACAATAATGCTCTTCCCTTGTTTAAAATAGCATTTACATCTCTTTGAATTGTGAGCATTCTGTCAGCAAGAGACTTTTTAGTATAAGTACTTATTATTGGTTTGGGGTGCTACAATCTAATTTTTAACTACATAAGGACTAATGAGACCACATCTTCCTACATAAAAAAGGCTACAAACATTGATCCCAGAAAGCAGAATTTGAAATTTTAGACTAATACCTAAAGGCAGTGCTCTATCATTTGGTTATAGTTTGGTCTAAGTACTCATTAAATAGTTTCTGAAAAAGGAGCTGAAATTTTTGTAAAATGGCATAGAAGCCAAACTGCTACTTTTAAGCTTACTGTAATTTCTGCACTGAACATATTAGAAACAGGATTATACGTTTGGTTTGGTTTGGAGTGCTATGGTCTACTGTTTTGCACACGAGGGCTAATGAGACCGGGACCTACTGCTTAAAGCCGATTCCGAACGGCTACGAACATCCATGCCATAGCGGGATTCGAACCCACGAACTCTGGTTCCGAAGGCCAGCACCCTAACCATTCGGCCATCGTTCAGCAACAGTACTATATGACTGTGATGTCAAGAGCAATTTCACTTAATATAGCATTTATGTGTAATTTTAGTATATTTTTACACGATTTTCTCCAAATACAATATATACTCCAATATGGCCTTCCTTCCAGAAAATATGGTAGATGTTACAAAATAATAAAAACTCCAAAGGAAAAAACACACAACAGGATACAAATAGATACTCATAAAACATTTTTTTTAATATACCATACAGTGAAAACTGAAATTTTACACTACTATTTTATCAAACCAACAGATGCAACTTAAATACTTCATTCATATCATACTAATTATGTTTTATACAGCTTTTATAGCTATTTTTATTTAAACATCAAGAAAGTTTAATATATTTTTAACAAGAATAAAGATTGTCAAAAAAGGTTACTTAGATTTAAATAAATTCTAATTAAACTTTTTAATAATTAAACATAAAATATAAACAGATCAATGGCAAGTCAGTCAGTAGACAAATATTTTATAAATGACTGGATGGGAAATAATCACTTCTAAAATTAACGATTGTTAATATCATTATATGTATTAAAGCATATAGACACCCAATTTCATAAAACAAATAAAATTTAGATAATTAAGGGAACATGGAAAGTTGCAAATTCTTTACATAGTGATTAACATTAAAATTTTCCTTAAAATTTAAATGCATTGTGCAACAAACATGAATTTCTCTTATAGTGGAGAAATTGGTTGCCTATTTTTTACTGTCTAAAATAAAATGGCCAATGATTTTGAGTGTGGTAAAGAACAAATGCTAAATATACATATACTTGTCAGATCAGAGAAAAATTGTAAGAGGAATAACAGAGATGAAAATGGGGTCTATCAAAGTTGAATAATTTTATTGTGCAATGCAAACAGCATAAAGGTTTTTTTTCACTGCAATGTTAAGAACTTCTCCTAACAATTTTCAAAAGCTCATTACACAAGGGACTAATATTTTAAGCTTATTCTTAATAGCTATGAATAATCATGCCAGCTGAGATTTGGAACTACAGGCTCTAATCTTGAAAACTGACATTGCCCTATTTGTTTAGGTAAGGGATCCCATAAACCAGAGATACAGAAAAATGCAACATGACTTTTGGATAACAAAGAAAAAAGTCTGATAGACTTGTGAAATACAGTGAACATGTATAAATGATTTCAAGGCTATATAATGGATTTATAGATACAGAACTGGTATTCTCAACATATATGTGCAGAGAGGATTTTTGGTAAAAAATTAAAATCACATGTATCCTTAGTATGAAGTTTTTTATTTATCATGTGCCATTTTCTTTGTTTACATCTCTTCCTACACAAGCACTTCAAATAAGTTACTCCTTTGACAATACCAATAGGAGTAATGATTCCTTTTCACACAATGAGTTTTGCTTTCAACTCAATTACAAGAACTATATGATCTTTAAAAAACCTTTGATTAGAAATTAAGTGTGAGCATACTGTGCATTTTTCACAATCAGTGGTTTAGTTTAAGGAAGATTTGCATGTCACTATTATAAAGAGATGTGGATGTATGATTCTTGATTTTTACTTCTCTAAATAGGTTGAAAATTCAGAAGGAAAAAACTATACTACACATTAGTTTTGTTACTTTGAAATGGTATTTGTAATTACTTCTTTTCCTTAAAATTATTTTTAAATTTACTTTTGAGTTTTTATTTCATGCTATTTTTTAAAAGTATTATGCCACAAATAATTTCAGATATTTTTAGTCAGCTGCCAACCAAAAAAAGGTTGAATAACACTGGTAAAGGACAAGAAAAATGCTTTTCTGGCCAATAAGAATTGTTAATTCATAATTGCATTTGAGCTGCATGAAATTTTTTATCATTATTACTTTTTTCAAAGTTGACATAACTTCAAAACATTCAAAAATTAATCTTGGCATTAAAATAGAATAATGTTTGACTATTTGGACCACTGTATAATGGTAATACTCAACATATTAGCATTTAAATATCTAGAATTTACTTTGATAACTAAATAATCTGGAAAACAAATTACTGGCAAGAATTATATCAAGATATATGAGAAAGAAAAAAAAAAAATCCTGAAAGTCTTGCAAGAATGATTAAGTATGCATAGAGGAAAAAGGAAGGAGGAAAGGTCAGGAATTATAATTTAGAGGAAAGTGAGAGAGATAGAGAAAATAATTCCTAAAATCAGAAAATTTAAATTCATTACATAGTAATAAAGTTAAAGGAGATAATTTTATGCAAAACAGTTACTTACAGCAACTTGGACACTTCTTGGATACTGTAAAGAAAAGAAAGAATTGTTAGATATCACTAAATATAAAAATATGATTTTAAGATTAGCTGTGCAAAGTATTAACATATTATATAAAGTATATTAAACACAGAGTATATTTAAAAGCTCTGGTTTCATGAATACACATCTGACTATTTAACCATTATAACCATTAATGAATGGCATGTTAAAATCAATTGCAGCTTAGTTAAAGAAAAAGTTAATACAAAAAATTACAAGTCAATATAATATTCAAATATGAGAATTAAAATTATGAAGGAATGTTACTTCTAATCAAAGAGAAAAAGAAAATTTCCTTTCATTAACTTTAAATTAAATACGCAAACAGAAAAAGTTACCTTAGTTGATGCAACATATGAGGCCTTAACAGTTAAAACAACAGCATTCATTAAGTTCTTTGCAGCTTGAATAAGAGATGTAGCACTGTCAAGCTGGAATATAAAATGATAAAAATTACTAAAATAAACAATACAGAAAGTGAATATTTGAAGAATATTTCTTTGATCTTACAATGGGGTAGGGCACAATGTCAATTTTTAATTAGGGATCAAATGAATGGCAATTTTATCAGCAGAGTTTGACACTTCTAATCTGCCAGATATGGATATCCAGACAGGGTATCCAATATTAAATAATTTTTGTTGCACTGTATGCTTTTTCTTTATATACTTAAAAATAAACTAAAAACATATTTATACATTATACAGTTTATAAAACATTTAAAATACATGGTTAATGTGTTTTGCAAACAGTATGATTGATCTGTATATAGTGCAGGCATCACACTTTCAAAACTCATGTGCTAGATTATATCTAATTTATTTAATTTTACTTTTTGAATCATTATCGGTATTACTGATTAATAAGACATTTAGAATCTATAAATGATTTTTTTTACAAACATTTTGTTCATAAATATATTACAATTTCAGCAATGAAAAATGAACATTTGAGGTCTAGATTTATAAAATTTCTTGAATTGCAAAGTTATTACACGGGCAGTTTTGTATATTATATTATAATAGCATTGCTGCACAAGAAAAAAAAGACTGATGTGAACATTTGAATATTATTATTTGTACAATACTGTTATGAATAAAGTAAATTATCAACAAAGTAGTTTATTAATATACACTTGGATTAACAGTAATTTTATAAGTAGTAAAAATTGACTTTAAAAACTCTTGTGATATTTAAATTTTTTATAGGTACAATTTTAGTTTATATACTGACTGAATGAATTTGCCTTAAGGGCAGCTCAAGTAATTCCCAAGAACAGGGCACTGTTACCACAGGTCTATTGAACCCAAGTCCCCTATCCCCCCCCCCAAAAAAAAAAAAAAAAATCTAAGAGGGTTTAAGAAAAGAGGCCACTGGTTGAGGCAAACCTCAGCAGACAATTAACAGAAATATCCTGCAGCTCCCAAGGCTCAAGAAGGTGGCAACCAATGTGCTTAAACCTAAAAGCAAGGTTATATATTAAAATTCCCTCTGTCAGACACAACGGACCAAACAAACTCAGCTGGAATGTTTGCTTTCCCACTCTCCTGTAGAAATAGTAGGAGTCTGTCCCTGCTACAAGTGTACTTTATTTACATGATGTTTCAAGTCACCCCACTCAGTTGATTCTCTTGCTTTATGGAGTGCATCTATTGTTATATTGCATCTCAGAAGCAAATTATATCTAAATTTGATTATTTTTAAATACTAAAAGTAAAATTAATGCAAATTAAATAATTATGACTGTTTTACTTAACCAGGCACATCTCTCACAAATTTGTTGCTCTAAATATTGAGCCTCATTAAAGGTTGTTTAAAAAAATGAATAAAATCTTTTTTATTCCAAAATAAACTATAAAATTTATATTTAATATGCAATTCAAACCTAAATTTGGCAATGAAACTAAAAAAAATCTCAGTAAGTTGATGTTTTCATTAAAATAATTTGCTTATATTTAATATTATCTAATATGATTATTAAAGCTGAATTCAAATAAAAGGAAGTTAAATAGAGATTAAAGAGTATATACAACCACAAATATTTCTTGTTATTGAATTAAAAACGTTTTTATCTAATATTTAAAGCTATAAAAATATAGAGGAATTTTGTGCTTGCTTCAAGATTTGCCCTTTAACTTTGATTAAAGCCAACTTCAACTTATAAGCTTAATCATAAGGAAGCGATCTGAAGCAAAATGTGATCGGTTGGTTGATCTACATTTATTGGAGCAAAATCCTCTGATGACATACTGTGCCAAATAAGTTTTATGAACTATAGCACAATAAACTAACAAAAAGAACTTCAAGTATTAATAATTTTGGAGTAAAATATAACTTTAATCATACAACAAATTGTCATAAATAGGACCAATTTTAAACTACTTGAGAAAATTTATATATGTTTATGTATGTATACACATACAAACCTTTCCTACAGGTTATTTCTGACAGTCAGAAAGACTGGGGTTAAAAAGAAAAAAAAAAAAAAAAACTATAAATTCTAAAACTATAAATTTTCAGATATGAAAGATAACCTTACCAATGAGCATTTAGATAAGTCTTTATGTTATAACAATGCAATTGTAAGGGAACATATATTCTCAACTAGTGTTTAATGTAGAGGTATATTCACTGTTGAATTTGACAAATATTATGCTGTATGTATGTCATAGAGTTTAATATAAGAATGAAGAAGTAACAAAATGATAAATTTAAAATGCTGAAATTTTAAAGGACTTATATCATACATTACTTTAGTAAACTGAAAATTGAATCCTAAAAACAATGACACTAAAAAAATGATATCTTTAAAAAAATGTCAGAGTGAAATAAGGATCAACACATTTAACAAACAAATTCAAAAATAGAATCTTACCCCAGACACAATAAGGCTGCCTGAAATATTCTGTACATCTGCCTTTACTTTACTGGTAATATTTAACTGATGACAATACAGAGCAATTCGCTGCAAGTAAGCTAACAGATCCTTTTTAGTACTGGACTCTGGGCACTACAACAATAAAAACAAATAATTAGGTAATATATTAATAAGAAATTATATTTAAAAGTTAAACTTTACATTATTACCCACCTGATCAGCAATTTGTCTAGCTAATTTATCTAATTTTGTACCATATTCAGAAATTTTCTTGGCAGCATTGATGACATCCATAGTAGTTTTTAAAGGACCTTTACCCCTATATAAAACATTTAAATGTAATGGAATTATAGATAAATTACTTATAGCTTCCTGTTTCTATTATGTTTTTATATTATTTAGTTTTAGTATTATGCTTAGATAAGCCTTTATACATAACATACCTTGTGAAGTCTGTCATTTCCATCATAATCATACACATTTGTTTGGCCAGGACAATAACGTCATTTCCAGTATCATCCCACTTAGCTACTTCTCTATCAAACTTGCTCTTCTCAGTACGGAAATTCTCTACCTGAGCTGCAATCTTTTGTTTATCTTCTTCAGAAATAAAACGATAGGCATCCTAAAAATAAAAATCTTGCAATGTATTGCTGTAAAACTCCATTATTAAAGTTAAACAATTCTATAAATAATAATAATTCAGATATATGCTTTAAAAATTTCATTTTTACTTAAAAGGAATTAACAGCAAATTTGCAATAATGATTAATCAATAAAATATTAATATTTAATTCTATAAGTAATTTGAAGTCAAATTACATTTTACACATAAAAAAAGTTCAATTACTGCTCATTCTATAGTCTTTCAGTAATTACTGATTTATATACATATAAGATGGATAAAATTCACCCCTATTTATCATCCCTTAGAACACCTTTGAATACAAAGCTATTACACAACAAAATTTATAAAAGAAATCACACATACCCTAGTATTATTAATTCCACTAATCTCAGGATATTCATCAAAATCAGTATGTGCACTAGCTACAAGGAGACAAAACCAAAAATATAAGAAAAAAATTGAGAGGTATGACTACAGAACCAAAATATTTTAACACAACTTTAGGTACCCTACTTACATTTACTTTTTGTCTCAGAACCAGGATCAACTTCAATTTCAGTTTCTGAGTCTAATTCTTCAGCACTCTATAGAAAAAAAAAAAAAATAAGGAAAAATTGTTAACTTACAAGAATATTTTAAATTATATATAAAACATTTTTTTCTAATATAAATTACCCTATTCATTAAAACAGCTCTTCTTATGTCTCTGACACCATCATATATAAGTCGAGATGCATCAATGAATTCATTTTCATCAACTTCTTTTTGAGGGCTAGAACTTAAAGCTTCAACTGCTAGTTCAACCTGGGAAGCAAAGTTGGGCATCACTGAAATAAGGAAATAGATATTAAGTCATATTTTCTAAAGAAAACAATATTAATTCATTTGATATAAAAATATAAACTCTAAAAGAAAAACATAATAGAGTTAATAAAGCACTTTAAAACAGAAATGCCTTAGTTGGCTTAAGTAGGGAACTGTAGCAATCTTGCCATGCATATCTTTAATGATTAACAAATGATTCATGCAATTCTTTTCAATGATATTATAATTCTGTCAAGTAACAAATTTAAGATTTTAAATACTCAAACTGAGAAACTCTCTGCTCATTTATATTTTCCTCAAAAGTATATCAACGGATTCAACAACCAACAACAGAAACTGATCTGTCAAAATAAGCTATCTATCTTTATTAAATCTTTCTAAAATGAATATACACAAAGTCTATATAAACAAATATGGCATAAAAAATAAGTAATAACAGTACACAGAAAGTCAGAAGAATAGTATACAATAGTCAGAAAAATGATATATGGTAAGTGGGAAATAATAGCCACCATTCTCCATTTGAAGGTATTATACAGAGTCCCTGGCCGGGCATATCTCCATTAAATAGGATAACACATTATGAGAGTTATCCTATTTAATGGAGGAAGTGGTTCATCATGATAATACAAGTATTAAGACACCACTTACAGAATGATAAAATAAAAATAAGAAAATAATTATGACTTAATATTTAGATAAAATAAATAATGTAAAAAATAATATAGAGTGAGAATAAATGGTTAATAAATTGATAAGAGAGTAGATGCGATTAGGTTTGGTTTGGAGTTGCACGGCTTAATTTTTGCAACACAAGGGCTAATGAGACCAGGACCTACAGCTTAAAGCCGATTCTGAACGGCTACGAACATCCATGCCACTGTGGGATTCAAACCCATGAACTTCGGTACCGAAGGATAGCAGCCTAACCAATTGGCCATCGTTCGGCTTAAAATGCGATTAAATACAATTAAAAAAGAATAACTGTATTGAGTATATGAAAGGAACATAGAAAAATCTGGACAGGAACATACATCAGATCCTGGCAAACTACCAATAAAATTTTAAAGAACTGAGTGGTAGGAGCCTAAGCTACCTCATTAGTTAGATTTAATTACACTGACTTTTCTTTTTCTGCTAATTAGAAATAACTAAAAAGTATTATTATAGGGGGGGGGAGAGGCTAAATATTCACTTTATACAAAAGTTTAGGGGGGCGAAAATGAAAAAAATAGGAAGTCCATAGGACTCGCATACATCGGAGTAAGAGGGTGTAACCAAATGCTCAGATACGTATTATATGGATAAACAACAGTATATAGCTTGAATATTTATGTGTTTAAAGCACTAGAAAAGCCGAAAATTTATAAAGATTATTAAGACAGTAAATATTAAGATTTTGAAGATAAAATAGAAAAATTAATTAAGTAGAGAGGCTTACATCTGAACTCTGGATCTGCGAAATCGTAGTCCGGAAGCTCAGCAATTATTTCATTAGGTATACTTGCAATAGTGGTGAAAAATTTATTTGTTACTTTAAGAAAAAGTTCCAAAATTTAGGTCATGACGAATAATATTGTTCCGAAGAAAGCGTGGGACTTTAACAATTCGCCTTAAAATTTTATTTTGCGCTATTTCGAGAATTTTAATGTTGGAGGGAAAAGGATATCACCATATTGGTGAGCCATTGGGAAATAATAGTAAATACTGTAGCTTTGAAAGTCTTATATAGGCTTCAATAAAAATTAAAGGCTATTCAAAACAAATAATTATAGACTAGATGTCACAAGAAAATATTTTACTTGTTATTAAAAATATACCAATGAAGATTCATTAATACTATGTACCAAATAAGTAGTAAGAATACAGAGTTTCCAGGGGTCGACCCAGATTTTTCATAATATGTCCCTTTTTGTGTAGGAAAAAAATAATCTATTTTTGTGAAAAAATAAGTCTTGACAAATGATAAATACTTTTTCTGTCATCATAATTCTACTTGAAACCCCCAAAGATATATAATAAAAGTTAATTATATAATATATACATATATATGTAATAATAAAATTATAAAACACATTTTTTTAATAATGGCAGTGGATGCGCATTTTCCTGGCACCCTAAATTTAGAATCACTACCCATTAATTTTTTCCCATTCATTGTTATGTACTACCTTCTAGAATAAACTAGAAGTAGTTAGATAAGGTGATTAGTTACCAGAATGACATCATTCCTGGAGCCACCCCTCTTCTAGAAGTTAATACGAGGCCTAGCACATAGATTTCAAGGCTTTTCCTTTTAGAACAAGATGTAATATAACAAATATTTTCTGCTTGTGTTCTTTTTCCCTACAGGGATTTGTGTGTTATCTGGTGTTCCAATATGTTATCTGATGTTCCAAATAAAAGATGGTTTTGTAAGTCTGCATCAATTAACTCAGCTACATTATTCTACAGTATTTTTAATTTATGTGGATGTTATATTAAGTTATGTCAACAGTCAACAAGGATAGTTACCTCCATTGCTTTAACACAGGAATTCGACAAATTGAAAGATATTGTGTTCTTAAATGCTCTTCTCAGAATGCAGTGTGACAAATGAAGAAATTAAAAGTGTGATTTCAACAGTGCTTTCAATTCAAGTTTGTGCAATATAATTAATATGTGCGGTGCTAAATAATACAGAAGAATCAGGCCAAGAAATCTAGAGCATGGACAATGACCGTTTAGCTCCATTCTAAAATCCCATTGAGTGTGCTGACTCAACATAGTGGTGTCAGAAGTTATCAGGAACCCCACCAAAAATTTCAAGTGGTTTATGCCTGCCATTCTTTGGAATACCCAGTGAGCCCAATTTCATTTTAAGGCAAGAAGCTACAGTTGAAATATGGCCTCGAGAGCATTAATGACTTTCTGCTTATAGCGAAACAAATTTCAACTGCCTTAACTAGAAAAATTAACGGGGCAGCGATTCTTAATTTAAGATGCCAGGAAAATGAACGTCTGCTACCATTATTAAAAATGTGTTTTAGAATTTTATTATTACACATATATATATATATAAAGAACAAAACACTAAAATTTTCTTTAGCTTTAATTAGGCATTTCTTTTGAGAAGGATGAAATTAGAAACATTAAAATTTATAAGACCAATGGGGACTTATGACAATGCCAAAACATTAGGTATGTACCACACATGCACGTGTTTAGTCATTTGCAAAAATAACAGATTTGAATTTTGTTTTCAAGTTATGAAAGGGCTGTTTTGCAAGACCAATTTTACAACACAGAATTTTGTGGAGGAACTACTTTTACTACACTAAATTTTGTGAAGTAGCTGCTTTCCCTACATAGAATTTTGTGAAAGGACCACAAATGGACCCAATTTATGCCGAACCTTGGTATCTATAAGATTTTTAAAGAAAAAAATTTCACAAATCAACAATTAGGATAAAAGATATTACCTTGATCTCTAAGTACAGCCACTGCTTTCAGTACACCTTCTGTATAAATTCCTGGTTCATAATTATCCATTTCTGCAGCAACAACATTACATACTCTAGCAGAGCGACCTCGAATGGCTCCAGCTGTTCTGTCTAGAGTATCAGCATCACCTTCTTGAAGAGCTAATACACATTTGTTGACATCCTCTAATATATGATTCTCTAAAAATTGTAACAAACAAAATTAGACCCTTTTTCCTGAGGAATATTCAATAAAGTAATATATAATGTTAGTTGTTATTAACTATTTTATATTAGTGATATAAAATTTATAAGTATAAGAAGCAAGTTGTTTACCTATTCATATACTTTCAAAGCTCACATAAAAACATTCAATTTCTCATTAAAAAGAAGAAAGAGGAATTGAAATGAACGGCATAACCTAGTTTCATGATGAATATTACTATCAACAATTAAATAGAAAATATAACTAAGTAACTACAGAATATTCACCATTTCTACTTCAATTAAGGAATCATTACATGACTATCCTCTGTAAACACACAATGTAGTGAAGAACATAATAAAAAATCATTCATAATGATTTCAATTGATGCAACTACTAAAAAAGTAAATTTATGAGTAAAGCTTGAAACACTATAAAATGTTAAGACCAAGGTCAAAATTACATACAATATCAGCTACTTAAAAATTTAGTGGATTGTTCATAGGGCTGCTATCTACTTTCACTATAAAGGAAAACTTATTACAACAAAACCAAAATTCAAAAAATTACTTTTTAATTGCCTCAAACAGGGACACTAGGCATTTATAGGTTAAAAAAATTAATTGCAAACACTACGCTTCATTTGTTTTTATAATGAAGTAGTTTGATTGTCATTATGAAACTGTTGTTGGCTGAAACAGCTAATTTTTAATTTTGTACCTAATTCACATTGTCTATGCTTTTATATTTTCAATATCATGCCATAACAGCTTATTTAATTTAACTGTGGTAGAATAACCAGTTAACAAGCTTTCACCCTACTAACATATTTTATAGAATATTTTTAATTTATATAACTATGAATATTGACATTAGTAATAGGGACTGTTAAATTTATATAAGTGCAGCAATATAGATACCAGAAACAGCTAAAAAGTCATCAATGGTAGTAATGTCATCCACTGCTTCTGTCAGAATTCTGACTTGATTCTCCCAAGCTTCTTTGAATGCATCCATATTTTCCTTAGCAACTTTGGAATTGGCACGGGCAGCTAAAATCCTGGCAGCATTAATGACCTAATGTAACAAAGAAAATAGGCCTTAATAATAATAAAAATGCTGCAGCAGAATATTATTATTACTTCACGGTTTTACGTCCACTTTGATTTTTAAGTAATGTACTATAAGGTAGAAAAATAAAATTTATAAGCATCATTAAATAAAATTGCAACATATGATCGCAAATACAACATGATGAAGTTCATAATACATAATTATAATATAACTGATGTTGCTTATAAAATAGAACTAAAATAATGAGCAAACATTTAGAGTTATACCTGAATCCCAATTAAGTACCATCATACTTCAAATATAATTAAAAATTAATTTTAACATTTACACTCTAGATTTTAGACATGAGGGAAAATACATAATTAATAAACATATTTATAAAGTTTTACTTAATTACTTTTTGAAGGAAAATATTATGTTTGAAAAGTTTTACTTATTCATTTTTCGACATAAATTTTATATATCTTAAATTACATATCAGGTAACTTAAGTGCAGAAAAAAAATTAATAGTAACTAACATATTTTAGTTTATTAATAGAAACTTTTGCTTAAACTGATTCTTCTACCATGTCTCAAATTATAGAAATAGATTGCCTGCATTATTATTATATAAAGCTGTTGTGAGAGAAAGGTGATAATCAGTTAATTTCTTGTAAAACTCTTTCTTCTAAGGGAAACTAGCAGATTCTTAATCCATTGATAACATTAAATTAAAGATATAAGTGAACCAAAATGCTTATTAGTGGTTGAAAAAAACATTAGCTTCATAACTTCTATTCAGGTTAGGTCAATTTCCCTATACATAGAAATCTACAAAGGTTTTTTTTTTAATAATTAAAGTGGAATACAAAAAGATGAGTATTAGAGGATGGGATTTCAAACAGAAAAGGAGGGAAATAAAATGACTTCTATAAAATTACTAAAATCTTTTGAAGACATGAAAGTAAAATAAACACATTTAAAAGAATTACAATTTTGTCTTGAAAACAAATAAAGAGCAGATTATCTTAAATTACTAGAATTACTATTTAAAATTAAGACAAGCATTCAATTTCTTTTATTACCTGACATAACAACTATACTCTCTGAAGGACTGATTCTACTTTCATCCATATTCAAGGAAAACTGTCTCTTATAGTTTTAATCTTTTAACTCCTATTACGTAGTATCGCAAACTCCTTGTAATTTTGACATAGACACCAAGCAGAAGACCCCAGGCTTGTCCTGCCATCTCCAGAGGTATTGTTTATACTTGGAGATTATTGTAATCACAAACCTGTCCCAGCTGTAATTAATGAACATGACAGATCTTTGGTTGGCTTAAGTCTTGAACCCACAACCTTCTAGTTATGAGCTTATTACCTTTGCTGACTGAGCTACTGCAGCTGCCATTTTGAGATTGAGTCTAGTAGTATGCATCACTGCAGTGGAGGATTATTTGAGGGTCATAAAGAATCTGCTGTATTCATTTATTAGTTTTCAAAGTAGACACTCTGAGTCAAACTGAGTCACACAGAACAAATAAAAAGGAGTAAGAGGAAATGATTCATAATTTTATTTCTCTAAAAGTCCAGTTATGGTTAGAGTGAAATCCCTAAAATATTTATGTTTCTCCGTAGTACAAACATCTTTGCATTTGTTAATTTATTACCCACTAAAATAAGCCTTTAGTAACAGAAAGTCTATCGGATCTAAATGTTATTAAAAGTTGTGTAATCTTTCAGTACATGCAGAAAACTATTTTTTAAAAATTGTTTCACAACACCAGTTGAGAATTTGTAAGTTGTGTAAACAAAGGGAAGTAAGATATTAATAGACCTTTGGAAGCTTACAGAAGTAAAGAGAGAGAACAGTCAAAATAGCCAATAAAGCTGAAATGCAATATGGAATACCAAACTTGACCCAACTTGTATTTTGAAAATTTTCAAGGGTTTAAATAGTATACACTGTTGAAACAGTTTGGTTTGAGAGGAAGCGAAAACTAAAATACCGTTAAATTAAAGAAACAAAAACACCCTGCAGCTCATAATTGGAAAATAATGATTGGCATTATAACAAGTTAACATTTTAATGGATTTTTAACATTACATGGAAGATTTATTTAGTCATACAGGAAACACTTTACTGGAATTGGTGGAAATTTTAAGTGACACTAAATAAAGATTGACTGTACTAACATTTAACCTTGATTAACCATGAGTTAATGAAATTAAAAGCTTTGATAAAAGCCTGATGTATTTACACATGTTCAGAAACATTTAAACTATTCTGTTTAAATGTAGACGTTAAACATCACTAACCTGAGGGCACAAGTTGCTAATCTGTGCAGCAGCAAAACGGACCATCTTCACACCATCTTCATTATTGGACATAGAACAAGCAAGATTGGCAACCTGGAAGAAGAAAATATGTGTAACTGCAGTTAAATATATATATATATATATATATATATATATATATATATATATATATATATATATATATATATATATAAAAGAGAATTATTTTAAGTCTAATACAGGTAAATTTTAAAAATTATAGCTGAGAAATCTCTCTATAAACAGAAAAGATAAAATAAATAGAAGTCACAATCTTAGATCTTGCAATCTACTACAATGCACTACACCAATGGTATTCAATCAATAAATTGCAACACAAATGGGGACCAAAAAATTATCCTGTGGTCACAAGGTGGAGGAAAAATTATTTGTATTCAATGCAATTTATTTAATTTACATCATTAATAATAAATTCTCTTTCAGAAAAAATATTTTTTTCAATGTGAAATTTCATTAAATTTTACAGAGATTACAACTTAATCTCTTTAAAATTGTTCTAAAATCTAGTTGTCTAAATATTCCTCAGACACCCGATGCCACCATGAAATAAAACTAAACTTTCACTTCATTACAAGCAAAATACAGGCATAATTGATGTCTGATTACACTAAAACTCTGGTAATGGTATCTTTTAGACTTTAAATTTTTCCTATTGTTAGTTCTGAACAATTAGAATTAGATTACTGATTTTTAAACTTTCTGGTTGGCATATTATTCTAATGTCCCAAGAAGACTGTTGAACTGTCAAAAAGTTTGAATATTACATAGTATAGTACACATTTTTATGAAGACAGATTTTTTAAGCTATCCATTGTTCCATATTCATCTATGTATACTATAGATATAGAGAAATGGCACAAAGAAAATTTCATACTCCTGCTACAATAACAAGTGACTAACTTTTTACCAAAAAACTTAGCAGTACATAGGTGGAGAATCACTGATATACATATATACTCTTAACTTTATTGCGTCCTAATTTGAACAAGGAAAATGTAAAACATTAATATAAAGACTAATTTCAAAACAGAATACTTAATGTAAGTTAGGCTGTCAAAAAAGACAGAATACCATACTAACTTTTTTTTTTTTTTTAAATGGACATAATCAAGAAATAAATTCCCCAATGGCAAAAGTAAGATTACACAAACATGTCCAAGGTGCTTGTAAAAACACAGAGTAGGTCTACTATACTGATTTTTAAAAATATAGATCTTTTCATAAATTAATGAATTATATAAATACTGGAAAATTCATGTAAAACATTCATCATATAAAAGAAAGAATTCAGCATACTTAAGGGATGATTGTGACCTTACTTCTGAATTATGTAATCTACACCAGATTAAAAATCCAATATAATTTAAAATAATTCATAATATAACAATATAACCTTGAAATTCAGATTTAAAAAAGGGAGAAAATCTGGAATTCAAAACAAATATGTAATCACAATCAATCCCGATACTTTTAGACCACACTACACAAAATTATTTGCCTTAAATTAAAATGCACTTACTTCAACTAGTTTATTTGCATGTTCTGTAAACACTTGAGAGTATTGTTCTACTTCTCTTTCATTGCCATTCTTTGCAGCTTCAATAAGAACCAAAAGAGGCACATTTGTTTCCAAGAAAGAGTCTGATACATGATCCACAACAGCTTTTCTCAACTGGCGGCGAAGATCTTTAGTTTTCCTAGTCATATGATCAATTGCTTTGTCAAGTGGTTCACCAACATCTTTTCTTCCAGCCTAAATGGATAAATAAAGTAATTACAATTTTTCCTTTATTGCAGAATGATTAAGATACCACACTTTACTTTAATCCCCTTAATAAAAAACCCACAAGGGGAATTGTAAATTATCTTGGTTAAATTGAAGAACAAAAGAAAATTTCTAGTTAATGTAACTAGAAACAATAAAAGTGTGATATTTTAAAGTTCTTAAATACATAAGTAAAAATTCAAACCTCCATAAAATTATCTTTTTCTTGTAGTATTTTACAACAGGGATTAAAATCTGTTACATACTTATGATATGCAAAATATTTAAAAATTTTTAAAGCTTCATAATTGGATCTCCAAAACTGAATAAAAATTCTTTTTTTATATATTACTACTCTTCTGTAATTTTTTTTCATTTTTATAAAATACCAAAATAATCCACTATAGTTAGAAAAGTAGTTTTATGATGCTTTAGCTTATATTATCAGATTCTGCCAAAACTTATTGCAGACATATGATAATAAATCTTTTAAAATGCAGTTGTTTACAATTTTGAAATTATTTTCTACCAATATTTGAATTTTTCAAAAAAAGGAGAGGGGAACCAGTAAATATATTGCTTTCTGACCAGGCCAAAGTCACCAAAAATAAGGAAAACAGTAAAAATAACTACTAAAAAGGATATATTTGATGGTGGAGTGTTTCCACATACAGAAAATATTTTTAAATTTATGAAAAAAAAACTTCCTTTCCTAATGTATTAAGTAGTTACACAAAGTTTTGAAGGCACACCAACGGAATAATAAATAATATTGATATTTAATTATACAAGATTTATAATTTAAAACAAGGTTCATATAAGTTTTTAAAAGTGAAAATTATGGTTGACAGAAATTTATTAAGATATATAATATTGATTATACTTCTCAGCCCAAGTTCAATATGTTGATAAAAATATTTACCCCTTTTTCATGTTTACTAAATCATTAAAATATTTTACATATGAACTTGTACTTCAATATTGTATTAAAGAACATGAATTTCACAAACATTTGCTTATTTTTTAATCATCTTTATGAATCAAATTTGGTCACTGTTAAAAAAATTAAGAACATGAACATTAAGGATTCTTTTACACAGAGCACCTATAATTAAGGAGCTTGTAAATGACTGTAAAAGACTTAATGCATATTTGTTTTATTGAAAAGTATATCAAAATAAAATTATACTTACATTTGACATGTAAGCTGACAACAAGTCTTGAAGAGCTTGACGCACTTGATTGCATTCAGCTACAATACGTTCCCGCCTGTCATCTCTTGTGCATGAAGAATCTGCCATCAATGCAGCTCCACTAATAATACTTTCCAATCGTTCCTCAAGTGCTGGCCGTGTGCGAACTTCGTTATACATTAAAGGATCAATAAGAATACGCTCCTAAATTTGGATGGAAAAATAAAGAACAAATGTAAAGCTAACATAAATAGGTTTTAAGCAATATTTTCAGTCCTAAACTAACAACTGTAAATAATCTATACTAAATGCATTTTAAATGAAACATTCATTCACCACAATCGGACATTATAATTTTATTTTAGCTTATGAATTTATAATAATTATTTACACAAATATTCATAAATTTTTTGCAAATTAATTTTCCTATGCATAAATTAATATTTTTAAGTACTTCAAGTTGCAGTTATAATTTCATGCAAGTAATTAATACTCACATATAACTGCAAATTAGATATTTATGTAAACTAATAGTAATGCAGTTAACTAAGAGATTTATACATTTATGCACTACAATGCAGGTACATTTACATATAGAGAAAAATTGAATTAAAAAAAATATCTTTAACATATCTTGACTGTGTCAGTTATAATGATTAATCAAACTAGAAAACTAATCATAAAATTATAAATAACTGTCACAAAAATTTCACTGAAGGACACTTTTCTGAAAAGGAGTATGAAAAGATAAAGCAAATGAGACTTATTATTTACTGTGTTATTTACACTTTTTAGAAAAAATTTTTTGCTTTCAAACACATCATTCAGAAATTTAAATTATTTAGAACTTTTTTTATCACTGAAAAATATCTTACATCAAACTCATCTAAAGCTGCAGCCAATTCTCCTGGTCCATCATAAGGTGGCTGACCTAAAGCCCCACTAGTTGATTTACCTTGTGCAACATCACTGATTGTGTTAACAGCTTCACACACTTGACGGAATATGTAATCTCTGTTTTCTTTAGCTGCTGATAATTCTGGATGACGAACATATACCTGTTAAAATATAATAAAATATAAATTACATGAAATTTAAATTTTGAAAACTTCCTGAAATTTCTGCAATATTTGAAAATTTTATACAAATTTGTCCCCAAATCAAAGTATTTAAATCTGGAAAGATTAAAGTCATTGTGAATACATATGTTCTACATCTGGTGCACTATTGGCAAGATTGTGAGGAAACTTGGTATTCTTATCTTTTAAAATATGGCATATAATACTGACTAATATTAGACTTTTAAAAACCATTCTTTCCCCCTTTTCGGTTTATGCTATTGAAATATTCTCACATTTAATAACAGGTAACAACTGTCATTTATTTAATTTATTTATTCATTACTTATATATTAATTTAAGCATTACCTCCTTTTAAATTTGCCTCTTCCTTTAAATAATATATTTTGTTATTAAGTCAAAACTTTTAAATATTTTATATTATTACATTGCTCAACTATATGATTTGTGCTAATTTAAAATTTAATCTTTGATTAGTTTTTATTATATACTTTAAGTTCTTTCTTTTCAAAAGATTTATTAAAATTACTTCATACTCTTAAATAATTCCAAGAAGTATTAAAATAAAATATGGGATTGACAATTCCAGCAAATCATTTTGATAAGAGCATTTTTTAATCACACTCATTTCATTACCCTCTTACTTTCCAACACATTTTGCCCTTTAAATATTTACTAAATAATAAACTATGTTGATGTTAATGTAATAATTTTGTCCTCATTAGATGCACCTTTTTTATATGAAAGCAGAAAATATATAGTTGTAACTGATGAGACATACCTTTGAAGCAGTTAATAACATCATGCTGTTCTTTTTCAAAACAGCTCTTGCAGCTGCCAAATCATCTCTCAATCTTGGGTCTTTTAATTCCTAAAAATATTTATACCCCATTAAAAAATAAATAAATGTACAAATTTGAGAACCAATTTTTAAACAATTATGGTGGACAAGCTAATCTCTATAAATATACAGATATAAAATCTTTTGTATGTTTGTTTCCCATGCATTCCAAAATGGCTGAAATGATCTTGACAAAATTTTGCATGACAACTCAGGTCAATCCTGGAAAGGTTTTAGGCAAATCATATTGTTCAGAGCTCAAGGGTGTGTAGAGATGTTTTTTTAAAAATGTAAATTGCACTAAGCTATAATTATGTTAGCATCATTTGATGTATTTTCCTTTTCTTATTAAAATTGAAATTTTTCTAAGTAGCTCAATTCATTCGATAGTGTTTAAAATGTGTCTTCCGGTTATAAAAATTTTCTTGCTTCTCCATCCTTTTTACTTGCTTCATTTTATCAATTTTAATTTGGTGTATTTTTTTCATTTTGAATAAGTTCTTATTTTTTAAAATTCAATTTTTAGATGTCAATCTAAGTCCATCACTACCAGCATAATCTTTAAATGATCTGGCAAAAAACTGGGGTGCTTTTCTGTTAGTAAATCACCAAAAATAATTCTTTTATTTAAATGAATACTTTTTTGTTTATGACAAAAGTTGTTTGTTTAAATTGTTAATATAATCTAAAATCCAATTTAAACTTTGAAATAAATATAACCTAGAGCCTTAAACCCATACTGAAGGTTAGGTGTATAGTGGCTAGTATATAAATAAAAAACATTAATACCTCTATATTATGAAATTCAAACTTTATAGTAAATACCAATTAATTCTCTGAAATAGTTTCAGAAGATTACTTAATAGAAAAGACACAAGTTCTTGATAATGCTAAATTTTGTAATTATGAAGATAATGTAGAGCAGTCTAAATATATATATATATATATATATATATATATATATATATTTAGGCTAAATGTATATATATATATATAATACAGCAGTGCATTACACACAATTTACCAATAAAATGCTACCAAGTAATTACGTAATTTCCAAAATAAGGAGATTTTAATTTAAGAGAAAAAAAACCCATTTGCTTATCTTAGCAGAAAATAAAACTGAACTCAAAAACAGACTGGATACATCTGTATAAAATGGATCAAGAGACTTTTCACCTTAATTTGTACTTTAAATTAAACTTTATATATTTAAAAGCTCATTTTGCAATTAATATTTTTTAATCTAGTTTATAATACTTCAATTAAAAAAATTAACAAAAAAGTTGATATAAGAAACATTATTGAAATGTTTCCAAAGAAAATTTTGTAATTACTCGTAAGTAAAATAAGTAAACATTTTTAGGTTTAAACAAAGCGCTAAACAACATGAAAGTGCTAGACATTGGGGCTTTGTTTTTTCTAACACTTTATTTACTTTGCTATAAAAATTTTAAATGTCCATTCATGCTCAGAATATCTGACAATGAGTCATACTAAACTAACTACTTTACAGAATTAATTCAGTTGACTGTGCCTCAATTTAATTATAAACTATACTCATCTTGTTTTCTCCAATAAAGTGTTATTTTTATGCACTAATACAAAACATTACACAATATAACAATTTGTACTCGAAATCAATATTTTGGAAATGGATATATATATATATATATATATATATATATATATATATATATATATATATAAATTAGACTGTTCAGACGAGATAATGAGATAGATATACAGTACAAACTTTTTTTTTCAGATTAATATTTTCAAATTCCACGTGTCTTAAAACAGTATAGTGACTTAAAAATAGATTGTCACTACATTGTACTATTTATACTTGCATGCCTATAAATACTTACTGCTTGTCTTTTGGCAGCTTGTTGAATTAGTTCTGCAGTATTTTTCCCAAAATCTTGAAATGATTTCATAAGCTCAGACTGGCTAGAAGCATTCTTTACTTTATCTAAATCATCTTCAACCTATATTAATAAAGTATAAAAACATAAGTTTTTTCTCACACAATTTAAGAATAGTTGTAATACATTTGGGTTTTAAAAATATTATGACAATAAAAATTACAATATTGATAGATTCAGTTTGTTATTAACTACAGCTGATTTTAAAATGTTTAAAATAATTAGTATGATTAAATAAGTTTATTCAATCAGATAATATTCACATCACAGTTATTAAAATTTTAATGTTTTAATTTATCTTAATAATAATAAAAAAGAATTATGAATAAGCTAAGGCTACTTAAGATAGCTTTAAAAATTCAGAATGCCAAAACACATCTAAAGTAAACATAAAGCTACAAAAATACCATAGTTTTGTCCTAAACTAGGTAATAATCACAAGGTATTTTATTTGATCACATTCATTAAATTGAGCTAAATGAAGGTATAAAAATTTCTATGGTAAAAAAAAATTAATATAAATCATATTTATAAAACGATTGATTTAAATTTCAAATGCATTATGTAACTATTTATATTTAGAAACATTAATTTAAGGCCAACAATTCACAGTTTCATATTTTGGCACTTGAGCTGCCTTAAGACAAATCCAATTTTAAAAATTGCTCATTACCCACTAAAAGTTAAGCATATCTTCTTCATTCCTATATTTGCATTATTGGGTACTACTTCCTGCTTCTAAACTGTTAAGCTTTCTTATCAAATTGCCTCTCAATGCAGTTATCTTATCTTTCTGACTTTCATATCAAATTCTTTACAATATTCCAGGAAATAGGTATGGACACCAGTTCAAAACAAATAATCATTCATGTACCTACATCTCAGCTTGATAGTATACAATATTTTCTAATTAAAGCATAATAGCTACTTTGATATTCAGTTGTTATGCATTTTGAATACTATCATATCATATAACAATGATCGTATTTAAAATGGTAACCTAAAGAGTTGACCTAATGAAATTAAATATATAAAATATTTCCATATGTCCCAGAAAACAGAAACTATCTGATACCATAACACAACAAAAATAGTAGTCTACAGCAGTGGTCGGCAAACTTAAGGACATCAAAGGCTACTACATATGTATTTTTTATTGGGCAGACTATCAATTATATGAATTTAAAATAAAAAAGGCAGTAAATATATTTATAGAATAATAATCAAAAACTTATTCTATTAATACAAAATGCACTTATTAAAAGTAAAAAAGTTAGATCATAATTAAAAAAAAAAACCATTTATGCACTACACATTTTTAGATGATACAGAATAAGGATATAATGTAAACAAAACATTAAAACAAAAAAGATATAAACTTACTGATCTAAGAGACTTTAGAAGCCTATGAACATCAACCATATCAGCAAGGATGAGCAGACGAGTAACTGCACACAGTAAGTTTCTTGCTGCTCTAACCATAGTTCCCCTTTTAACTGATGAACAGGGATCTTCAGCAAATTCACGGGATGATTTACTCATGGCCTCACCAGTTTTACGTACTTCATCAACAGCTAAACGCATTTCGGGTTGAATATCTGGATTTTCATCAGCTATTTCTTCTCCTTTAAATATAAAATTATCTGTAGCTTTTTCAACAGCTGCCACTAATATATGTGCTCGTTTTGATCGCCCTTTTTTCTTTTTTGATGGACCTTTAGTGTTGACTAATGTAGTAACCTAAAAATTTCATCAATTGTTTTGAATGTATATAAGAAATAAAACTACTTAACTAAAACACTTCTACATAGAAATAAAACCTTACCTTAATTGGGTTCAACAGCTGCATGTAAAAACAAGAGTACAAAATTTGAGTAAATATTTGAGAGGGAAACCTTAACATTCATATTAGCTTTTAGGAATATATCAGAATTCATAATACAATTTTCTGTTAATTATTTTATCACTGAATATGATAAGCATACCAATAACAGTCACTAATTAACACTACTTATGGATTATCAACTTAAATATATTTGATACAAGAGTTCCAGGAAGATAATTAGTTTGAAAAGAAATAAAATAAGCATAAATATTTGCTTCATAAATTCTTTTTAGTAAATCTATGAAAGTATCTTTTAAAATTTTTTTAAATATAAATTGTACCTATAATGTAGCATACAAAATCTATGGCATTATGTACTAGAAGTGGGCAAGAAAAATTATTTTTTAAATTTGTATTGCATTATCAAGAATCTACAACAATTTAAGATGAGTACATCTAAAGGGTTTATTACATGCAATGAAATAAATTACATAAATAAATTATCATTAGGTCCCGAAAAACCAGAAAATGTCTGATGTTATTAAACGTTACTTGGCCATAACACAGTATAAAAATAAATAGACTAACACAACAAAAACAGAGTACAATATGAAAAAAAACTTGCAATGCTAGTATTAACATTTTCAATTAATACTGTATGTGACAAATTAGATAATTTATTTCAAATGTATATAACTCACCTGAATTACTAATGGTTCTAGCGTTTTCTCTACTGTTCTGGTTCGGATTTCTAAATTTTTTGGATCCCATTTGAGGTTAACAGAATTTATATTCAGGTCTGCAGTCATTTTGAATTATGTTATCAAAATATTAGGTTAACAGATCTAAGAGAAAAAGATTGATTTCTATATTAACAATAATCCGAACACATCACAGAAATACACACTGTAGTTTTCATAATATAAACAATGACATCATTGTCAACTTTACACGCCCAGCATAAATAATTTTCATAAACTCTTAAATAAATAAAAACTGTTCAGTTAAGAAAGTAAAATAAAGGTTTTAATTGTCGCGATAATATGAGAATATAAGCACTGCTCTATGAATCACACATACAGCAGATTATACCATCTACACCGCATACCAATCACATTCCTGAGAGGTAAAAAATAAATAAATAAATCATAACTGATAACGCGGACTAAACAAGTGTGAGAAATAGGGAAGGCACACAGCACATATAATCTTCAGATTCGCAATCAATAAAATAGATTTCAACGATCTATTATACCGTACATTTTTATAGAATGAAGAGCCGATTTAATGTGAGCTAATACCTCCTACACACATATTCCGTTCCGTCAATTTAACAATATGGCGTCGCCGGAAGTTGAGTGGAATACAATCGGCCTTTTAATACGAAACTTTACAATAGGAAGCATGATTGGTCATTTCTCTACTATTGGCGCTTTATATAAAGTTTAATATTTCCGGTTGAATTTTTTAAATACTTTTTTTCTAATTTTCATTACTTTATTGGGTTAGATTTCAAAAGAAAAGTCACTTAATATACAAATGGTTTCTAAATATTATGCAATCAGTCGCTTTTGGAATGTTACGTAATACACAGCACTCCTTGATGTAGAATTTTATACACGTTATGTATTTTATAATATTATTACGTTATGTATTTTATGTTATGTGGTGAGTTTTAAGCTTTTGACCAACGTACAGTGTATATACCAATAGTTCTGAATTTCTCTTACAAAATCGAGCCATTTGACAAAATTATACATAAACTTTCAAATTTTCTTGGTTGCTTGATCTGAAATAAGTACTACATAGAAATATATTGTCCTCACAAAATAAAACAATTTGTTAAAAATTTCTAATTTGTTTGATTTGAGCCAAAAAATAAAGTCATTATTATTATTTTGGTAACAAAATAAATTCTAGATCTAAATTTCCCATTTACCTTTTTTAAAGAAAAAAAAATACTATTAAGCAAGATAAATATGCCATTGCGCAATGAGATATCCTTGAATACAAAGATGGCTTCAGCTTTAAAGGCCTCTCCACACTATGGTCCTTTGCACGCCATTATTACCATCTGGAGGGGGTATGACTTACCGAGGCCGACGATGGAAGACGATAAAATGGCCTTGGTGGAAGATGGCTTCGAAAGCGGTTTTTCTCCAAAGATCAAGACAACCAGCAGTAGATTCTATGGATCATACACGCTCTCTGCTCATTAGTGGCCCAGTGCGTGGATGCAACCCGGGAACCATCGTCAAAGGTTGCCATCAAGACCAGTGCTGCAGTGGTGAACAATTGGCCATAATGGGGAGGCTACATATGACATAGCACGAAACAAAATACTTATGTACTATTTCACAGGAAATATTGTTTGTGCTTATGTAATTGGCTGGAGAAAATTTCAAATAATCCCAAATATTGATTAGTATATGCATATTTTGATATTATTTATTAGGATAGTTATCATTTGACAACATTTACGAGTGCTCATAGAATTATTGGGTCTTTGTTTTAAGCAATAAAGGTTAACCACATAAAATTTACGTATAGATAAGAGATTCATTTTCCATGAAAACTGAGGACAAAAATTTAAGTATGACTGCTTAAAAAAAGTTTAAAAGGCTTAATCAGCAATCCATTTCAAATCTAAATTTCACTGATCCTCACAGTGACATCAGTTTGGGTTCTGCGCATTTACTTGAAGTATCTATTGTTGGGGGAAGGACCAGCAAAGTATCATTTAATGACATGTGAAAGACTTATCGGTTACGACAATCATAAATGTCTCATTGACTTGAAGAATATGCAACTACATTGTAATAATTTTTATTGGATTCAAGAATCCATAAACTTATTTCAAAGAACAGCACGAAATATATCATTAATTTATTACAGCTAAACAGATGCGTTTCATGTTCATAAACTAGAACTGTTATCATTATTGTTTTATAGCTTTTTGTAGATTATGTAAAATCTTTAGTAGTTCTCCCCAGAATTCCTATTACTAGTTTAATGGTTCTTGAAATCCAAGCTCCTTTCATTTTCCAAAATATTTTAAAATGGAAAAAATTTTCTACCATAAAATAGGACACGAAGTGTAAATTTACTTTGTTCGATTTTACTTTGTGTGATCGTGTAGATATCAATCTTGAAATTTAAGTTCTATCGAAAACCCCTTGGATATAGAAATATTCGCACATTGATAAGTAAAATATTTGTAAGCAAATCAAATTAATAAAAGAATTTTTGTAAGATATAGTACTTTGGAGAAATGGAATTTATATCTAAATCTATTTTAGAAATAATATAATAAAATAAAAACACATTAAAAAGGTATAACAATTTTTTATCGTCTCACTCAGTTCTGTTTAAACTATTTCCTTTTCGATCAAAAAGACATCAGTATCTATTCCTTTACAGGCATTTTTCTGAAAGTGTCTGCTTTTTAATTATTTATTAAACTGCGTCTAAGACCGACTAAAGCTAATCCCAAATTAAGTGATATATAATTATGTTTATTGTTTTGAATGACACTTGGTCACGCCAAGGACGTAAACCAGAGACTATAGGAATTAAGGCGAAGGACAGAGCCTTTCTTTTTGAAAAGCCCCGCTACTTCCAGACGAACAGTTGCTCCCTCAATGTGTAGTAGGCCATACACAGGCTAGTAGTAGCGGTATTATGCTTTGGAGAACGCACTCTTGGGCGTTTCTGGGACCCGTGGTTGTGGTAGAGCAGACCATGAATGCTACAGGGTATCTGAACATCATTGCGGATCAGTTGCACCCTTACATGGCCTCTGTTTTTTCAGCTGGAAATGGAATGTTCCATAGGACAACGCCCCGTGTCACAAGGTTAAAATTGTGTTGGAGTGGTTACAGGAACATGATGCTGAATTCCAGTTAATGTCCTGGCCACTTAACTCACTGGATCTCAATTCGATAGAACACTGTTGGGATGTCATGGGACGGCAGCTCAGAGTTCAAACACCACCAATTCGCAATATCGTGGATTTGCGTAACCGTTACTTAAACATCTGGTACAATCTGTCTCCGGCCATCTACCAAGGACTTGTGGCATTCATGCCAAGGCAGGTTGAAGCTGTGTTGAAAGCCAAAGGTGAACCGACTCGTTATTGGCAGGTGGTCATAATGTTTTGGCTCTTGAGTGTATACGTCAGCCTGAAATTCAAATTTAGCAACTCTTTTTGTTGATGATCGAAATCCATGTAGAGTTTAGACCTTTGCATGAGTCCCATATTCCTAGTTACATCTTAAAACATACCACTTTGACCTTAAAAAAAGTGAAATATATATAAAATTTTATTTAATTATAAAGTTTGAATTTTAAAATGGTATTTTAGTGCTGCTGAATTGTTTCCTATCTGACACAATATTCAGCTCAGTATACGGATTAAATTATCCTTTAAGTTTTTTAATTCTGATTAAATTATTAATTTTAATTTGTTTTCCGGTTATTTTTTTCTTCTTGCCTATATCAATATTAATTCAAATACACAGACATTTCTGTGTGATCGTCTTCAGAATTCAATCGTTTTGTGTTATAATAGCTTAGTACTTATCTTTAATTTGACACTTTTAGGCAATATTAAATTAATTAGTATTTTAATTATTTTGCTTGAATTTATTTTAAAAGCAATTTTTCCATTTTGATTCCCCACTTTCTCATGTTTATTCTTATATTTAAAATGTACAACTAGGCATGAGCCCATAAATGTACTTTATAACACAGAGGTTTCCACCTGTTTTAAACAACTAAAATGACTAAACTTTTAAACTATGTTAGTGTTCGTCGGTGCTTGAGCGTGCATTGAAACTCCTTTTTTTTTAATGTATAAAAAGGCCTTTAAAACTGATTTTTATTTTTAAATGTGAAAGTGCTTTTTTTGTTGCCTTTTCCTTCCTCGCCTATTATCATTCAACATTTCTATAATAGTATTAATACCAAATCCATTTGATAATAAATTTCAATTTATTTTCTAGATTATCTGTTCATTACAAATATGTGTTTTTATTTGTTTCCACAATCTTTCTTTTGATGTAATAACCTTTTTTTTTGTTATTTTCGATTATCAGTTCACATTATGTTGTTGTTGTTTCTAATGAAACTTGGATGGGCCAAGCACGTGGACGAGTGGCCATACGGATTAAGGGAAAGGGTCAACGCTCCTAAAGAGAAACTCTCTTCCTAAAAGCTGTAAGAAGGGTATGCCTTTTGCTTTGATGAGCATCATTAGGGTGAAAGAACGACTTTCTTCAGTAGATCCTTGTAATTTAGAAGCAGGGACCAATCAGAAGACTTGGACTTAGGGCTTTGCCTGCCACCCTAAAGGCCCCTCCACACTATGGACCACTGCAAACCATTACCACCGACTGGAGAGTGTATGGCTTATCGAGGTCGACGATGGCAGACGATAAAATGACCTTGGCGGAGGATGGCTTCGGAAGCGGTTTTTGTCCAAAGATCAGAGGCAGCCAGATGCGCAACTAAAGTGCTCAGTAGACCCTATGAACGAATCCACGCGCTCGGCTCATTTAGTGGCCAAATGTGTGAATGCAACCCGTAAATCATCGTCCAAGGTGCTCATCAGGAAGTGGTGAACAATTGGCCATAGTGTGGAGGCTACATAAGAGGACTTGGATATTGTGACCGTGAACATACTGTATTTGCCCCAGTCACTACTAACGAACAAGGCGGATCTAAGACCGATTCCAGACCCAAACCTACAACCCTCCTGTTAGAGATCGTTACCCTTGCCGTCTGAGCTACTGCGGCTCAGTTCACATTATAATGTACATAAACAGTAAACTTTGGAAGGGAAATATGTTTATTCAGTTTGCTTTGGTAACGCTGCATGAATCAATGCATTACTCAAAAATTATTACGAATAAAACCAATGCAGAATTGTAACAACTGCATTACTATGATGTGGTGCCTTTTTTTTTACTCTGCCCATAGTGTATAATCCCTGTTAATAGATTATATGTTTTACTTTTATATTGTTTTACTGCTATTATGTCATGAAGGTTTACATTATAATAAGCATGAAAAGTAAAATTTGAAAATGCAATAAGTGTATTCCAAAAGCTTGATTTTGGAGAGCTACGATCTATTTTTTTGCAACAGGAGGGCTATTGAGCCAGTACCTACTGTTTAAAGTCGATTCCGAATGGCTACGAACATCCATATCAGAGTGGGATTCGGACCTACGAGCTCCGGCCCCAAAGATTAGCGTCCAAACCATTTGGTCATCGTTCGGCATAAGTGTGTTCCACAAATTTGTTGAGGTTGTACATTGCACAAAAATGACTTTTAATAAAAACTGACTATTCAGATTTTTAAGTTATTATATTTTATTTTTTTTAGAGGAGGGTCTAAAGTCTTAATTCGAAGTACAGTGAACTTTCAATTTTATAAAAAAATATTCATTACCCTCACACACATACAAAATACATAAAACTTATACATACATTTATAGTTTTTCATGAATACATAAATACGTCATAAAACGGATCAGCAACACTGAGCTTAATTTCATTGTTTCTTGCAAAATATATTTGCAACCACACTGTGTCTTTTACGTTCTGAGTTTCTACGAGGTTTATATTTGTGTGACAAATACTGGAGAGTATTTAATTTACGTTTTCACATTGCCAGAAGAATTTAAACTAAACTAATTTTATGAACAACTAGGATAATAAAACAAACATTGAGAAAGGAATAATGGCACATCCTTTTATTTTTCTTTTACAAAATTGCATTTGTAAAAGACCTCGCTTGATATCAAAATTAGAAGAATGGCATAGTCAGTATTTTATAAACTACCGTTAGATAGGAGAAAATTAATTCTTCTGGCTTGTAAGGCTAGCCTGTCCAAACCTTCATCCGTATTTATACTGTGACGTCACTAGATCCTCGGGTAGTGTATGGGTGTCGAAGTTGTAGTGACATGACGTACAGCTTATAACAATAACAACTTTTATTCTTGACTAAGATATAAAGCTATTTACAAATTTTTCAGAATGGAAATCACGGGGCTCAGGTGAGCTGGTACTGACATAAAGTCCCCGGTTCGAGGTAAACCTAAAAAACAATCTGCGGTCAGGTGCCCAACAGATATACGGTTGTACCGGGGTACAACTTGGACTCCTTGAGTCCCACACAAAACTGGAGATTGACACTACTAAAAACAAACCGCAACTCCCCTCGCCTTCATTTGTTCTCTTTTCTTTCTCGTAGTCAATCTTCCTCCGGCGAAAACTTGCACCACTTGAAGTCATCTTTCGCTTCTCCCCATAGGCTTTTCCTTCCCGCGTCGCCGTCCTGCTAACCTCCCATGGGTCCTTTCGTTGGCGCCTGACAGCCTGTCCTTCCCACGTCGCGTCCGACCTTCTGATCACCTCGGACATCTCAAGGTGTGTCGAACCGAAAATCTTTTGTAGTTTAATGTCAAAATTTCAGACAGAATGTCGGCTTGGCCTGGGTTTTAACAAAACCTATTTGTGAAGCCAATGGGGTGAAGCGACATCGCAATACTGATGTTTCGTTTTTGAATACCGTTTGGGAACTTGGAGGATATTGTGACCGTGGATTTACTTTATTTGACCCAGTCACTACTAAGAAACACGGAGGATCTAAGGCCGATTCCAGACCTAAACCTACAACCCTTCAGTTAAAGATCGTTACCCTTGCCGTCCAAGCTACCGCGACTCGGTTCACATTATCCCCTATATAATAATAACCTAAGTTATCTGCCCGCCTGTCCTGGAATGGATAGAGGCATCTATATTGGATTCTTGATGAGTTAGAGTTAGCAAAATTCAAAGCGAGTAAAGTTTATTTTCTCCTAAATTATCTATCCGATTCTAAAATAAATTGGTATAAATATGCTTCATATCACATAAAAATACTGTCGTCTTTTAAACGTTCGAAATCTATATGCATAAAAAAGAATGCTAAATTTACTAAACTGTTGCGATCAGTTCTATTGCGAAGAAAATTTTTAACTTTTTGCATGGTTGAAAACTATTTTTCAATACTTGCAATGGAAACTGTAACAGCGCGCAACGGCCATCTGCGCGCGCACCCTTTTTGTTTTAGCCTAAAAGGACAGACTGTTAGTTTTCCGTTATGTGGTGTGCTGGTGTGTGCGAGGGCCTCCTGCTCTCTGCATTCTCAATAATGTTAAATATTAAGTAAAACTTGTAAATATGTGTAAATATCTTAATAATTAAACGTAATTTGTTAAATGTAGATAGATTTTTTTTATCTCTGTTGGATTTATAGTGTTACAGATTGGCGCCCAACCCGTGGCTCGAAACACGAAGCCGAAGACATGTCCACAGATAAGTGATTTCTTTTCTTTTTGACAAGCACTCAAGGAACTTTATTAATTTTGTCATCCTGACAAATGAAGAAGAGATTCTGTTTGAATTCACCCTGAATTCGTTTTGTTTTATTATGATCATCCAGATCAAATTTAAATACCGCATGCCAGTTCCTTTAGTGCCTGACGATTGAAATTTGAATAGTTTGTGGTTTCGGTCCAAGTTTTGAATTTTATTGTTCTTAACATTTTTATTATTAGGACTTATGGATATTGTTAATTTCAATTGTTTTGATTAAGAATTCATAAAGATAGTTAATATTTCAGTGTTGAATATTGGTGCAGGTTCAATTTAATTTGAATTTTTGTATTAATAACAAAAAGATATTGCTCAGGTTAATGTTCTTTTTTTGTGTTGCTTATTATTTAATTTTCCATCGATGATTCTTTTTAATAGAAATATTATGTATCTGAAATATTTGTATAATTAAGAAGTATTATTTTATTCCTTCAAATTTATTGATACTTCCGGTTTCAGATCAGAATAATATAGTTTAGTTGATTAATCAGATGTATGCATATTATGTCATTCTAATGAGCCATTCTCGCAGTAATTGAGTTTTACCATTAATTTTAAGTTTGGCCTGAAAAGAATAAAAATGGCATATCTTGCTAGAGGTAAAAAATGCGACCTTTTGGTTTTGGCCGCAGAATTAGGCATCGAGTTGGAACCCGACGCCACAGTAATAAAAATTAAAGATGTTATAACCGGATGTACTTCATATGACGAAGAATTCACAAAAACATTGTTGGATACAATCATTAGCACCAGAAGAGAATCCGAAGTAAAAGAAAAGGAAGCAGAAACCGAGAGACGGCAAATGGAATTTGAATTAGAGAAACTAAAGTTACAAAATTTAAATCATGCTTCGAAAACAGGAACCGTTCTTACCGATAGTGATACGGATGTATCTAAATTTGAAATTAAAGGGTTAATCCCTCAGTTTGACCCGAAGGTAGATGACATTAGTACGTTTTTAAACCTTTTCGAGAGACAACTGTCATTTTTGAAAATACCAGAATCAAAATGGGTGGTATATCTGATCGGGCTTTTAAATTTCAAAATTAATTGCTATAGAATCGGATTCTCCGGATAAACCACCGGAATATGGGGAAATAAAAAAAATTTTATTACGTCGATTCAAGATGAGTGCAGAGAAATTCCGACAATTTTTCGTCCAACACAGAAAAAATCCAGACTCCACGTGGAGAGATTATTTCTATGATTTGAGAAAATTTTTTGAAGGTTGGCTCAGTGAGCTTAATATCACTACATTTGATCAGTTAAAAGATCTAATAATTTCTGATCAAATCAAAAAGAAGTGTCCTCCGGATTACAAAGATCATTTTTTAGATCACTGGAGTGAATTGAGCGATCCAGTAGCTTTAGTTGATAAGCTAGATGCTTATGAAGAAAGTAGAAACTTAAAAGGTAGAAACACGAACCATGAACAACATAGAATGGAAAACTCTAAGCCGAGTAACAATTTAAGAAATTTTAAGAATAGTGTTAATTATAAATACTCAACGAATAGAACTGTTAATAAAATTAACGAAAGACCTGTTAGTTGCTATGGCTGTGGGAAACCTGGTTTCATAAAGGCAAAATGCCCTACGTGTTCCCCAAACATTAAAGTTGATTCCGCCCAGGTTAGTTGCTTGAAATTTCAAACGTGTGCGATACAAGAACCCAAGTCAATGTTAATGAAGATTAAAATAAATGGTATGTGGGGTTTAGCATGTGCTGACACTGGAGCCAGCCACACTGTTGCTGGAGAAACCCTGTATAACCTCCTACGAGAACAAGGGGTAATTTTTCGTAAAGTGAATTTAAATATAACACTCGCGGACGGAGTGCCGAAATTCTCTGAAGTTTATAATACCGAAATAGACATTGAATTGTTAGGGAAAAGAATTCCTACTACACTATTTGTATTACCTACAGCTAAGGACAATCGAACTCTCCTTGGTTCTGATTTTTTATCCAAAGCTGGTGTTAGCTTGGATACTCAGAACAGGAAATGGTATTTCAACAGTAATCCTAGGAAAAAATTCAATTTTGAGAAAGATACATTTATACCAGCTTGTGTGTCACATAAAAACTCTTTCGAATCCTCAGGTAATTCGCAAAACATTAGCACTATATCATCCGATAAAATTATTGTGTCTCCTGAGCTGAACATTTGCGTTTTGAAAGAAACTGAAGGCAGTCACTTATCTGCCGAGGAAAGGTTACAATTATGTAAACTGTTAGAAATGTTTACGGATATCTTTCAGCCAGGGGAAGAGCCTACACCTAGAATTAAACATTATATAGACACTGGTAATAATCTCCCTGTAGCTATGCCACCATATCGCATGTCTCCATTAAAGAAGGACATTCTTAAGAAAGAGTTAGAGAATCTTTTGGCCAATGGCACAATTGAAGAATGTGAGTCACCGTATGCCTCACCAGTGGTGCTAGTTCCAAAACCTAATGGTCAATTTCGCCTTTGTGTGGACTACAGAAAGTTGAATTCCACTATAAAAACTGATAAATACCCTTTGCCTAGAATGGATGATTTGCTCCATGAAGCTAAACATACTCCTTACATGTCAACCATAGATTTAAGATCCGGATATCACCAAATCGAGGTAAATCCCACTGACCGAGATAAAACAGCTTTCGTGTGCCCTTTTGGTACTTACAGATATTGCCGCATGCCTTTTGGGCTTAAAAATGCTCCGGCGACATTTCAAAGACTAATCGATAACTTCAGAAACTCCCTGAATGATGTTTTGGTTCTGTCGTACTTAGATGACATAATAATTTTATCTGAAACTTTCGAGAAACATATTGATGATTTAGGAAAAGTATTATCAAAATTGCGTGAGTTTAAATTACATGCTAACAGAGAGAAGTGTAATTTCGCCTGTAACCGAGTGAAATACTTGGGACACTACATTACCAATTCTGGTCTTGAAGTTGACCCAGATAAGGTTGCCGCCATTCAAAATTTATCATCTCCGAGTAATTTAAAGCAAGTCCAATCCTTTTTGCAAACTTGCTCGTGGTATAGAAGATTTGTACCGAACTTTTCTGACATAGCAAGACCCTTAAGTAATCTCACGAAGAAAAATAGCCCTTGGAAATGGGGAAAAGAAGAGGAAAACGCATTTAAAACCCTAAAACATCATCTGATTAGTCCTCCTGTTCTACGACAAAATGACCCAAATAAGCCATACATCTTGCGAACCGATGCTAGCAACTACGCGCTTGGAGCAGTGCTGTTGCAAGGTGAGGGAGCTGAGGAGCACCCTATTGAATATGCGAGCAGACTATTAAATGATGCAGAACGGAACTATACAACCACAGAACGAGAAGCGTTGGCAGTGGTTTGGGGCCTAAATAAATTTCGGGGATACATCGAGGGACAAGATATAACAGTGACATCAGATCATCAACCTCTTCGTTGGCTAATGAGTTTAAGATCTCCAACTGGAAGACTTGCTCGTTGGGCTTTGCAAGTCCAGTCGTTTGCCCCAAAGATGGAATACATACCTGGAAGAGCCAACGTTGTGGCAGATCTCTTGTCAAGACCTTTCTGCCAACACGCTGAAGAATATTGCCAATTCTGCAAAATTGCCATTGATATGCCAACACGAAGTCCCAGAGAATTACGAGAAGAACAACTTAAGGACGGAGACCTTAAAAAGATCATTGAATCATTTGAGAGTCCTGCTAAAGATGAAAATTTTACAAATTGGCTAAATCGGGGATATTTGTTGAATCAAGGAGTTTTATACCGATATTCACCAGAAGCAGAGACAGAAGAAGCCCAGTTAGTAGTGCCGAAGCATGAATGTGAAAGAATACTGAAAGAATATCATGATGCCCCAATGGCGGGACATTATGGTGTAGAAGGAACACTTAGTAAGATAGCGAAGCGGTACTACTGGACTGGCATGCGTAGATACATTACAGAGTACATAAAGAATTGTGAAGATTGTTGCCGATTTAAAGCTAGTAATCAGAAACCTTCAGGTTTGCTACAAACACCTGTATATAACCAACGTTTTGAATCAATTTCAATTGACTTATTTGGACCATTACCCAAGAGTCCTGATGGTAAAAAATGGATATTTATAGTAGAAGACTGCGCTACTAGATGGACTGAACTTTTCGCATTAGAACATGCTACAGCTAGGGAATGTGCTATCACCCTGATAGAAGAAGTTTATTTACGTTATGGATTCCCAAGAAGAATAATAAGTGACAATGGAAGTCAGTTCGTTAGTTCAGTGATGCAGCAAGTTTGTTATCTTCTTAATATAGATCAGGTGTTAACCCCGGTATATCACCCACGGGCAAACCCGGTGGAGAAGAAGAACCGAGACTTAAAACCAAGATTGGCAATCCTTGTCAAAGGTAACCACACTATTTGGAGTGAGAAACTCCCAACCATACGTTTTGCCCTAAACACAGCAAGATGCGACACAACAAATGAAACAGCAGCATTTCTTATGTTCGGAAGAGAGCTTCGAACAACAGACGATGTTACTCGCGACCTTCGAGCTATTATCTCAAATGACAACTTCGTGCCCGAGATAACGCCCTATTTGAAACGTTTGGCAAATTATATGAATCAGTTGAAGTCTGATATAGAATTGAAACAGGATAAAAATAAACTTTATGCTGATAAACTTATCAGAAAAACGCCTCAATTCAAAACAGGTGATAAAGTGTGGGTAACTCTCCACCCCAAAAGTCAAACCAAATCCGAAAGAACAGCTAAATTTATGCCACGACGCGATGGCCCATATGTTATTTATAAAGTACAATCTCCTACATCTTATTTGATTGCTGCCCAAAATAATCCTTTTACTCCCATAGGAAAATACCACTCATCATGCCTCCAACCTTATAGAGGGCAAGGAAAGAGCAACCCAATGTTGCCCCTAAAAGAAGAGGTCGACCTAAAAGGCCAGTTGCTGAAAGTAATCAACAGCAAGACTCTACCACAGTCAGAAGATCACCTAGACTTCACCCATCGACATGAGGACATTAGTCGATGGTTGAGGGGAAGAGTGTAACAGCGCGCAACGGCCATCTGCGCGCGCACCCTTTTTGTTTTAGCCTAAAAGGACAGACTGTTAGTTTTCCGTTATGTGGTGTGCTGGTGTGTGCGAGGGCCTCCTGCTCTCTGCATTCTCAATAATGTTAAATATTAAGTAAAACTTGTAAATATGTGTAAATATCTTAATAATTAAACGTAATTTGTTAAATGTAGATAGATTTTTTTTATCTCTGTTGGATTTATAGTGTTACAAAACTAGATATGCAAACAAATTTTACTAAGTTAAAACATTTTTTTTGTAATGCCTACATTGAAAATATTTCGGAGAGGGTTCAGACCCCTCACATCCCTTCGTATAAATATGTCCTTGAATAAGCACAATATTGAATGTAATAACTTACATCTAAGCTGTTACAATGTTCTGTCAATAGGGTGCTTTTTTTCTCTCCTCCGAATTGAGTAGGGACGCAGTACGCATGTTATTTCATACTAGTAGCCCTGTGTTACTTTCAGAATTTTACAAAATTTGCCAGTGACGAAATTGCGGCCCTTAGTCATGCTTTAGGTTTCCAGTGTGGCCCTCGAACCCATACAAGTTGGAAATCCATATGGCAGAATAAATATCTATAAAAAAATGTCAGATAATCTATGGATGTATTCAATTTCCCCCCCCCCTCACCACCACCCAAATCTGATTGAGATCAAGGTCTTTAAAAGGAAAAACATACTAATGCAGGATCCCAGGACAGCAATAAAGTTTTTATATCTTAAACTTGAATGTCATGAAATGTTTTATTCAAATACCAGAAATATTCACCGCCGTGACTGTTTCATCGCTCAAACGTGCAGAATCGAGAGAAAGTGTTCTGCGGTATTTTACTGCGTCGTGACAATGGAGGCATTCTTTTGGCTGCTTCCGGAAATCTTTGTCTGCCTCCGTAGAAGGACATGAACCAGTTCAGAGGTGATGAAATAAAGTTGCGTTTAGAGTTCTGCTCCGAAGAATCCAAGTTTAATGAGAAGGTTTGCATTTCCTGGCCACTCTTTGAAGTGATTGTCAAAATGGAGCTACGTTAGGTGACTTTGGCATGATTTAAGATTATAAGAAAATGTTGGCCCACAAAAACAATAAAAGAAAGTCAATAATATAATATCACTTAGTTGTATTTAAAATCCTAAAACACAATATTCTGCTTTTTTTGAATTGGAGTGATAGGTCTACTGTTTACATTCCACAAGGGATAATGAGATAGGGACCTACTGTCAGCAGCGGTATTCGAACTCCGCTACCACAGAGCAGCTACCTATTCGGCATCGTTTTACAAGATTCTGTTGGAATGGATTTTATATAAACTTTTAAGTAGTTTAACTTTTTTACATAAACCGTAATATTAAGGTAAAATTGTCGCTCTTTCAGTAAAGTGAAACCTTGATTTGTTGTTCACCTATTATTGGTTTTTTTTTCTGTATTGTTTGTTCCACATTATTCGAATTTATCTCTATAGAATCAATGTTTATCATTTACAGCATTCATCGGTCCTGGATTATTCTTTTTTCCGCAACTATAGTAGAAAAGCTTCGGTCTCATCATTTTGTCTTCCCTGAAGTATCGTTTTTATGGAATTTATTAGAACTTTATTAGAATAACTTTTTATCCTTATAAGAACGCTTTAAGATAGTGTGACCGGTAAAAGATTCTGGTTTAGCAGGGGATTTCTGAGACTACGATTGCGTAAGTAAGCTAATAACTAGTAAGGTATATAACTAAGTATAGAGCGAGATTGAGACTCGACCGGCGAAAGATCCGTCGTGTTCATTAATGGTAGCTAGGGAACGTAAAATACATTCGTGGGCGGAATATCCTTCAAATTTCAATGATATCTCTGGAAGTGGCAAGACAAGACTGAGGGTCTTCTACTTCTGAAGTAAGATAATCCAGTGGAAGCACTGTTACTTGCGTCAGTAGCTTTCCTTAAGGTACACGTGCTCCTAAAGCGATTCTTAATGAGTAACGGCTTTTTTGTTGGCATAAATAAATCTGTCTATATATCAGATGCATTGGAAAAAATTGGTATTCTTTTTTCTTAAAACCTCACAGAGCACAAAAACCTGCTCCCCCCATACTTTTTTAAAAGCCACCATAAACTGCAAGTGTGAACTTCACATGAGTGGGGAATGTTTTCTAAAGTGTCCTCTACAGATGTGTAAAATTTCGAGGCCCAGTCCTCCCTCCAGTATCATAATCTTTCCAAAAGGGTAATCTTCATCGGAACTCTCCCAGACTTCCCTCTCATGATCAAGTCGGGTTTATACTTAGAACGGAATTTCCTTTGACTTACTTGGTCGGGGTTAATGGTCTCCTATTCAATGCACTGCGGGAACAATGGGAGTGTAAAGGCTGTTCCAACCTTTGTGAATCAATGGGCTTTGCTGAAGTTTTCAAAAGGATTTGTTACTTTCATATCTAAAAATATTATCTATTGTCGATGGTTAGGATAATGATAGGTATTGGATGGACAGGGCTAAAAGAAACCGTTATCTTAACAAGAGCACACTTTAACGGTGGTCTTTTGTTACGAGCGGAGGAAAAAGGTACTTTTATTGCCCGGGAGCTTGTTAGATTCGGAGAGCTGATAAAAATTTATCGACGGAGCGGTTCTGTTTAATACCAAAGGAATTTTTTTTGCTCCTTACGTATTCAAAGGGATTTTCGTAGTTTGCAAGACACAAATTTTTATATTTTTGTCCTTTACCTTGTCTTTCTGAAGTACGTAATCATTAATCCTAGAAAACAACACTTATCTTAATGGCAGACTGCATCTTACAAAAGCTGCAAAACAGTTTTAACAAACAGAGATTTTTTTTAATCTGAATTTTTCTAAGTAAAGGAATATATCTAAAATTACTTTCCTGTCATCACACTTAAATGCACCGAAACCCTAAATAGACTTTATTCTATTCTAGTTTGTTTCGTTTTTGGATCTGGCGTTATTTTAACAATGCATCAAATTCGATCTCGTTCTGTTAAAAATTTTTTGCAAAATGCTTCCCGAGATTTTCAGGTCTTGTTAAAATGACTTGTGTTTAAAACATGCATTTCATGTTTTTCCTATAAGATGACAATACTTGTATGAAAATACACATTCAAGATGGGCCGAAAGAGGACGGAATTGGTAGGGCGCTGCTCTTCAGAAACAAAATTAGTGGTTTTAGATTCCCACTGTTTGTATGGAATTTCGTAGCCGTTTGAAATTGGTTTTATACAGTAAGTTTTGGTCTCACTAATCTTCATGTAGCAAAATAGTAAACCATAACGCTCCAAACCAAACCATTCAAAATTGATTCATCTCTCCCGATGTTCAATATACGTTTGCGTCCAACTGGAAAATTATTTTGGTTTACTTTGATTTTTAATATTACAAACTGTTTAATACTATTTAAAATTTTGCATTAAAGAACATTACTTTAGATAATGTTCGACACACTTCTTCTCTTAAATAATCTTATTGGTGATTTAGGGATATTTGAAATATGTGTCCTAGGATCTAAACTATTTGTAGATATTAAATAAAATTTGATGTAAACCTCTATGAAGCTAGACATATGCTTTAACGGGTAAAAACTTTTTTAAAACTAAAATCAAAATTTTGACCCACAAGGGTAAAAAATATTGCAAAGTTTTATATTGAAAAATATATTGGACTTAATCCTTGTGAATGTATTTTTACTGTAAAAAGAAAGTGCGGAGCCATTTGTATATGTATGTGTATATACGTATATATATGTAATGTGATAGGCTTCTCGATGGGTGGTTGCAGTCATGGCCCATAGAAATGACACCGTTTTAGCTAAAGACCTTTATTAAGATAACTTTGGAAGACGAATTCCCACTTCATCATAGGGCAGAACAAACTGACGGTTTAGCTGGCATGAAGTTTTATGTAAAATGGCACTTAACACTTGGTCAATATCTGTGGGAAAATCTCTAGAAAAATCTGCCTCCGACAGCGTGCACCTCCTTTTTGTCTGGAAATTTCCTAAATTGTTCGCTAGGGCAATGTACAGTTATAATTGGTCAGGCCCTTTCTCTGAAGGCCTAAACTGTAGCCCTAGTGGTCAATTTAGGATAGGGGTTAAAAAAGGGAATGCAAAAGGAAGCGGGAATTTTTAGCCCTTTACTTCAGATTTGAAAACCCCTGATAATTTTCCTTACATACACACACACACACACACACACACACACACACACACATATATATATATATATATATATATATATATATATAGCCGCTTTGAACCCATCCTCCCGCTTTGCATTTGCTGCAGGTAATCACTCAATATAAGCATGAAAAAATGATAGGTATTCAAAATAAAATAAAATAAAATAAATAAATAAATAAATAAATAAGTAAATAAAATAAATAATAAATAAATAAAAACAAGTAAATACAAAAATAAAAGTCTTACAAATTAAAAGTATCGCTACACCTCTATTTTACCCCGATTAAACTTTTTTATATGATAGAACTAGCAACACTAATTATTAACTCTGAACACCAAAATTTCTTTAAATAATTCACATCGTGTATTTATAAAAAATTATTTCAATTTATGCTTTTGTTTACAGAGTTATACATAAATATACAACTGAATAAGTTTTACTAGATTAGGCCATTTGGAGTTTGCTCTTGTATTCATGAAAATGAAATGTTTTTAAAAGTAATTAACATCTTATTAAGCTACATAGAAACAATTTTATACAGTAACTATCTATCGATATATTTTAGAATGAAGTTTGCCAATTAAAAAAATTTATAAATATCTCATGGAAAAAGTGGAATCAGTCACTGATTTGAAAGTTGATTTCTCTCCCAGCTAAAAAAATCAAAATAATAATAGCTTGAAAATGTATTAACTAATCAGGCCAAATAAAACTTAAAATTGAAAATATTGAAACGAAGAACTCAAATAACACTTAAGGTCTTCAATATAGGAGGTTTTTATACGCAACAGCCATCTGTACACGAGAAAGATTTTAGGCTGCCTGATGGTTTGAAATAAGTAAGTTAGGAACCAATTAGGGTCTACAAATTGAGGACCAACCAGGTCCCTCCCGGAAGAACAAATATTTGCATAATCATAAATAAACAATTAAATTTGCATAGATTTACATATAAATTATACTTGGGGTAAAAGAGGCCAACTTGCCTAGTCCGGTCCTGTTGTTCTTTCAAGTCCGGCCAACTTGCCATATGGTAGACTGCCGCGTAAACTAACTAAACCTATTCTTTGGTTCAATGTGAAGAACCGAAAATATAATTTAAATCCATTGTAAGAAATATATCTCGGCTATCTTATTTCTCGAATTTTCTTGCGACACACCGCCTATTTTCATTCTGTCCCATATCTCGTATGGTTGTATGGCAATAAGCAAATTGATACTTTGACCAAGACTGCTTCTACTAAAACCATGCATAAGGAGTTAAGCTATATTTTTTTTCTTTCTGAGATCTCCAATTAAAAAGATCGATGTAAAAAAGATTTACAAAGTTCCGTCCAGCCATACACGGTATTTTGGTAGAGGCTCAGATGGTTCTCTTCAATTTAGAAATAAACGTTCCAGAAAACCGCAGGTGGTTCTCTCCCTTTATTTTAGCAATCACACCAATGCGATAACTTTCAAGAAAGAATGAAAACTCTTTCGGATTGTTAGTAGCGTAAAGCTCAACTGGCATCTTTTTTTCATATACTTGATTGTTTAGGCTTACCAAAAGAAGAAACTTTAAATGATTCGAATTTATTCATTGACTTTACCTAACTGCATTGACACCAGCCATGCATGGTACTTTGGTAGAGACCCAGATTGATCTCTCCAATTCAAGAACAAACTTTCCAGAAAACCGCAGACGGTTCTCTTACGCTTTTTAAAAAATTTTTAAGTGGACACACAGATGCGTTAACTTTGCAGGAAGGACAGAAACACTCCCGGATTGCCTTTGGTGTAAAACAAACCAGGCATCCTCCTCCGATATTCTTAATTGTTTAGGTTTCACAAAAGAGGAAACTTTAAATGACCCAACTTTATTTATTGAATTTACACAGCCACATGAACACGTAACCATTCATAGTACTATGGTAAAGGCCCAGATGGATATCTTTAATTCAAGAATAAATTTTCTAGAAAATAGTAGACGGCTTTCTTACGTTTTTCTTAGTAGACACATGAGTTAACTTCCCAGCAAGATTGGGAGCCTTTTCCGGATTATCACTGGTGTAAAGCTGACCAAGCATTCTTTTCCCCTATTCTTAATTGTTTAGGTTTTAATAAAGAAGACATTTTAAATTACCTGACTTTATTATTTGCCCCTTTCGGATTCAAGGAGATGGTGCTAAACCATCTGGTATTAGTAATAACAACAACAACAACTGACATTATATCAATTGTAGATTTAGGACCCTAGACAAAGTCATGATTTAACTTTACGATTACAAGGCCCTTAAGAGAAGGGAAAATTATTGTAGAAGAAAGCGTGTCTAAAAATTTTATCTGCCCGTGTTTAAAGGGGTAAAACAACTTGCCGCTTTCTCCACTAGCGGAAGTGGATCATTCCATAGCATTGGAGAAACTGATCGCCTGCTCATCACTCTTCAGCTCTAATGACGTTCCTTCATTGTTTTGTTCGGTTTCACTCCCATTCCGAATCCTGCTGTAATTTATTGCCTGTAATCTCTTTCCGCAGACGAATTCGCGTTTTTATTGTCTTTCCATGCCAGGATTTTATTCGCTTACTCTTCGAAGTGGGAAAATGAAAATCGCGGGAGAATAATTTCTACGCAACAATCGTTTAGGTCAGTGGGTTAGTGAACTATCTATTTTCAGCGCCCCCTGTCGGTCTTTTCATGGGGTTCTCTACTATGAAAGAGAAAGATAATTCAACAGATAAAGAGAGTAGAATTGAGAAATATAAATATATATATCCCCTTTTTTTCTCAGTGCATCAGCTGTTTGACACGCGAATTTTCTTTGCGAGTGAGGATGGTCATTCGGAATTTCTAGAATGTTCTGAGGAGTCCGAGCGGTGGTTAATGCTTTCATGAGTTCTAATTGAAATGATTGGATTTTCAGTAACAGTTTATAAATGGTATGTTTCGAGATTATTTATATTTTCTTTTTCCTTCTATTGTTGTTTTTTGAAATATTAATTTTATTTGAGAATAACACTGCACTTGTAAATACCTTTTGATAATGCATAATTTTCCTGAAAATTTTCCAGTTATTTCCTTTTGATTTCTTCGTTTAATGTACACAGTAACTACCTATGAAATTATCCTTTTGGTTGGCTTCATATGAGAGAATAATGTGATGTCCATTAGATATAAAACCTTAAATTTCATGTGTTAAACTGAAAAATATAACAGAATTTAAGACATCACACCAAGCTGTTTTCCGTTTGAAATAATGTTCATTGTGTATCATATGTGCTATACAAGCTAATAAAGTATTAGATCAGTATATAGTATGTGATGAACAGGATATGCAAAATACCCTCTCTACTAACGTAACATAATTATAGTCTATTTCAATCCAATTCCAGTTACTATTGACTTGCACATTAAGAGTAAAGTTAACTTATGTACCAAAATGTAGCATTAAGGAGAATGTATTAACTGTTAAATATATAACTGCTGCAATATGTGCAACAAGAAATTTGTCATTGCATACAAGTTGCATATACAAACAGAATAATATAATTTCCATAGGAATAGAGCTTTTTCAAACCTATTTTAAATGCTTGTTATTTTTAAACAGAATTAAACCTAAATCTTTTCGAAGGACAAAAGCATGGAAATAAATAATTTTTTTTATATTTAAGTTTAATTCAACTAAGGGATATTCACTGGGAGAAATATTATTTGAAATAAAATAAAAAAAACTTTCTTTTTGTTCATACCTGAAATATTTCAGTATATATATATATATATATATATATATATATATATGTATATATATACATATATATGTGTATATATATACATATATATACATATATATATACATAATTATATATTTTATATATTTATATATATGTATATAAATACACACACACACACACACACACACACACACACACACACACACACACACATATATATATATATATATATATATATATATATATATATATATATATATATATATATATATATACAATTTTCTGGAAATTAATATCACCAAATTAATTTAGCCAGTTCATTTTAAAGTAGCATTAAAAATTAGTAAATTGTTATGTATTTTTGGCCGGGCGATGGCATATATTTTCTGGTCAAGTTGTCAGATATTATGACATGTCCCCCTTCTATTCTCACAGGAGAGAAAATTTCAACTAAATTTGTCTAATTGACACCAGAATTAGCAATAGCTTTATTTCCTAGTCATGTATATCGTTTTATTAAACCCAGTAACGATATAATTATATCTATCATCTGTCTATCTATCTATCTATATCTCCCCCTCTCTCTCTCTCACTATACACACACACATATATACATACATAAAAATATATAAATATTATGAATGTATGCATGCACGTATATATGTGTACAAATATATATATATATATATATATATATATATATATATATATATATATATATATATATATATATATATATATATATATATATATCTGTGTGTGTGTATAAATCCGGCCATTCATGTACTATACATATTATTAAGTATATAAATATGAATAAACTTTACTTTAAAAACTCTGTGTTTTAGTCTTTAATTAAGCAAAATTATCAATTAATTCATGATATGATTCATCGTATTTCGTAATCAGTGAATTTCGTAAATAATTTTTTGCAAATTTGAATACTGAGAATAACCTTTCACCAAATGTATTTGATATAATCAATGCTAAATATACTTGCAATAAAGTTCCATGTTTTAAAAATTTGACTACAAACAAATTAATACAAACAAATACGAAAACTAGTATATTGTTAAGTATCATATGGCATAAGCTAAACTTTGTAAACGTATATAAAAAGAAATATGCTTTTGTTGGTTTACCGTATACAGTTGTCCACTAGAAGAGTAAACAATCTCATATGCAAATCTTTCGAAAATAGCAGTTTGATCAAGCCTTCCAATATATATATATACATACATATATATATATATATATATATATATATATATATATATATATATATATATATATATATATATATAAATTTAAATTAAGCGAGTTATAGAAATTTTTTTGTCAAATGATAGGTAACAGAGGTCATGGGTTTGAATAGTACTGCTGGCATGGATGTTCGTAGCCATTAGGAATTGGCTTGAAGCAGTAGGTCCCGATGTCATTAGCCATAGTGGAAAAAAAAAACCGTAAAGCTCCAAATCAAACCAAACCAAAGCCTTGACATTTGTCTTATTTGTCTATGGGATGATCCGGCACAGTAGAATTCTTATATTAATTTTGAATATGAATTGAAGTTGGAAATTTCTCCCCCTCCTCAATGGAATATTCTTCTCTGCACCCTTGGAGCTATCCCTCTATTTCTTTAAAAAAATTCTGTCGTACAGTGTTATTATTTATAGCATTTGAAAAGCAGCAGCAACAACAAAAATATGTCAAAAGAGTTTAATTTTAAAAATATTCTTTTTGCGAAACCAGAGGGTTCAGAGAATTTTCTGTGGAGTTTTCAAAAGCACATAAAGTTTATAGAAAATAAAGTATTAAATGCGATCTGTCCATTTGGCAGAAGTTTTTCTTTCATAGGTAGGATAAAGCTAAGTGACATTAAAGATGTATAGAAACATCCGAACTAGAATGAAACTACCATTCTAACCGCTATAGAATGTCGATTTTGGAAGTTTATGAGGCATTTAGATAGCCTATTTTCTTTCCTTTTTCTTGATGAGAAGTAATCCCCAAATGTTCTACGGTCTAACAAAGAGACTAATAAAATAAAATCTAATGCTATCAAATGAAATATTTCAGAAATAGCTCCATTAAAGTTTTATTTCAATGATTTATGGTAAGTTTCATCTCTTACAATACATTAATATCACCGCTTTTTTTCTGAAAAAAAAAATATGCTTCCCCTTGAGGATTCATTACCATTAAATTTCAACTAACCAGCTTAAAATGATTCATCATTTGAAACTTTTACGTCCTTAGTCAATTTTAGTATCGCACAAAGTGACCAAATGGGTATCAGTCGCTGAAGCCCAGTGGCGTTGAGGTAACGCTTCACGCTCCCACGACACAGGTCCGAGGTTCAATCCCTGGGCTGGGCAAGGTTGACTCAGCCTTTCATCCCTTCAGTGGGTAGATGAACTGAGGACCAAGCGTGCTTGGGCTAAACATTGGGGGTTCCGCTTAAGATTGACCACCTAACCGGAACATATGTTTCGCATCCCAGGGCCCTTGATCACGTAAACGGAGATTGGCCCCGTAGTCCCTGGCCCCTAGGGGCTGTTGCGCCGAGGAGGAGGGTATTAGTCGCTACTGTTCAATACCGGAGTTCGTGGGTTCGAATCTCACTCCTGGCATGGATGCCCCTCACGGTTTCAAATCGGTTTTAATCAGTAGGTCCCTATCTTATTAGCTCTCATGTAGAAAAGAAAAAATAGACCGTAGAGCTCCAAACAACGAATGTCACATGAAATATGAATAATAAATGTTAGATCATTACATTGATACCTTATTTAGTATTCTAGTTTTTCTATCTAACTTATTCGAAAACGTGTTATTCAAAGACTTTCATTTAAGTTTTCACTCACAGAAATGTATCCGTCCTCTGCATTTAGAATATTTTAAACTAGAAACTTAATGCCCATTATTTTCAGCTTTCGTAGATATCTTTGAGTTCATTTCTAGTTTTACTCCATAAAATTATCTTAAAATACTGTTTCGATTGCCAGATTGCCGTTAAAAATAATAGAAATAATTTCGGAAACAGGACAATAGCAACCTATAAACAAAAATATTAATTTTTAATGAAGTTATGCACCTAAATGTCAGCTTAAAAAATCTATAAAGTTCAAAAAAGAAAGTTTTTTGCGAAACGCTCATCTTGAAGGTCAGACATTGAGAGAAAATATTCTTAACTTATTTGAGGATCTCCAGGATTATGTAAAGATAGCAAATGAAACACACACGTTTCTTTATATATATTAACTAATTTGAGAACACTTGCCTTTATTTAACATTTATCACTGTAATTCCACAGATTTTATTGTTTATTTTTTATGGGGTCTAGATATAGGCAACCAACTTTACTTTCTATAAGAAAGCAACACAAATACAATTTAAATATTTTTCTCTTTTAATTTACATTATTTTGTTTTTAATCATACTTTGCTAATCTTTATATAAATATTTTTTTTATCATTATCTTTCACTTATATATTTATGTTGTATGTGCACGGGTTTTTCACACCAGAGGCCTTCGGGAGGAGGAGCACTACTGGGAACACGCGTAAATTAAGAAATGCTACTGACTCGAGTAAGATTACTCCCGCTGTCTCATCGTAATTTAGAAGCAAGGACAAGCAGATGATCCTCAGGCTTGGCCTTGATTCCTCCAAAGTTATACTTCTGGAACTTGAAGGATATTGGACCCCAAACCTATTTTACGCATCCAGCCACCATTCATGAATACGACAGATCTTAGGCCCCTTTTCAAGCCTTGAATTCCTCTCCGGTAACAAGATCGAAGCCTTTGCCGACATAGCTTATGGCGAATTTGTGACAGTAATAGTGGTAAAACCAAAGTAACTTTGCTAGCCGTCAGACTGAATCGATAAGTCAATTCAGATCAATAATTTTGATGTAGAAATGTCAAATTTCATCGGTTGAGATCGAAACATTTTTAATTCATAGTGTTCAAACATAGACACACAGAAATTATTATAAAAATATTTTATTTTGGACAACTACTATAGATGATGTTTAAAAAGTCGTTGTCCGCTTCGATCATGAGTGGGATTCTTTTGCACTTACTGCACTTTTTCTATACTTCATATGCGAAAAAGGTAAAATCAAATGGGAAAGAAATTAAAAAAGAAATCTACCCAAAGACAAATTTGAAACCGCAACAACTAGAAAAAGTATACCTGCTACGGAGGGTAGCAAAGCATTTCGCCTAGTGAAACATCTACAGAAATCAGATGAGAAAAATTGTTGTTCAGAGTAATGTCAGCCAGTAAAATTAACTGAAAGGAAAAACCTATATATTTTAATTTTCTTGACCTCGAAATCACAGAAGGTGTAAAAAATCTATTTATTACCTACTTCTGTTTATCTTTTTCACTGAGAAATTTGATGATGAATTTCTGATGTGTTTGTTTTCTGTCATCGAGTATTTATGCGTATAGTTTTTGCATAACTGATGCTGGAATAATTTGTTGTTTTGAGTTTACAGTCCGAAATATAAATAAATGCTGCATAATTTTAGTCTGATAGCATCTACTCAAAAATAATTTTTTAAAAATAAATATTAAGGGTCATTCATGTTTATTATCATCAAAACGCAAGAGCTCAAACAATTTTCAGAAAATCGAAACTCAGATATTTTTATTTCCAATGGCAGTGAACAGATGACATAAATTATACAAAATAAAATAGTATATATATATATATATATATATATATATATATATATATATATATATATATGTATATATATATATATATATATATATATATATATATATATATATATATATATATATATATATATATGTATATATATATATATATATATATATATATGTACATATATATATATACATACATATATACATATATATATATATATGTATGTATATACATATGTATATATGTATGTATATATATATATGTATATATATATGTATGTATATATATATGTATATATACCGGGTGGCCATAATTAAACTGACAGTGCTCACAGTATTCTGTAGAACGATCTATTTGCGAGAATGACGCCACATTTTGTAGGAAGATTAAACAAAACGGCGGACGAAGAATTCCGCGAAATAACAAATTAATTCCAAAAGTTACCGCTAGGGGAATATTTGGTGCTGTGTTATAGAAAAAAGAGTGTTAACAAATGAAAATTAATACAGAATAAAATTACCTTTTATTGTGCACATTTTCTGATTTAGTTCAAGTGCAATATGGCAACACTTTTAAAAAAGCGTAAAAGTCTACATAAACACGGATAAAGTCTCGTGATCTGAAATATCACGTACGCTAAGCAGAAGTTCTTTATTCAAATTTCACGTTACATTCATTGACACAATTAAGAAATTAATTTCCGTATTGATTTGTATTTGTTAACACTGTATTTTCTATTACACAGCGCCAAATATTCCCCTAGCGGTGACTTTTGGAACTAATTTGTTTTTTCGCAGAATCCTTCTTCCCTCGTCTTGTTTAATCTTCCTACAAAATGTGGCGTCATTCTTGCAAATAGATCGAGCTACAGAACACTATGAGCACTCTCAGTTTAATTATGGCCACCCGTATAATTATACATATATATATATATATATATATATATATATATATATATATATGTATATATATATATAATAATATTTTTATGTCTTTCTCTTGTCTGTCGTTGACTAGTAGTCCGTTTTAGCAGCTCTAAAATAAAGTTTCAATTAAACTTGTGCTGGTCTTTTTCAGTGGCTTTTTCAGTTATTTTATTACTGTTGGCTGATTAGGTGTCTCCTCTCTCAGAAGCCCAAGCAATAATAATATAAAAATAATATTGGCTTTTTTTGTGATTCGGTAGTTGTTCACCTCA
>CM063501.1:169241341-169278841 GCA_032207245.1 Pardosa pseudoannulata
AGTTACAGATGATAGAAAAATGTATAAAAATTTAGATTTTGTAATTTTTGTAAACCTGAATTTTTAAATTTAAAGATCCTATAAAATAAATGTATAATTTATTTGAAGCATTTTTTTAAAAAATGGATTAAGTGTTTGTATTGGAGTAAGTATATGTCTACGATCAATAGTTACTTAAAAAGTACAGTTAAATTCTTTGCTATGCACTCTATAAAATTATGTAATCTATATTTCCAAATATGACCGGATAGTTTCACATTAAGACGTTTTTTCGAATAACTAGAAACATTTTTGACGAATTATCCTGAAAGTTTAGGGTTGCAAAGAGCATGATTAACGTAATATATAGTTTCACATCAAGACGTTTTTTGGAATAACTAGAAACATTTTTGACGAACTATCCTGAAACTTTAGGGTTGCAAAGAGAATGATGAGTCATATATAGTTTCACATCAAGACGTTTTTTGGAATAACTAGAAACATTTTTGACAAATTATCCTGAAACTTTAGGGTTGCAAAGAGAATGATGAGTCATATATAGTTTCACATCAAGACGTTTTTTGGAATAACTAGAAACATTTTTGACGAATTATCCTGAAACTTTACGGTTGCAAAAGAGAGTGATGGTCGTCATATACTTCACCGAAGGTTATGTCCCGAAGGTAAATAGTTGACAAGGAACTAAGTTTAGAAACAAATATAACGTTTAGGATTAGCCTGTAAAAAATAATACCTGAAGAGAATTACAGCTCTAGGCTGTGGTTTTGAAGCTGCTTTTATTTATCTCTATAATTTTTGTGAGAAAGCATATATATTCTTAGAGGTATAAAAGTTTCTTTAGGAAAATAACGAAGTTTTTTGTTTAAAACACTCAGTTTTTATCCATTCTAAAGCCATTTTTAGGTAATTAGACAAACAGCAGTGATGAAAATATCTTGCAATCAGAATACAAAAATATTGAATTTTTGATGAGATTTAACATTACAAAAAACTTTTTATCTACAAATGCGCTATAGTTCTCATAAATTTCTAATTTGATAAACTAACATATTGGACAAATTTTTAAATATTTAGCTGAATATTTTTTTTAAATGTCGGAGATATACGGGTTTAACTGAACTCTTTCTCTCATTTTCTTTTTTTTTCTTCCTTAAGTAACCTTATATAAATTCCAAATATTTTTCATAAAACTGTAGAATGAGGAACAACACTATTGATATTTAATTAAAATTATGTTTTCTGTTTTAGCTGGATCATAAAGATTATTTTCCTTCTAGTCACTGCAACTGTGACGGATATAACTGCGAGTGGGTTTAACTCGACAGATGCTGGTGTTAGAAGGCGGTTTTCTAGGCAAGTGTCTTTTAAACCTGTCGGTAAAACCCGAGCTGCTGTTTCACTTTCTACAGTTCAGAGGTTGCCCAGGATTTCCTCCCTAGAATTGGCAACACACATAGATAGGGCAGTGGCTGCTGTCGAAAGAAGACTGAACTCGGAAGAAGTCAACATATACAAAAATGGTAATCGAGAATTTTTATGCTTTTGTTAACAGAAGATGCTAAAGTGTAAATAAACATTCACTAAATATGCCTGAGACTGGAGATTTTCTGTGCGAGTAACATAAAAACTTTGGAAAGTAGTTGTTGACACTTTTCTTGATATTCATACCCATGTGTATTATATTACATATCAGTGATTCAGCCTCAGCGTATTACCCCACGAGAGATTTTCAAGTGTGCTTCGTCAACCTATGACACATTTGAACTTAGGCTCTGCACTAAATGGCTTTAAATCTATTGTCAAAAAATACTGGAGAGCTCCTGTACTGATGTTATAAGTGCTATTTATTTGTACATGCTGAGCCGCGGTAGCTCAGTCGATCTCGTAATTGAAAGGTTGCGGGTTCGAACCCGAGCTGGCCTAAGATCAGCAGTGTTCGTTAAAGGTGACTGGGGCACGTAAAATAGGTTCGTGGTCACAATGTACTCCAAGTTCTCAATCCATACCTCTGGGGATGGCAGGCAAAGTCTGTGGGTCTTCTGCTTGGTCCCTGTCTCAAAATTACGAGCACCTGCTTGAGCGAACTCGTTCTTTCACCTTAATAGTGCTCATTAAAACGAAAGGTGCACCCCTTGGCTTTAATACGAGAGCTTGTTTCGTGTTTGGTTTGTCCAAGTGGCATGAGAAACAACAAGAACAACAACATTTGTACATGCCACACGCAAACACAAATATATATACACCGATCAGCTATTACATTATAACCACCCTATTAATAACATGTAGGACCCCTTTTAGCCCTCAAAACCGCATTGACTCTACAAGGTGCTGATAGGTAGTCTGAAGTAACTGGTACCAAACGCTCACCAATTGGTCCTGCAATTCCTGCACACTGTGAGGGAGTAGAGTGGCAGCACGTATTTGGTTTTCCAGGTGGGACCACAAATGTTCTATTGGATTAATTTGAAGTGAATTTGGAGGCCAAGACATGAATTGAAAGTCATTGAAATGTTACTTGAACCACCTTGTCATGAATGGGTGAACCTGGTCTGCAACGATGTTAACGTAGCACGCAGACGTTAGGGTTTGTTCTATAGGAATTATCAGTCTTAATGTGCTCCATAAAAACATTGTCCACACCATAATACTCACGCCACTGGCTTGTCTCCCTCCATCTGGGCTTCTGGGAACCAGGGTTTCCTATGGAAATTAGCGTTTTTGCATACGCCCGTCGATGTGATGGATCAGAAAACGTGATTCGTTGGACCATGCAACTTTATTCCATTCTTCTAATGTCCGATTCCGATTTTCTTACCCCATTGCAGACCCAACTGGCTAGTACAGTAACATGCTTCGGCCTCTGGGTGCGTAGGCCCTAACGCAGCAATATACGCTGCACAGTGTGTTGAGAAACACTGTTGTAGCTGGTGGTGATTTTGCCTGTTGTAGCTCTTCGGTCAAGGCGAACAATGCGTAGCAATCCTTGCTCTCCTCTGGAATCAATCCGCCGTGAACTACACACCGCTGGTCGGTCAGACATCGTTTCGCCATCTCTATACCCCTTTCGATATGTGTTTACAACAACTGCACGTAGACAGCCCTCTAAAAGCACCGTTTCTGATATTCATGTACCCGGCTTCTTTTCCCATTATGTTGCTAATCACGTTATGTTTTGAAAGACAATGCATAGCCACTTTATATACTCAAACATGAGTCGCGCACATGCAGTGGGTTTGTTCCTGGGCAAGTCCATTGTAATAAATGGAGGGTAGTCATAATGTAATGGCTCTTCACTGTATATATAGATGCAGGTATCTCAAAACTTCTGAAAGAAATAAAGTAGTTCAAATTTTACAGAAATTCTTTATCGTCCACTCTTTAATCTTGCTTTTGAAAACTGGACACCTCATTAACAACGGCTGCCATCAAATTACTAAGAAAACGAACTACCTTTTAACTAATCATATGCTTTCAATCCTCGAATACTGACTGATGGATATTGACATTTTCTCGCACTTCAGTACGTTGCTTGAATACAAATAATTCAATGAAATTTTATATAAGTTGCAAATAATGGTCAAACTGCTCTTAAAATTTATAGTTAAAAACATGACACAAACGCATATATATATATATATATATATATATATATATATTATATATATATATGTATATATATATATGTATATATATGTATATATATATGTATGTATATATATACGCATATATATATATGTATGTATATATATGTAAATATATATGTATATATATATATGTATATATATTTATATACACACACACACCATATATATATATATATATATATATATATATACATATATATATATATATATATATATATATATATATATACATATATATATATATATATATATATGTATATATATATATATATATATATATATATATATATATATATATATATATATATATGCGTGCCTGTATGTGTATGTGTCTGTATTTGTTCACAGAAGCTATGATGGATGTAGCATATTATGTTTGATGCAAACGTAAAAATTTATGCACGAGGAAGGTCAGAAGCGTTTGTTCCTCTCTAAACACTTTACTGTATATTGAATAAACATAATTTTCAACCTTTATTTTGAACTGTATTCTGAATGCAAACTTTTTCCAGGTGCCGTACTGGAACCAGGAAGTCCTGCTTGGTTTGCCGCTGCTTCCGCTAAGACGAAAGTGGTAGCGAAGAATATTTCGAGGGCTGCTCTAGTGTCTGAAGAAGCCACCCGTACTATAGCCAAAAAGTAAGTGTTCGGAATTTTGCATAAATGTAGAAGTATGCTGAATGGACATTAATGAGTTATTTTCAATATGCAACCTGATATCGCAGTATCAATGGCTTTGAATGCGATCTTTTCAAACCTTAAGTTTAAACTCGAGATTTTGTCAACAGAAAAGTAATCAGACAGGTGCTAATGGTGTGTACAGACATATAAGTCAGTATTGGTAATGATTTTGCATTCAATTATTGACGCTGGAAGAACTTTTATAGATGAATGGAAAGCCACATTTTACTTATAAAAACAACGTCACAAGGCATTTTATCATCTTCGTTGAATGGCTCGTAGCTTATTTTGACTGCATCTATCATCCTTGGGATAAAAAATTATGATTTTATCGAAGTATTGGTTATTTTCATAGATATTTTCTACACATATACTATATATATGTATGAAATATATAGATCGGCTATCTCTACTTGGTAATACAAAGCCAACAAATAAAAAACAGAATAACATAAAATCCCCTATACAATAACAGCCTAAGTTATCTGTCCGTCTGTACTAGAATTTATGAAACGGTTGGACCTGGAATGGATAGAGGCATCCATATTGGATTCTTGATGAGTTAGGGTTAACAAAATTCAAAGCGAGTAAAGTTTATCTTCTCCTAAACTATCGATCCGATTCTAAAAGAAATTGGTATATGTTTCATATAATAGCGAAAAATACTGTCGTCTTTAAAAGGTTCGAAATCCACTCCTTCCCCCCTTTTAGAGTGTTTAATGTCATTATTTCAATCTCTGTTGTCCCCGGTTAAGAGCAGGAGATTAAATTTATCAATTTATCACATAATAAATAAATAAAATAACATTTCTTTCTAGCATTATGACATCATTCCTTTGACCATCTCATTTAGTCATTTCTTGATGAGTTAAGGTTAGCAACGTTTGAAATCCTCCCCTTTTCTAGCACTTAATACTATTATTTCAAGCCCTATTTTCCCGGTTAAGAGCAGGCGATTAAACTTATCACAATTTATCACATAATAAATATGTAAAAATAACTATTTTTCTAGCATCATGACGTCAATTCTTTAGCCATCTCATTTAACCATTTATTTTAAATTATTTAAATATCGTCTGCATTATTTTCATACGTCGTATCACTGAATTTAGATATTATGTCAATAATTTTCTTTTATATTTGGCTTAAATAATAGATTAAGTACATATGTGATAATTTTAAATTTAATCATCGATTATTTTTTGTTGCAATGAAAATTTTATCGCCGGTATTAACAACAAATTCTATCTACCTCCAGGGTGTAGTGGAAATGATAGTTTCGGTCCTTTACTTCCATTAATTACTGTGACCAAAAAATAGGAATAACTTAACGATAATTATGATTTAGCTAAGAAAACTTTAAATTATCTTCCTAAATGAATTCAACGTGATTCTAAACTGCATTCACAGTATCGGGAGACTTTAGAGGAGTATGAAGATAAATAAATTATTGAGGGCGTACTAGATAATTCTCAGCCAAAAAACAAATCATTTTTTACCTGCTTCATAGGGTAATTTACAATTCTGGAAAATTAAAAATTTTACTGATCCCGTCATATGACGGGCTATATGCTAGTATAAAATAAAAAAAACTTCACTCAAATTTGAAGCGCCAACCTCAGAGTTTACTCTGTTATCAAATCTGGAAACGCCTTGCAAACATTTTCATAAAAAAAGGAGTTAGACATTCAATTTCAGAAAATAAGCTTGTTAGTCAGTCAGAGGTGTTATCAAATGTGACGAGGTGAAGTCAGCAAGTGCAATAAGTTTTATATATCCCCTATATAATAATAGCCTAAGTTATCTGTTCGTCTGTCCTCGAATTTCTGAAGCGGTTGGACCTGTAATGGATAGAGGCATCCATATTGGATTCTTGATGAATTAGGGTTAGAAAATTCAAAACGAGTAAAGTTTATCTTCTCCTAAACTATTAATCTGATTCTAAAATAAATAAGTATAAATATGCTTCATATCACAGTGAAAAATGCTATCGTCTTTAATACATTCAAAACCCACCCTTTCAAAAATAACATTTTTTTTCCTAGCATTATGACGTCATTTCTTTAACCATCTCATTTAATCATTTTTTTATTTTAAATTATTTAAATATAGTCTGCATTATTTTCATATGTTTCATCACTGAACTTAAATATTACGCAAATAATTTTCTTTTATATTCGGCTTAAATAATAGATTAGATACATATGTGATAATTTTAAATTGAATCATCGATTATTTTTTGTTGCAATGAAAATTTCATCACCGGTATTAACAACAAATTATATCTACGTCTAGGGTGCAGTGGAAATGATAGCTTCATTTTTTTACTTAAATTAATTACTGTGGCAAAAAATTGGAAAGAACGATAACTTCGACTTAGCTAAGAAAACTTTGAATTATCTTTCTAAATGAATTAATTCTCAGCCAAGAAACAAACCCTTTTTTACCTGCCTCATAGGGTATTTTATAATTCTGGAAAATTAAAAATTTTACTGATCCCGTCATATGACGGGATCTATGCTAGTTCATTATAAAATGTAATGCTAGTTCATTATAAAACGGAAACTTTTTTTGACTTCGTGATGTGACGGTCATAGATAGGTTAACAAATAAGTGGACATAGGAAAATCGGTAAGAGACTGATAAGGGTGCAATTTACTTATGTATGCGAAAAAATATCATTAAGAATGTATCTGAGGAAAAAAAAATCATTACATATACAAATACGTTGCCTTTAGGTACCGGAGTCTGTGGATTCGAAGTTTCTGGCACAGATATTCATAGTCGTTTGAAATGGTTTTTAAGCAACGTCCATCTTTTCTTCCTTTTGGCCATATTTTCTTGACTTATTTTATCAATTTTTTTTTTATATATTCCTTTCTTTTTGAACTTCCTCTTGTTACCCCTTGTTAATACTATTTTTATACGTTAATCCTATTCCATTGTTAACAGCATTATATTTTGAATTTAATAGTTATGTCCCGTGAGAAATAATTGTATTTGTAAGTACAACAATGTAGCCAAAATGTAAGCTCTTTTCCGCTGGTAGGAGCAAGGATAAATACCAATGTAACTCTTTTATTTCTTTTAGATTATACTGAGTTCATGATGAAAATTATATTCTAATGAATGTGCTATGATAATGAGTTGCTTTATTTTGCTTCTATTGTTAGGGTAACTAATTTGAATTTTGAAAGCAATATAACCTTGACTTACGCAGATCGAAGGCTGGGCATGAAGTGGGTAGTTTAACTCTTTGCTTTTCCTGTTCATCACATATGGTATACAAATCTAAAGCTTTATACGCTTCTATATCCTACGTGATACATGATGAACTTCCCTCTTTTATACCCAAGCTTTAAAATATCATTGTGTATCACGTGTGATATACAAACTTATACCATATTTATATATAAGCAAACTCATACCATACTTTATATATATATATATATATATATATATATATATATATATATATATATATATATATATATATATATATAAAGCATTAGATGTGCATATCATCACACGAGGTTGCACAGGAGGCAGAGAGTTAAAATATTTAAAATGCTTGCTGTTTTAATGATTTACTTTTGTTTATTCCTCGATTTGGGGTGAAAGAATATCACATAGCAACAAACAATTGTTGGAAAAAAAGTTTTATTTTTTAAGATCCAAAAGAAAGCAATAGTGATTCCGTTTGTTGTTTTAAAGACTGACAGTTTATTTTCGTATCGTTATTCGAATCTCTTCTTGTTCCGAATGATAACCTATATTTTTTTTTCATACCCTATCACCCGGCTTAGAATGGAAAACGCAGAACACGTAAACTACATTCATCGGTTTGTAATTTCAGACTCGAAAAGAAAAGCCATTTCCTTTCCCATTGATCCAGAGAAAAATATTTTAATTCTCCAACAAATATAATTGATTCGAAAGGAATAAAGTTTTGAACGAAGCACTGCAGCATGGGACAAATGTAAAGTTGAGAAAGTGGCAAAATTTCTCAACATTTTGATGTGCCCTAAATTTCCCATGTATTTAAATTGATCCTTACTACTAAAGATCGATGAAGTTGAACTCGATTCCCTAACATGTAAGTTTTAAAAGGTATTTATTGGAGATATTTACATTTAAAAAAATTATATACATATTCAAAATGGGCATCAGGGACTTAGATTAATATGTTGTTGCCCTATGTCCTATATACTAAAATTTCATCCTATATTTACATTAAATTATGTTCCTTTTTGAAAGATTGCAGAACGTTCTGAGGTCAATTGCATTCAAAACCAGTTTATAGGTTTGAGTTCCATCGAAAGCATGGCATTTGTAATTAAACAGAAGACTTTTTAAAAATGATTTCTGATGCCGTTTTAGCTAAAAATTTACGATTTATGTGTGAGAAACCAATGACCACAAAACGTAAAACCAAAGTCTGCAAATTTCAACCAGCTATGATTAAGATGCAAATTGGATGAAATTTACTGGACATGTATGAAGGTTTGACCCATCCTCTATAACATCGAGAATCTCCCATTTTAGACTAATTGGCACCCAAATCAGAGGTAGGGACTGAGCGTCACCAATAGTGGAACATTGTAACTAATTTTGAAAGTTTGTCTGCCTAAAACTTTAATATTGTCCAAAGCATATTGCAATAAACTGTGTATTTCTATCACTGTCCGATAAGTTTTTATAGATTTTTCAAATATACCGGTCATTTTTGAAACACCTTGTATATATGTTATATATTAATTTTTAGTTTTACTATAGTGTTATATGCAGATTATTAGAAACTAATAAAGGGATACTACAAATAAAAGGCATAAATATTATCAAAACGTATAGTTTATATATATATATATATATATATATATATATATATATATATATACACATAAGTGTGTGTGTATGCATTCCAATTAATCCTACTGCACATGCGCATGTAATCAGACACATAAATGATTTACCTTTAGTCTACAATAACATGTGAAATTGAAGATTACCCCAAACCATTGTTGTTTGTCAAGGGTTAGTTTAGTTTGGTTTGGAGAGCTACGGTCTACTTTTTGCAACACGAGGATTAATGAGACCGGGACCTATTGCTTAAAGCCGATTCCGAACGGCTTTGTGCAAACGGCCGAGTGGGATTCGAACACACGAACTCCGGTTCCGAACCATTCGGCCATCGTTCGGCTGTCAAGGGTTAACAATAGAACTCCCGTATTCTTGTTATTGAAAAGAAAATTAGCCTGTGTGTATTATATACATATATTTATATGTATTTGTGTGTGTTTGAATATATATGTGTGTGTGTATGTATGTTATAGATATTTATTTGTCCATCGATATGTCTATCTATCTATATACTTATATGCATATCGTGTATAGCTTTCTATGAAGATGTGTGTGTACAGGACTAAACAACTTAGTTATAATTGTATTCTAAAATAAATATTTGGCGGTTCTATACCTGAAATCACAACCTTTGGAGAAATATCTCTTTCTGTTTTAATTGCGATAACTTTTACCGACTTCAGGAACACCAAATTAACTTTACGTCACTTAGTTTCACTTCTTAGTGTCATTTGTGATGCACTCTTAACATTCTGATTGGCTGGCTTCCTTTTGCCAGTACGGCGCTATGTAAGAGAATGTGATACGTTATATATATATATATATATATATATATATATATATATATATATTGTGTCGGTTGCCCTAAAAACTTAGCCGCCAGCGTGCATAAACGAATTTCACACCTACTAGTCTACTAGCACACCTTGTTCATATTATGTATATATATCAAGGTCAATATATATTTTATATATATATATATATATATATATATATATGTGTGTGTGTGTGTGTGTGTGTGTGTGTGTGTGTGAAAGATGGGCGAGATTCACCAATCAATACAACAGGCAAAACTTCGAGAACATCGTGCATACACACTTTTAAAGTAGGAATTTCTCAGATAAAAAGACTACGAATAATCCCTAAGCACATTTGACCACGTGATAAAAAATACCCATGTCTAAAGAAAACTCATTTGCTATTGGTTAAAGAAGTACAGACAGAGGCTGGATTAAGTCTACAGTGCGTCTGGAGGGAAAAATCAGAATTATCTCCCAAACCCCAATAACGTAATTTATGAACAGAAGTTACTAAATTAATATTAAAATATGTAAATAAGGGATTTTAATATTACATATATATGCAGATATGTATTTATATGTATGTGTATTTAATGTATTTTTATATACATATGTATGCCTATGCGTATATATATATATATATATATATATATATATATATATATATATATATATATATATATATATATATATATATATATATATATATATATATATATATATATATATATATATATATATAAACGCACATACGCAAAGTCACGCTTATACACACACACACACACATATATATATATATATATATATATATATATATATATATATATATATATATATATATATATATATATATATATATATATATATATATATATATAATACATCAGTATCATATAAAACGTTCGTTGTTTATAATTGAAATGACTCCGACGAGTGTTTTAGTGTTAAATACATTTTACTAAGTAATTTGCTTATTTCGAGAGAGCCGAACACAGTTTCGGTTGTACGCGGTCGATAAAATAGGGACGAATTGCTAGTGGCACGACATTTAGTATTTCAAATTAACAGTCCCTAAACTGTTTTTAAAAAATGCAAGTGGCTTTTGTATCGAGAGGTAAAAAAAAAGAGGTTACGAGTTCTGCTTAGCTCAAGTGGATGGGGTATCGGCTCGGTCTGCCTCCTTAGGTAGGTGCACACAAAGTGGCTTTTCCTTTCACAATCCTTACAAAAACCGAAAAAAAAAGCTTCATTTGAAATTCAAGGCGTTTTCTTTCGTCAGTACGTGAGAAGAAAGTACTGTATCAATCTTTTCCATTTTGGTTTTGAATGAAATATATTTATTTATACATGTGCAAACGTTCGTTTTTATGAAAATAATTATCATAAATTAGCTGAAATTTGTCATTAAAGTTTACATATGCGCATTAACTATGGAAGCATGGGCATACTCAGTTCAATGGGTTCTTTCTCTACGTATTAAACGACATCCAAACTTCATATGTTTTTATTTCTCGATTGAAAAGTTTATGATTTCTTTATCACAAGCCCAACACTATTTCTCTATTTTGTGGAAATTTATTTTTTAAATGGATACGTATCATTATGAATGTAAACTTGTATTAGATGGTGGAAATTACCTAATATAAGTTGTATTAGGTAATTTATATCCTAACTTGTGTTTTTTTTTTAACTGCTTCAGTTTGTATTTGCTAGAGTGGAACATGCATTGCCAACTTAAGGTCTTATCATTTGTCAACATTACGTGTTAAGAAGGCAGCAAATTCCGTTTAGGATTCCTTTTCCCTTAGAAAATTACATGAATTTCTAGCGTGACAGCAAAAGAATTTTCAATCGATTAAAGGCCGTATCACAACTCAAGCTGATATAAAATAGATCAGTTGAAAATATTTCGTTGTAACGCAAGAAATCTGCACATTCTTTTTTTCCAATACGGCAGGTAATACAGACATTATCCTAATGCCCTAACAAGGCTGTAAACCTGTTACTCATTTAGCAACACCCGACGAGAACTTGTAGCTTAAGGTATGATACGGACTCGAGTAACATTACTCCTGCTGGGTCATCGTAATTTAGAAGCAGGGACAGAAAAGCTCCAGGTTTTCCTTGGACTGCCACCCCCAGAGGTATCGTTTAAGAATTTGGAGGACTTTGTAACCACGAACTTATTTTACATGCCCCAGTCACCTTTAGAGAACACGGCGGATCTTAAACCGGTTGCAGCCCCGAACCCATAACCTTTCAGTTACGAGATCGCTGTCTTTGCCGACTAAGCTATTGCAGCTCATCTGCACATTCTTCAGTAAAAGGAGCCGAACGATGGCCGAATGGTTAGGGTGCTGGCCTTCGGAACCGGAGTTCGTGGGTTCGAATACCACAGTGGCATGGATGTTCGTAGCCGTTCGGAATCGACTTTAAGCAGTAGATCCTGGTCTCATTATCCCTCGTGTTGCAAAAAGTAGACCGTAGCGCTCCAAACCAATCAGTAAAAGGAATCATACTACAGTTGAACCTCTTTTTAACGACCCCACGATACAACGACCCCTTCGTTATAACGACCATCTTAAAAAGTCCCAATTATCTTACCATAGGAATAATGTTAATTTTGAATCATTACAACAACCCCAAGCGTATTATTTTTCGATAGAGTGACCGCCAATTTTAGACCACAGAACTCATGAGCAAGTGGGCTATTTTAAAATTATTGTATTGTGGTGTAACTTCAAGAAACCTGTACTCCTCTCTTTGTGTTTGCTTAAAGGGGCCCTTTCGTCACGTACGAGAATGATGTCCTAGGTAGATAACACTCCAGACACTAATGAAATGACCCAGCTCCTCAGTGTCAAATTTCCGGATCTTCAATTATCTTTTCATGAGTTTGTTGAGGTAGACGAAACTTTACAGTGCTATGAAGAAAATTTGAATGAGGACGATTTTATTGCCCGTATTGCCGGAAATGAAGAAATCTGCGATTCCGAAGACGGAGAAGAAATCGTCCAAGCTTTTGAAAAAGTGAATGAAAAAGAAGCCTTCAATGAAATCAATGCTTTGCGTCAATATTTTGAAGGAAAATTTAATTCTGAAGATTAAACAAAATCTAACGGATATGGAATCAGTGATAATGAAAAATTCACAAATGAACTTGAAACAGGTGTCAATCAGGCTTTTTTTCAAAAATTCAGAAAGGAAAATACAAATAAATAGAAGTATTCTCTAGGTATGTACTGTTACATTATTTCTTTGCTCATTTTTTTATTATTTTTCAATTCGTTACAACGAACATTTGATGTTGGTCCCACAGGGGTCGTTATACCGAGGTTCTACTGTAATACGTACCTGCTGACGTGTGATAATGCCGTAAGACTTCAGAGTCTTGAAATGTTAGCAATTTTATAGAAAACCCATCAGCTAGTAGTAACAGCTAGTAGTTTATTAAATGATATTTCTCCATTCTTTACAGAGTTCGAAATGGTAGTCGTCACACAAAGATATTTTCAGATTTTTATTTCATTAAAACGTATCTTTTTTTTTAAGTGCACCCTTAAATTTAACCCCCTTTTTTTAAACTTAAATGATTTTTCAAAAAAAAAAATTTCATTTTATTGGGGATTATGTGTCAAATGCTTCCCTTTGCTTTCCTCCTTATCGAAATGAATTTAACAAGGAAAATCGATACCCAGTAGCGTTTCTATATTAATACTAAACAAAATGAAAGTATTCAGATAATATGGAATGCATGCACAAACGTCCCCGTATTATATCAATATATGTGGGTGGGTTTTGTATACATATGTACATATATATTATATATTTAAACAATGTAATTACTTAATGCAATCTCCGATTTTAGAATAACGGTTTAGTTGTCATAGCCTAATACTGATGTATTAGTATTCGGCTTATTGGTGTTATTTCTCAAATTTAAACTCTCTGGTTTTATTTTTCTAATTCACTGACAATACTTGTCTTTATCTTCACTTACTGTTATCTTGTCTATCGCATCTTTACTTACTGTTGTAGCATGAGATGTTACTATTTTCTGTTCTTTTCCTACTAAGGATTGTACAATACAAGACGTGTTTACTGTATAGATCACACCTTTCAGAAGCAATCGTTTTAACCAACTTAATTATGTCTTCATTGGAATAAATTTTTGGAATTCTTTTCTAGAAACCATGGTGAATGTTTTCCCTGTTGATTTGGCGACTTCGCTTCACCAAACTCCCCGTTACACAAGTAAATTAAAATAGATCCTGAAGATTAAACTAATTCATCGGAGTCGTGACTTGTAATTAAACTGTAATTGGTTGGCAGAGAATACTATTTAACTGAGATGTACAGGTTTTGCGGACAGTCGTTCGTGTGGGAAGTTGCCTCGGCAAACTTTTTTATTACCTTAAATTCTTTTGTTCAACGATGGTTTTCATTCGTGCAAGATTCGCCATGTCTGCATGCTGAATTAATAACTACGTGCTTAAATTTGTGATGCGACAAAAATCTCATATATATATTTATATATATATAATATATATAATATATATAATATATATATATATATATATTATATATATTATATATAATATATATATATAAAATATATATATAATATATATATATATATGTATTTATATATATATGTATTTATATATATATATATATGTATATATATATATATGTGTGTGTGTGTACATATACTATAATAACCTATGCACAAAAACTATAAACATGTAACATTTACAAACTAATGCGCATTTTACAAATTTTGCTACGATACATGCAACATGTACAAAAACTATAAAAACTCATATACATATAGTTTTGTAACAAATACATTTATAGATCATCTCCAAAATTTTTAAGAAGTAATACATAAATGTAACGTACACAGTTATTTTCAAAACTTAAAATAAGTGCATATAAATACATTTCAATGCAATAAGACAATCATGTTGTTCGAAAAATATCTTTCGATAATGAAGCATATGCCTAACTAGGTTTTTTAGAATGAAAAAAATCATTTCATATTTATTGTCGAATATTTTATTTCGAAGATCCCTTTTCCCCTTAAAGCTATATTTGTGGCTATACTTTTGAAATTGCATTAATATGTTTTACTCAGTAGAAGTACAGTAGGCAGATTCAGAAATTCTTCAAAGATTATTATTACCATCTTCGATTTTTCTTGGAGCTTCCAGAATTATACTTGAGATAAAAGTAGCATTATCTAAATATATCAGTAAGTAAGGAGCTCAATCAAGCATGCTGCTGAATTAATGAGCCGAGCAATTTAAAATTCGCTTAATTCTCAGAGAAATGCAGAACCATCTATCACTGAAGTAAAAAAAAAAGGATGTTCAACTTAAGAATTGTACGATACAAGAAACCGGAATTGTTCTGAATTAATTGCGAACTTTCAAGTGCACAGCAAATGAGGCTCAAAAGATATTTAAGGATAAAAAGGCTGAGATGCAAATGAGTCTGCTTAAGTAAGGGGTACAGATGCACTTATCAAGTCACGTTTTTTCTCGCGAAATTTGGCGATTTTGCAGACTTGCCAAGTAGCGATAATTGAACTAAGATAGTGTGTCGTTGCTGTATAATAACTAAGATAGTGTGATATTTTAATCATTAGAAATAACTTAATCTACAATTATTACTTTAAAAATATGTTTCTTGGCGTTTAAAACAGTTTAAAATTTTATATTTCGTTATATTTTCATCTGTAACAATTAGTGTTCCTTCATTCTGTAAAGATTATTAATTGTGATATTTCTTTGCATTTTCATCTGCGAAAAATCGTATAAAGCTTTACTTTCAGAAGAAGGGAAGGGATTAGTTCACATCGCAAAATTACCACGTGGTGAATTAATTGGCCATAAGAAAAAACTGACCAACATTGCTAAATATAAAAAAATAACATTCAGGGATATCATTTCACACTATATCATTTCATATCCTTTCTACGTGGTAAATTAATTGCCATAGTAAATACTGACCAACATTGTTAACTATAAAAAAATTACATTCAGGGATATCATTTAATGCCATTTCATTTCATATCATTTCTACATGGTAAATTAATTGGCTATAGGAAATACTGACCAACATTGCCAAATTAAAAAAAATAACATTCAGTGATATCATTTCATATCATTTCTACGTGGTAAGTTAATTGGCCATAGGAAATACTGACCACCATTGATAAACATAAGAAAAATAATATTCAGGGATATCATCTCATGCCATTTCATTTCATTTCATATCATTTCTACGTGGTAAATTAATTGGCCATAGGAAATACTGACCAACATTACTGAATATAAAAATATAACATTCAGAGATATTATTTCATGTAGGCCGATATTTGTGCTACCTAGGTAACAATGCTAATACCCCTGTGTTATTAAAGAACAAATTAATAAATGGGTAGAATGAGTATGTCACTGATCTTCGTGGCCGGAGGTCATGGGTGCGTATCGCGTTTATGATACGGATATTTGTACACGTTCGGAATGAGCTTTAAGCAAATGGTTCCGGTTTCATTAGCCCTCGTGTAGCAAAACAGTAAACCATAGCGCTCCAAACCAAACCAAATCTGTCATCATCCTGTTGCAAAAGTAATTTTCAGTGATAAACCTATTTCGAGATATCTGGGCAAACAAGTACGAAATATTTTGAATAAGAGAGTTTTTACAATCCTAGGTTTAGCCACTAAGTACAAATTTTTTATGTAATTTTAAAAATTACTACAGTTTAAAATACTTATTAATGGGTGATATTTAAACATATTATTTGTTTCGGGAGCCACAATTATCTACAATGAAAGTGCCACTTTAAAAAATATGCTTAGTAATTAGCGAACTTAAGGTATCTTCAGATGTCGATTGGTACGCATTGAAAAAGCAACTGTTCAGTTTGCGATTTCTTTTCAAGCAAACATGCACAGATTTTTTGTGTAATAGTGGCATACTTTTAATCGATTAAAAGCATTGTCACATGTCAACCTGAACCCAAATGAATCATTTGAAAAAAATTTTAATTTATTTTCAAAGTTCTTATTTTTATATGTGAAGTAATGTATTCTTAGATGTGATTAAAAGCTTTTCAAATCGGGGTTGTTGAGATTAAAGGTTTGTTTCGTTTTGTTTTGATACCTACGGTCTATTTTTTTAACAGTGAAGTTAATTAGACAGGAATATTCTGCTTGAAGCCGATTACGAATGGATACAATTATCTATACCATCGGTGGTATTCAAACCCACGAATTCTGGTACTGGAAACAGCGCCTTGCCCGTTCTGTCATCGTCTTGTAAAGGTTTATTTGAAACAAGAAGTTATCATACTAAACAAGTTTGGTTTAGCTCTATTGTCTATTCTTTGGCTACACAAGGGCTAATGAAAACGACACCTACTGTTTAAAGCCGATTTAGAAAGGCTACAAACATCCATGTCCGTAGTGGGAATCAAACCCACGAAATGCAGTTGTGAAGAATACTGCCGTACCCATTCTGCCATCGTTCTATACAAAACAGGACTAACCACGAAACTTTCGATCAAAAATGGAACCACAAAGCTATAAATATTTGAGGCAGAAGATTATCTAGTAATTATTATTATATTTTCACTTTGAAGAGACTGATAAATGAGACTACATAATTAAATACACTAAATATGGAAAAGAGAAAAACGATTTAATGGATAATGAAAAAGGGAATATTAGTTGAGCATCATGCAACATGCATGCTTAAGAGACATAACATACTAGCCACAACTACTGTTGCCACTGACAAAAAGAATAATGTTAACCATGGTACAAATAAATACATGGAGTATGTTACAGGAGATTGAAAGTTCACAATATTAACAGTAATTAGTGCGCTTGCCCGGAATCTGATGACACTGTGTGTTCTAACCTGTCCTTCTGTTGAATCGAACCCTGGTTGGTAGCTCTACTTTTTGTTACACGAGGGATAGTGAGAGTGGTATGTACTTTTTAAAATAAATTACGGACTGCTATAGATATCCTGCTATAGATATTTCGAAGTTTCTCAGAAATAAAACTTAAAATTTATCAATAGTGTGCATGTGTGCATGTGTGGTAAACAGGATAGTTCAATACACTTGAAAAACTTTTATTTTAAACAGTATATTATTTTTAAAAGATCTAGCAGTTGCATGACTGATTAATGTTAATCACTGATTTTAAGCACCATGCAGTTTTGGGGCAGTTAGATCTATCTGTATCTTAAGACCAGACAAAAATCCTATTATACCATGTTAAATCATTACACAGGCCTGCGAAATTGAAATTTTTGAAAAATACAAGAGAAGTTTTTTCTTATTTTTAAGTTATTTGGTATGCTGATTTCGAAAATGACCTCCATTTTTTTCCATCACGTCAGGATTTTTTGTAAAATTGATGTACATATTACTGGTAATATCCTATATGGAAAAAATGCTCTCGAACTGTTAGCTTGTACTGACTGGCAACAGTGGGTTTTATCTATTCATGTGAGTTTATTTAATCTGTTTATGATTAGGCATATTAATTTTTAAACAACAATTAAAATTAAAAATGTATACATTTTGTATATAAAGAATGAAAACCATCGCAACCAGAACGCATGAGCTGCACCAGGGCGAGACAAAAAGTTCCCTCGTTATTAAATTTTTTACATTAATTTTATAAGAAAAACACTCCTAAAAAAACCCTAACGAACTGTTTTTATGTTTTATTAAGGTTTATATGTATAATAAATGTAAGTTTGAAATATATTTGAAACTCAATACGAAACAAAGACATTTAAATTTAGTTACGTACATTTTTTCCACTAAAATTTCTTTTTGAAGTTCTTCTTTTAAGTTTGTGTAGTAATTTGAATCTACTAGAAACCCTAAAAGTTATATTTACTGTTATATCTATAAGGATTTAACTTCTATTTCGCCGAAGCTACTGCGAAATAAAAGTTAAAATTTATCATTCGGAAGGAGTGTGCATGTGTGGTAAACAGGATAGTTCAATACATTTGAAAAATTTTATTTTAAAAAGTATATTATTTTTAAGATATTAAGATCTATCAATTACAGGATTGATTAATGCTAATTGCCGATTTTAAGCATCAAACATTTTTGATGCAGTTAGATCTATCTGAATCTTAAGACCAGATAAAAATCTTATTATACAACATTAAATCCTCATTTGGTTATTATATAATATCATATTATATATTAGCATTTTTTCTTTCCTGTTCCACGACAGCTCAGTCGGTAAAGGCGCTGAGCTCATAACCATTGGGTTATGGGTTCGAGAACGGCAAAATCCCCACCGTGTTCATTAATGACGTACAATAAGTTCATGGGTCCAATGCCCTTCAAATTCTCCAAAAATACATATGAAAGTGACAGGCACAACCTGGTGGTCTTCTACTTGGTTTCTGCTAAAATTACAAAAACCCACTTTGAGCAAAGTCGTTTTTCCATCCTGGCGATGGTCTTCAAAATGAAAGGTGCATCCCTTTGCATTTATTCAAGTTACCTGTGCCTCAAGTTCTTAGCCCATCCAAGTTGTATTAGTAAGATCAACAACTGCTTTTGTATTACAATGACAAAAACTGTATGTATCTCTTAAAACTCCTCATCAAATTTTCTTTCTAACGTCAGATTATATTTCTAGAATTAAACGTTACCGCATGTGATGGTTATGTAGTTATTAAGCCAGTTTTGGTAATCGCTTATCTTCCTCGATGAAGATAAATTTTGTAGCAGAGGAAGATAAGCGAAGATCTTTGCAGAGACTGAGAAATGAGACTACATAATTAAATATACTAATTATGGAAAACAGAAAAACAGTTTAATGGATAATGAAAAAGGGAATATTAGTTTATCATCATGCAACATGCATGCTTAAGAGACATAACATACTAGCCACAACTACTGTTGCCACTGACAAAAAGAATAATGTTAACCACGGTACAAATAAATGCATGGTGTTTGTTACAGGAGATTGAATTGTTCACAATATTAACAGCAATTAGTGCGCTTGCCCGGATGAAACTGTGTTCTAACCTGTTCTTCTCTGGAATCGAACCCTGGTTGGCAGCTCTACTTTTTGTAACTACTTTTCTGATACCATGCTGATACAATTTCTGATACAATGGCAAAAACTGTATGTATCTCTTAAAACTCCTCGTAAAATTTTATCTCTAACGTCAAATTATATTTCTAGAACTAAACGTTACCGCATGTGGTGATTACGTGGTTATTAAGCCAATTTTGGTAATCGCTTATCTGCCTATCTGAATTATTTAATCAGTCTCTTCAGGAGTTTCAACTATTGCGTCTAGGTAATCGTAGTAGTCCTTACTCGATCTCTGATCTGGTTTTTCTCTATTTCAAACTTTTGATCTTTAACAGCCATTGTATTTTTTAAGAACTTGCGTCGTATAAAAAGCTAAGTAACTTTGATAAAGTTGACCCTTATTAAGAATCTAGGAAACATTTTATTCTAAACAGAGCAGAATTTTTTTTGTATAGAATGAAAAATAAGCTGTTTCAATGAAGACTTAATGTCGTGACCCGTGACATTGAATTAAAATTGTAAATACGATTTGAGAATTCGGTAACATCTTGCACGATACCTGCGAGGAACCTATTTGAGAAACACTGCCTTAAGAAATTTCTTTTCAGGTACGGCCTAAGTAAGGAACAAATTCTGCATGTGTTGCCAACCCTCGACGTCCGTGGTACTGCCTTGGAGGAGAACTGCCCGTTGACTGTCGACTTTCCGTGCCGCCCGAAGAAGTACAGGGCGTACAGCGGGTACTGCAACAACGTGCAGAATCCACGGTGGGGAAATGCCAATACAGCCTACGTTCGTTACCTGTCGCCAGATTATGCAGACTGTAAGTACCTGCGATTGAGTTTTTCTTTTATGTGTTTTTATTGATTTGCGTGTTACCCCAAAGAGAAAAAAAAATAAAAAATTAAGCAATGAAGTTTCTGAATGAATTTGAAAATTCTCCAAAAAAATATTCTAAAAAAAACTATAAACCTATCCAATTAAATATTAACTCTTTGCACTCGAGGGCTTCGGTTTGTCTTGGTTTAGAGTGATATGGTCTACTTTTTGCAAAACGAGGGCTAATGACTGGGACCTACAGCATAAAGCCTATTCCGAACGACTACGAACATCCATACCACTGTAGGAATCGAATCCACGAACTCCGGTACCGAAGGCCAGCCCCCTAACCTATCGGTCATCGTTCGGTGTCTCAAGGGCTTCGGAGCGGAGCCACTTTAAATTTGTCTCCAAACTAGAGGACTCCGTTACGGAGACAATTCAAAATAATTAGTTTTTACGATTTGTTTTTGTTCTTAAGTTAAAAAAAACTGAAAATTATTTGCATTGTCTCCGTAGCAGAGCCCTCGATTTTGAAGACAAAATTTAAATGGCTCCGCTCTGAAGCACTCGAGTGCAAAGAGTTAAATCACAACAAAACTTTAACTGATTGCAAATAACTATCTTTAACATATAGAGAATCATTGAATATAAACAGTTTGAAACTTTGTAATGAAATATCAGTGATGCGTGTTATTAAAGAAAAAGGTTTACCATCTACGAAAGTTTTGATATTGATAACAAAAATAGGATTTGCTACAAACTACTACATCACCCTAAGATTTTATTCTTCCAGTGAGTGTTGCATCCGGGAACAACTTTACTAAACTAAAAATAATGAAGAACTATTTATAAACAACAGCATATTAAAATTGTTAGACCTCGCTATATTTTATGAATTGTGAATTAACTTAGTAAAAATTTAGATGTTGCTTAAATAGTTAGGGAATTATCTGAACTAAAATTTTGAAAATGAATAGCAAAAATCAATTTGGATTATCCGAAATAAAAAAATCTGTTAACTGTTTTTCATTTAATGAAATATTTTAACATTAAAACACCTGGAACTTTCCTACTGGCTCTGCCAAAACTGTCAACGCACACACACACACACACACACACACACAAACACACACACACACATATATATATATATATACATATATACATAAAATGTTACAGATTAGATTCTTATATCCAGATTATTACAAAGCATGAAAACATTATTATAAAATTTAATAAAACGTACGGTTTTGTTTGGAGCGCTACGGCCTACTTTTTGCAACACGAGGGATAATGAGACTGGGACCTACTGTTTAAAGCCGATTCCGAATGATTACGAACATCAATGCCACAGTGGAATCGAACCTACGAACTCCGGACCCGAAGGCCAGCACCCTAACCATTCGGCCATCGTTCTGCCACCACATTAAAACGTATAGCTATTATGTATTTGTCACTACAGTATATATATATATATATATATATATATATATATATATATATATATATATATATACATATATATACATATATATATATACATATATATATACATATATATCTATACATATATATACACATATATACACATATATATATACATATATATATATATATATATATATATGTGTGTGTGTGTGTGTGTGTGTGTGTAATATGGGCGTGATTCATCAAAAAAGAAAAACCCATTTTATTTCTGGTAACAATTTATCAATTAATACAACAGGCAAAATCTTTGAAAACATCGTGCACACACACTTTTTACTTAAGTAGAGATTTCTCAAGTAAAAAGACTACGAATAATCCCTAAGCACATTTGACCACGTGATAAAAAATACCCATTTCTAAAAAGAACGCGTTTACTATTGGTCAAAGAAGTAAGATAGAGGCTGGATTAAATCTATGGTGTGTCTGGAGGAAAAAACAGAATTACCGCGCAAACCCGAATAACGTAATTTATCAACAGAAGTTATTAAATAATTATTAAAATATGTAAATAAGGAATTTTATATTATTTAATATGATATTAAACAAAATATGACTCGGAGTAGAAAAAACTAGATTAAAATATTATTATAAATAATGTTGTCAATTACTAAGTTATGCTTTGGTGTTTGGACGTTCGATGATATATGTATAAATACCATATACTTTTTTTTTAGAATGTTTATAATGCAAATGCATAGCTGCACAATTTCTTCGCTTTGCGCAAAGTGGTTAAGAAGCTAAATCCTGTTCCGTGATTTCTAAAAGGAGTGTCCACTTATGAACTTTGCATATAATCAATATCCGCGTAGCTCTGTGATGTAACGTGGCGATATCAGATATCGTGTGATACCGAATCTCTCCTGAAATGCTTCCGTTGGAGAAACGCTTTAGCTCCGATTACACTTCGTAGTGAACGAAACGAGATAATGTGGAAAGCGTGGGAGGAATGAGAAGTTAGGATTACTTGACATAACGGATGATGACTTTATACGAAAAAAAGAGAAATTAAGGTTAAATTTTGTATGGTTTGTTCTTAGTACGGATGATTGTTAATTAATGTCGTGTAGTACATAGTAATTATATTTGTATTATTTAGCGTTTGTTATTCTAAGATCATTAATTTGTCGCCAACTGAAAAAGTAGAATCACTGGATTTTACTATAAGCTAGCCATAAAAACCATATTTGTAAATGGCACACTTCATAAAATTTAAACCTTTTATGAACAGCTCTAGAAGTAACTATTTTATAATTCACTATTTTAAATCAGATTTAATGTGCAATTTTCAATTATCTTTTTGAAAATAATTAAAAACGTCATTTCTATCATGAGAATCATCTACATCCTTTTTTATGTGATAAAGAATATGTATTGTTATTCTGCACATTAAGTTGTGTAGATCTCCTAATATTTATTGTTTCTTGGAGGCAATCTTAAGCTACTTAATTAAGTAGCACAAAAACTGGTTTTAAGTGGTTTCGTTGGGTTAAAATGTATTTTGTTCTTAGTTCGCACAGATTCCCTGAAGAGACTGCGAAGAATTTATTTTAAAAAATTAAATTATTAATTTATACAAATTTATTGTTCATATTCAAGTCAATTTATGGAAAAATGGAATAATTTGTTTGACATTCATTTAATTCATTCAACTTATTTTACTATTAGATTGAAGAGAAAGTAATATATATATATATATATATATATATATATATATATATATATATATATATATATATATATATATATATATATATATATATATATATATATATATATATAAACATTAGAGAGGACCTGAATTAATAAAAAATAAAATTAAACGCACCTGAATTGAAGTTGGGCTTGAAGAGGAATGGTGATGGGATCTTTAGAGGCAAGAAGAGAAGTTTGGAACAGGCATCACTGCTCTAGAAGATTTGTTTTAACGATGAAGGATTACTTGGCATCTGGGTATTTTATTCGAACTGCTGGGGGTCTCACTGTCCATCCGAACTTGCCATTACAGGTCTTTAACTTCCACACCAATATTTTTCTACGCTTTTCTCTCTCTCTTCTAAAAATCTTCTTTTTTTTTCTCCTGTTCCATGATGCACCTCTTTCCCACTTCTAAAAATTGGGATATCTTTAATTATTTTATTCGTTGACTGGGACCCCTTGATTTCTGATTTGATTAAGGTTTGCTGGAGGTACTGCCTTCTACACCGCCCCTGTATCTAGCCCATCTAGGATTAACAAATCTCCTCGTCAGGTCATCAAAAGCGTGGATAACCATAAATATGACCCTGGGTAACCAGAAATAAGACCACAAAACACTCTTCTTTAACTTCAATAGCGGCGACATTCCCTTTATCACTCTGTGATCTACATCTCTACTGTCATTGTCTCAATAATTCTATCATCCTAATTGTGCTTAAAATGGAATAGAGTCAATTTAGATCTCGAAACTTTAGCTTTCGTAATTTAATTAAAATTTTAATTATTTTCGAAATGATCAAAATCATTTCCTTACACATTAACCCTCCGAGTGGAACAAACACATCGGAAGGAAAAGTCTCTAAAAATACACTAGTGTTCTACTGTGTTTGTAGCCAAAGTGTTCGTTGAATTTTTTTCTACCCCCTTTTTCGGCTAGGTAGATGAAGGGAAGCACCATACTTATTGTCCCTTTACTTCCTGTGCACCTCCCAGAGAGACTGCTTCCAGGGGCTTCAATGATTAACCTATACAATATAGTCTTATCTGTAATGAAACCAGCCGTATCTATAGTTTGACCCAAACGGCGTCTTTCTGTGAAGCTCTGGGTTATTCACGCCGGTCAGTAAAAAACTGTTTTGACTCATCTGGTTTTCAAAGCAGTTTTCATATTAAAAGTGAACAAATGCCTGTGCTTCAGCGGATAGGGGTATATCCCTCCATAAATGTCAGTCAAAGAGCGGTGCAGTTCCCAAACAACCGACTGGACCTTCCTACCTCAAAACTCCACGGGGAAAATCACTGGCAGAAAATTAAGTTACATCCATTTTCGTAGCGTTTTTGGAGGTCGAAAATTGTCAGCGACCATCAGTTTGAAGACATCATCGGCTGGGCGGAATTATACGTGCAAACCTCTTAGAGGGTTAAAGGCTAAGCCGAGGTAGCTCAGTCGGGAAAATCGTCGATCTCGTAACCGGAGGATTCACTTGAAGGGTGAATATGTTATTGGGGTATTCTTATGTTATTGGGGTTTGTGCGGTAATTCTGATCCCCCCCCCGAGACACGCTATAGACTTAATCCAGCCTCTGTCTGTACTTCTTCGACCAATAGTAAAAGCGTTCTCTTTAGATTCGGGTATTTTTTATCACGTGGTCAAATGTGCTTAGATATTATTCGTAGTCTTTTTACCTGATAAATCCCTACTTACAAAGTGTGTGCACCAGGGGAGTACGCAAGGGGGGTGTTAGGGGATTAATTCCCCCCTTGAGTTATTTACCCCAACTGTAGAAGACATTTTAAATGAACTTGCAAAAAAACTCCGTTTTTTTAATATTACTGTATAAATCAATAAATTTTTAGCTTGTTTGTATACTGTTTTAATTCCCTATTTGTTAAGTTATTTTTTCTTATTTTTTGGTCAAATTCATTGGTTTTCTATAGAATATTCCCATTTATACGGTTATTATTTAGGTAGATGTTACATTATGAGTAGTTCTTTCTGGCTTGATTAATTCCTACTTTTTAATAAAAATAATATTATAAAAAAATTATTTTCTTAAACTTAAAAAATCAAATCAAAATTTAATTAAACAATGTTGTCTATAAAAAGTCAAAACTGTCTAGCTGTCTAAATTAGGAAAATAATAGTGCTTTATTACATACTCGAATTTCTTTTAGTAGTGTTAGAAAAATATGAATTTCCCCCCTTGAAAAAATTCTGCGTACGCCACTGGTGTGCACGATGTTCTCAAAGTGTATATGACCGAGGATCGACCGTGGGCTAGCTGTACTAATGTGTAAATATTGCAGATGAAAACAAAAACCTTCATTTTTTAAGATGAGATTTCTTTGGATTCATAGCAATCATGGAGTTTTGTAAGTAACTCTACTCGATCAATACCAAAATATTTACTACTATAGAACTGTGACGTTACACCTTCATCATGCGTATCAATTTGAGTTGGATCGTGAATACAATAAACTTTCATTTCAAATTAAAGAAAACAGTTTTGGATGACATCTAAGTACATATACCCATGACATAAAGTCTGATCTTATGAAAGATCCAATAAGAAAATTGCTTGATTAATGTATTCCAATGATTAACTTCGGAATAAGATGCATCGTCAAAAAAGAGCATAAAGCAGCACAAATGGCGTAGAATGCAACCTTTATCATCGCACTAAGTTATTGCTGGAAAAAAGAATAGGATGGTCCATAAATATTTATTACGGAGAATATTTTTTGTGGGTGGAACGTAATTGTATTTAGTGGACATAATTGATATTGATTATGCAAATTATTTTCCCTGCTTGCAATAAAATCTGATAGGGCTGCCTGTTTGGGCTCATCGAGTTTTCAAATGTTTATTATTTGTTTTCTGCTTTTCAAATTTTTATGAGAACGATATCATAATACGTAAATGAAGAAAAATGAGAAAATATCTGAATGAAGAAAAATGCGGAAATTTTCCTTGTGGTGAAATGGTAAAAGGAATGATAAAAGTCAAGGTTGGAAGTTAGCCAAACATGAATTTCTGAAGTATGATGAATGTGTATAAATAAATAATGGCAAATTAATAATTTGCATGAAATATTTTTAATCGGTATACCCCAAGAAAACAATATATATATATATATATATATATATATATATATATATATATATATATATATATATATATATATATATATATATATATATATATATATATATATATATATATATATATATATATATATATATATACATATATATACATATATATATATATATATATATATATACATACATATATATATATATACATATATATATACATACATACATATATATATATATATATACATATATACATATATATACATATATACATATATATATACATATATATACATATACATATATATGCATATACATATATATACACACACACACATATATATATATATATATATATATATATATATATATATATATTTATATACATATATATATATACATATACATATATATAATATATATATATATATGTATATATACCGGGTGGCCATAATTAAACTGACAGTGCTCACAGTGTTCTGTAGCGCGATCTATTTGCGAGAATGAAGCCACATTTTGTAGGAAGATTAAACAAAACGGCGGACGAAGGATTCCGCTAAAAATCAAATTAATTCCAAAAGTCACCGCTAGGGGAATATTTGGAGCTGTGTTATAGAAAATAGAATGTTAACAAATGCAAATTAATACAGAATAAAATTACTTTTTATTGTGCACATTTTCTGATTTATTCAAGTGCAAGATAGCAACATTTTTAAAAAAGCGTAAAATCTACATAAACACCGATAAAGTCTCGTGATCAGCAATATCACGTACGCTAAGCAGAAGAAGTTCTTTATTCAAATTTCACGTTACATTCATTGACACAATTAAGAAATTAATTTCCGTATTGATTTGTATTTGTTAACACTCTATTTTCTATTACACAGCGGCAAATATTCCCCTAGCGGTGACATTTGGAACTAATTTGCTTTTTTGAAGAATCTTTCTTTTCCCGTCATGTTTAATCTTCCTACAAAATGTGGCGTCATTCTTGCAAATAGATCGCGCTACAGAACGCTATGAGCACTGTCAGTTTAATTATGGCTACCCGGTATATATATACATACATATATGTATATAGATACATATATATATATAGATACATATATATATGCATATGTCTATATTTTAAATGTTATACATTAGATTTTTATAGCCTAATGTTATATCTAGTTATCATAAAGTAAGAAAATATTAATATAGAATTTATTAGAATACAGTTATTTAGAATTTGTGACAATTATGTATATAGTATTAGTACAGTATTAGACACAAGTATGTATATAGTATTATATGTATGCTATTTGTGTCCTGTTCACTTCTACGAACAGGAGTCCGTTTGGCATGGCACAGAGAGCATAGAAATTAGAATATAGATCAATAGGTGACCATTCTCTTCACTGATGAGTCACTGTTTCAAACTAACCACATATTCTCGCTGTACGTTCATATGGGGAGTATAAAGCCGCTACTTGCCTTACAAAGGCCGAGAAATCGGCCATTATAGCTCCGGAGGTTTGATGTCCTGGGTAGGCAGAATGCTGGATGTCCTAACTCCCCCCCCCTGCACCCAGATGTCTTTGCAGTGTACTGTGACTTCTGTGAAGTATAAGAATGAGGCATTGGAGCCCTATGTTCACCTTTTCGGAGTGCAAGTTCATTTTAATGGACGATAACACAATAATATATACAGCTCCTCTGGTCTACGAATTTATAGAAAGTGGATGGATTAACCAAACAGATCTCCAGATCTCAAACCTGTCGAGCCCGTCTGGGAAGTTGTACGAAAATTGCAACTCGTCACCCCCCTCAGAGAACCATCCAGGTCCAGAAAACAGCATTGCTAAACGAGTAAAACCAATTACCACAGAAATTCATAAACTGGCTTATTTCAAGTAGGAAATCACTTTGCGAGGCATACATATCTGAAGGGACCATACCCCACTTTCTTCTTTTTTTGTTGTATTCTGCAACCACTGTTTCATAGCATCCAACTCTAACGAGTGTTACGCACGATCATCAGTGTGTATTATAACTATTGAATAGTTATTTGTTTTGCATTGTATCAATGTATAAACAAATCAAATTTCATTAAAAGAGGTCCAATAATACTAGATATAATTGACCAAATTTGAAATTTATGTTATTTTTGAACATGATTGTATATAATCTTTATATATCTCTTTCTCTCTCCATACATATATCTATATTTATCTCTCTCTTTACACACACACACACACACACACACACACACATATATATATATATATATATATATATATATATATATATATATATATATATGATTACAGTCAGCGTTCTAGTGTTAATAGCATTTTTTAGTGTTAAATGATTCCGTTTATAATAATAGCCTAAGTTATCCGTCCGTCTGTCCTCGAATTTATGAAGCGGTTGTACCTGGAATGGATAGAGGCATCTATATTGGATTCTTGATGAGTTAGGGTTAGCAACGTTCGAAATCCACCCCTTCTCCCCTTTTATAGCACTTAATACCATTATTTCAAGCCCTATTTTCCCCGGTTAAGAGCAGGCGATTAAACTTATCACAATTTATCACATAATAAATATGTAAAAATAACATTTTTCTAGCATTATGGCGTCATTTCTTTAGCCATCTCATTTAATTATTTATTTTAAATTATTTAAGCATCGTCTGTATTATTTTCATACGTTTTATCACTGAACTTAGATATTACGTAAAAAAATTTCTTTTAAATTTGGCTTAAGTAATACATTAGGTACATATGTGATAATTTTAAATTTAATCATCGATTCTTTTTTGTTGCAATGAAAATTTTATCACCAGTATTAACAACAAATTCTATCTACCTCCAGAGTGTAGTGGAAATGATAGTTTCATTACTTTACTTCCATTAATTACTTAGGCAAAAAATTGGAAAGTACTTGATGATAATTTCGACTTAGCTAAGAAAACTCTGATTTATCTTTCTAAATGAATTCAACGTGATTCTAAACTGCATTTACAGTATCGGGAGACTTCAGAGGAGTATGAAGATAAACAAATTATTGAGTGTGTACTAGATAATTCTCAGCCCAAAAATCAAACCATATTTTTATATGCCTTATAAGTACTTTACAATTCTTTCTGGAAAATTTGAAATTTTACTGATCCCGTCATATGATGGGCTATATGCTAGTTTTTAGATAATCTTCATGTATCTTTTAAATTCACAAATTGGAAGATGCTGTTTACATATATGAATAACCATACGGGTCTTCCACATTTCTCTTTCATGTTTCAGAGACAACAAACTGTTTTAGTGTCGAGTAAAGAGGTCAGTTATTTTAAAGCATATTTTTGTATCACAAATTCTACTTTTTTCATGGTGACGTATAATGTCCGAGAAAACCGAAGCGACTATTTTGGGGTGAAATCAGCACTTGATGCTCAGAGGATTATATACTTTTCCTCTGAATGCAAAGAAAATGAAGAATGGGGGTAAGAAATTTCAGTGACCTCTTTACGTTGCCCAGAACACATGTCCAGAGAGAATATTTGACCTCGAGAAAATGACCTCTCACACCCGCACGCGAACACAAAGGATAACCTTCGAATCTAAAATTAAACCCACTCTGTTGTTCTAGATAAACTACACAAATTTACTCCTTTTTGAAAAAGTGAGAGATTTTACAATCACGGGTTTTACGCTTTCACACTGGTCGCAAGGTATTTAGTTTTGTCTTTCACCTCGACGTTACTGCTTAGTACAGGTTTCCGCGTTTGTGTAGGTCAGCGGTTTCCAAACTTTATGCTACAACGCCTCCCTACCTGTTTTTTAATAGGTATAATGCAGTTACGCATTTTACATTTAAAAATACGAAGTGTAGAACACTTTGTACGGTTGTTTGTGCATTATCTTAAAAGAACGTGTGTAAGGGTGTCATTTTTAAAATCCGGTTAATTTTTATATAGGAATCAGATTATCAGTATAAAATGTGTGAAAAATAAAAATAAGCATTCATTAACTGGAGTTTTCATTGCTACCTTACGATATGTGCCTTTACTCTGGAAGTTGCTGTTCAGTTCGAACGTTCAAGTGTTCGCTTGCAAATGATCAGGCTGACGTCAAAATGACGTCACAACGAACGTTTGAACCAACTCGCAACATCCAAAGTAAGCCCCATGAAGTTTTAATTCTTTTTTGCTATTACAAAATATTAATGTATAATGCATATAAAATACATTATACCTGGATTTCCTTCAAATGATTCCAACCATGGTGGTATAACATTATCTCCCCACACATCACTGATACCAATAATTCAGTATTTTTATCTTCTTTTAATTCACAATATCCTATTCATTCACTTTTGATTTACTATCAGTATTTTCATTCACCTCTGATTCTCAAATACTATGACTTTTATACTCCCACAAACACTAATATTGTCTATTTCAAATAAAATAGATTTGCACCTTATCATCACAATCATTTAGTAAGTTTGATAATTCATTATAATGTAAGTTTCCAAATTCATCAAATTTATCCATGGTAGTAAAAAACAAAACTTTAGTTAAACTCACATGTTGACCCTTGTTATGTAAAAAATCGACTAAAACCAGTGCTTATAAATACTAGCATATTGCAGTCGAGTTTTGCGACATACGCGTAATAATCGAAAATCACCCAAGACGTGACAGCGAGGGAAATTTATGGTACCAAATTTCCATACCTGGCGATTTCTGAGCGGAATAATGGCCGAATAGTTAGAGCGTTGATCCTCGGATCCAGAGTTCATGGATTCGAATCCCACAGCTGGCATGGATATTATAATCTTTCGGAATCGGCTTTAAGCAGTAGGTCCCTGCCTTATTAACCTTCTTGTAGCAAAAAAGTAGACCGTAGAACTCCAAACAAACCTTGGCTATTTCCCTATGAAGCGGAAGTCGCCCATGACATATATCGACCGCAATATGCTAGTACCCTATATTCTTTGACTGGAACAAACTATTGTATATCAAGGAGATGTGCACTAACCCATTTAATAATAAACCATTACAAATATAAATTCACATTATCTAAGATTTTATCAGGAAAGCACACATTTTTCGCAAAAGAAGTATTCTTATTTCCCGATGGGGATGTATTGAACAGCCAACCAGGAAAAGGACTTGGAAAATTTTAACCCACTAGGATCTTTCATCTATTGATCGATAACACAAAGTTTCATTGGCAAAAGGCTCACAGCCAAAGAAAGTTTTTTCAATCTTTTACACGCCAATCTTCCCGTGTGAAAACATACAATTCAATTATATACAAATTTTCACTAATACTGCGTTGTAAATTTTTTTAATTTTAAACAGAGACATGCTTTATTTTCATATAATTATGTTCTAGATATAAATCCTGTAGCGGCAGAAATGCATAAAATGTATCACTTTTCACATATCATTACTTATAAATTCCCTAAATAGGGAAAACCAAATCCGATTTATTTAAATAACATATTGTGAAGCCTCCCCTTTGTCCGAGCACGAGCCAAAACAGCTGATCGTAGTACACCTGTACCTGGACAATAGCGTGGCGTCGCAGAATCGGGGATCTTGACAATTGGACTGAATAGACGAATACGCCCCTGATGAATCTCGTTAATGAATGCTTGGGAATTCCGTGAAGAGAGAGCCAGCGAATGAGAATTCAGCTGAAAAGTATAACTGTAACTTTAGCTGGAGTTCTCATGTAACTGGGATCTTAACTGAAAAAAAAACAGTGGCGGGACCGTAACTGACCCCCCAGGTATAAAAAGCCTACAATTTTGCGACTCAGGGCTTTTCGTCATTTTTTTCGGCGGTGTGTTGACCTCGTGGAGGCCTTCGCCTTTTTACCAGAGAGCTTACTAGTTCGGGAGATTCATCCGCTCATATAGGGAGAGGCAGAATCTCGATACCGAACGGGGAATAAATTGGGTTTCATTGCTCCCTGAAAAGCCTCCCCATTTGTACGAAATTATTAATTCTTTTGTTTTTCTTTCGACTGTGATTGTCGTGAGGAAGTTTTATCGGCAACCATCCTTTGAAGTTCTAGATGATTTAGGAATTAACGATCCTTTGTAAATAGCCGTATTTAATCCAGAATTAAATTGAATTTCCAATTTTATTCTTTGACTGTGATCCATTATTCACGTTACCTCTCATTTGAGAATATTGAAGGCGTCACAATATACTGATATTACAAACTTTTATTTTAGTGATAAAAATCAGATAGGGCAATAAAAAGAAAATTTTGTTAAGGGAACAAATCTGAACGTAACCAACAGGGAATATTGTAGTGCTTCCCTACAATATAACATGTATTTTTTTTATTCTAGCGTAATGCAACAGAGTTCCCATATGGTAACCATGCAAAAATCGCTATTTTTGAAACAAAATTTCTTGTGCTGCAGTTTTTATAATTACATTTATTCGAAATTTTAATGAATAATTTTTCCTTATTGAGCTATTATCCTAATTTGGCGTGTAAAAAGCAAAACTGCGGTATACTGAACCGTAGGAGATTCTGCAAAGGTGTCATAAAGAATTCTTTTCTTTTATATATACTCTGAAAGAATTCTCGTGAGTTATATTTTATCCATGACATAGCGGAGTGAACAGTTTTTCCTTCCTTTATTCAAAGCTAATTTTGAGATTCGACATGAACAGTAAACGTTAGAGGAGTAAGTTCATTAACGAGGAGTTTATTATATTCTATTTCATTTCCTATTAGACTTAACACCTGGTTTCTATATCTCTTCCCTACTTTTGACATTATGAAAAATAGAGATCACTTTAGTCTTAAGTACTGGGGATTGTGAAGTCAGGGATAGAACTACTGAATACACTTAACAATGAGATACACATTTTGCAATATCTCACACCTTTCTTAACTGTTCGAATATAAATTACAAAAACTTAAGTCACTCGAGGTTCATTATTTCAGTTACGACTGTACTAAAAAATGTTTTTCTCTTATTTCGTTTACAGATATCAGCAATCCGAGGAAATCCGTGACCGGGCGAGAGTTACCTGCTGCAAGACAGGTCAGTCTGTCCGTCCATTCGGATTTGGAGCGACCTCACCCCCATCTGACAGTCTTGCTGGCCATCTTCGCAGAGTTTATTTTTCATGACGTTTTTCATACATCACAGCATGCTGGTACGTAGAGTTTACCTCTCCCTGACATTCCCTATGTTATTTTTTTCACTATTGTAACGTTACTGGATCCTCTGGTAACGTGTGAGTGTCGAAGTTGTAGTGACACGACGTACAGCTTAAAACGATAACAACTTTAATTCTGTAATAAATATAAAATTATTTACAAAGTTTCCGAATGGAAATCGCAGGGGCTCAGGATGAGCTGGGTACGGACCCAAAAGTACCAGGCTCGAGGTGAACCTAAATAGAAATTTCGGTCAGGTGCCCTTCAGATATGCGGTTGTACAGAGTTACAACTTGGACTCCTCGAGTCCCTCAAAAAACTGGAGATCTGCTATCCAAAACGCAACCTTCCGTTGCCTTCGCTCTCTTCTCCTCCATCAATCTTCTTCGGTGAAAACTGGCCCCGCCCGACGTCGCGTTTTGCCTCTTCCTATTGGCTTTTCCTTCCCGCGTCGCCGTCCTGCTAGCCTATGATTAGTTCTTTCGTTGGCATCTGAGAGTCTGTCATTTCCGCATCGCGTCCGACCTTCTAATCACCTCGGATGTGGACAAGGAGAGTCACACCGAAAATCCTTTGTCGTTTAGTGTCAATTTTCCAGACAGAATGTCACCTTGGCCTGGGTTTTAACAAAACATTTTTGTGAAGCTAATGGAGTGTCTCGACGTCACACTACTTTTGCTATAAAAATTATCTCCAACTGAGTCCACCACTCCATACATGATACAGCGGCCACCTTGAAATCTGTACTCTCATCATTCTCGTCTGTGGCTGACTTGGTTCGATTAGTTACACTTTTTCCATATCGGATGGGAAAAGCCAACTTGAAGAAGGACCCTATTTCACAGGCATTTCACGCAACTGTAATTTAAAAGAATCGCGTGAAATGGTTGTCATTATACGCATTAGTGTGATAAGGCTTTCATATGTGACAAAGATAAAAATCTAATTAGTAATTTATTTCTAGACTTCCTAAACTTCTAAAAGATTATGATTAGTTCATGTTGGAAAAAATATGTATGAGAAGTATAATATCATTAGTTAAGCATGAAACAAACTTAAATTTAAAACTATTCTGTTTGCTCTACTTGTAAGGCCCGTATCACACTAAACGAAGACAGACATTGACAATGATATAGCTTGAATATTTCGTGCGTCTAAACCTACGTGTGGTAGAGTATTTTTATGCAACTGCAAAACGAAAAAATTGTCTGTATTTTAGTCTCATGTTGTAAGTCCTTTAGGAGGACAGGAGTCTCCAAAAAGATTCTTTTGATCGACTAGAATCGCAAGTAGTAGCTGCTTAAAGTCATCTATTAACTTGGTCTTTTCATTGGAATCACTTGGATTCCTTGATGACATTAAAGCCCTTTCGCTCTTGTTGGGGATCGTTTTAAACCGTTTTAGCTTTCCAAGAGGTCTTACGCCCTACTGAGTCTCCCAGTCTCATCATTTTTGTGAAAACCCTTGAACTTTGTGGAACTCAATTACATATATAAGCACATATATAAATATAAAATATTTAAATACATAAATATCTATATATATATTCATATATAAAATATATAAGTATATATATATAATATATATATATATATATATATATATATATATATATTAACATATATAAGGGGATGGGATTAGTGAGGAAGCAAGCTGCCTACTCCTGGTCCTAGCCCCATTACAACTGATGCTAGAAGGTAGTTCAGAGTGGGGCGGAAGTCGCTTAAAAGAGATAGGGAATAAGAATTAAAGACAAAAACATTAAATAAATAAAATGATAACTTTAATCACGCATTTTTGGTGAAGCAGCATTTCCCGTCCTTGCAATAATGTTCCGCCCTTTTCGTTATATATATATATATATATATATATATATATATATATATATATATATATATATATATATATATATATATATATATATACTGTCTACCAATAAGTAGTTGGACACCTATGCAAATGACGATATCTGAGGTCCTGAGGTAGGTCACGGCCTCCGCCGGTATACATCGTGTAAGAAACAGCATCGGCATTAGTCGTATGCAAGATACCACGCAGTTCGGAGCTCTCTGATTTCGATAAAGGTATAATTATCTGGTATCACAAATGTGGCCGATCCTTAAGAGACATATCTAGCGATCTGAAATATCCAAAATCGGCAGTGGCCTATGTGATTAAGCAGTGGAAGGTGAGCGGTGATTGTCGGAATGTGCCCCGAGTCGGCAAACTAACGAAACTTAAATATACAGACCGACGAGTGCTGTCCAGAGAAATTCGGAAGAACCGCACCCAACCGATGGCCCTCATCCACGAGGAGTTTCAACAGGCATCTGCGAGTATTGTTTCAATGAATACCATCAGTAAGGAAGCACATCTTCTTGGTTTTCATGGTCGTGCTGCTGCTCATAAGCCTTTGATGACAAAGAATAACCGTGCTGCTCAATTAATGTGGTGCAAAGCACATAGAAATTCGACAGTAGATCGGTGGAAATGGATTCTTTGGAGCAACGAATCAAGGTTCACCCTTTACTGTTCGGATGGCAGGATCTGGGTCTGGCGTCTGCCTGGAAAACGTTTCTTACCAAAATGCATTGTGCCAATAGTCAAGTTCGGCGGAGGTGGAGTTATGATCTGGGGGTGTTTCTCCTGGTATGGACTAGGAACCTCGGTCCCCATTCATGGTAAGCCGACGCCTACTGCACTATTTTGGATGACAATGTGCTTAATACCTAGTGGCAGTTTTACGGGGTGGACCCCTGTTACTTTCAGGACGACAATGACAGTTGTCATGTTGCGAGGTTAACCAAGGCTTGGTATGGTGCCAGTGGAGTTCATCGAATGGACTGGTCTGAGCAGAGCCCAGACCTGAACCCTATCGAGAACCTCTGGGACGAGTTGGATTGCCGAATTAAGGGGTGCACTACCCGTCCAAAATCAGTGAAGGAACTTGTATGTCTACTCCAAGTTTTAATTTCTGGAAGATTAATTTCTTAGATTTGCATAGGAGTTTTTTAAAACTTAATGTGGAATAACACAATTTGCTACCATTTCAAGCCATCGGCAAACTTTTCCTCTAAATGTGGTTGTAAAATGACCTTATGAGTCCGAATATGACCCATTTTTTCCCAATCATTCA
>CM063501.1:169286341-169308841 GCA_032207245.1 Pardosa pseudoannulata
TGACACTTCGGAATTAAATACATTCTTAGATTAAGATTACTTGAGCGGGGTATTTTATACACCCCAACAATAAAACATAGCTTCCATGTTTCCAAGTATGTTTCGCAGAACTATTATTTTTTAGTTCTGTGAATAAACAATAATAATTCTGTATTGTTGCACATTATACATAGCTAAACCTTCATAATTTTATTTGTTCCATTCAATAAACTCCTTCTACTACCGTTAACTCTCAGAATATCTGTCAACTCCTGAGGGTATTTTGGGCCGAACGATGGTCAAATGAGTGCTGATCTTCGGTACCGGAGTTCGTGGGTTCGAATCCTGCTGTGGCAGCTACAGCCTTTCGGAATCGGCTTTAAGCAGTAGACCCCGGTATCATTAGCCTCATTAGCCAAAAAAGTATATCGTAACGCTCCAAACCAAACCAAACCAGGGTATACTGCCGCCTAAGGGAAAGGGGATTAGAGCTGATGTCCACTAACTTTCCAAATCCCAGTGAAGAAGCTAAGCTCATCTTCATTGAGTGCATTTCATTTAATTCTTAAGCCGCAGAATTATTACAGACACTGGAAAACATAACACAAAATTTGTTCAACAACATTAACGAATCCCGTGACAAGTACAATACATTCCAAACATTTGATTACATTATATATTTTACTACATTTAATATCTATTAGTTATTATCAACCATGTTCATACTTTATCAAACAATACCTCATAATATCACGAAACATTTACAATTGGAAACTAATTCAGGATATATTTCTTACACACATTCGTTGGTGTTAAACAATCTATATTTTATGGTTTTTTGAAAAATTACATAAATATAAAACCTCTTCTTCTTTTAAACAATAAATGTCAATAAACTTAAGAAATGCGTCGCAATGAAATAGATTTATTAAGATTTATGAGGTTTTTAAAACCCTTTGAGTAACAAGGTATCTAAAACAGCTGTAAAAATATTGAGTTAATAAAGACTTTGCATTATGATGAGTATGTTTGTTGCCCGTACCTTTAAAATAATACTACATATTTTTCTATAGATGAAGAATTTTTCTATTCTATTAATTGTACCATTCGTAATTGTCGTTGTGTCCTGATGCAACTGTGTTTCAGGGTATCGAGGCCACCGAATCAAGTGCTGCGGTGCTCCAGCTGATCTGATTCACCCCGAATGCTACCCCATCCGAGACACTAACAGACAAGATTTCTGCGTCAATTACGTCCGCTCATCAAACGTGCCGCGCGCGGGTTGCACTCTGGGACCCAGAGAACAGATTAACCAAGTAAGTTCCACTTTTAAATTCATAGAGAATGCTTTAACGTTTAAACCACTCAGTTGAAAAATGTGTACATATCTATCTATTTATACACACATACATGTGTATGTAATGGGTATTTTTACCCACTTCAAAATTAAGAATTATACCCATGTTATGATGCCACCCCCGCTATTGCCAGTTGCAGAGGAGAGGGATATTTTTCCATAGAGGCGAAAGCTTGACTAAGAGGGGTAGGATCCCATCCCCTCTCTTGGCCGCAGAAGAGCGGAGATGCCCGCTCGGAACAGAGGTTTGTTTGGTTTGGAGCTCTACGGTCTACTGTTTTGCACACGAGGGCTAATGAGACTGGGACCTACAGTTTAAAGCCGATTCTGAACGGCTGCAAACATCCATGCCAGCAGCAGGATTCGAACCCACGAACTCCGGTTCTGAAGAGCAGCGCTCTACCATTCGGCCATCGCTCGACAGAGGAGAAAGGACACTAGAGTAGAGGGCTGAAACTGAGAGAGACACGTGCAGGTCGTTCGTAGCCTTTTCTTTTTTTCTTGGGGCGGTTCAGCCAGTGATCGATGATCCTAAAGAATGTGTAATTTTCGTATAAGAATGTATAATTTGCATAATTTGCATATAATGAATGTGTAGTCCAGTATTTAATCGCTGCAATTACTTAATTGTCGGCAAGACGGGCTATTATCGAACCCACAATACCTGCTCCAGTAAAAATAAGCGAGCAGGTACGGATACGAGGCTTGCAGTCATAGGGGAGATATAAAGTTGTTCATTATATTACTTCACATTTGGATCCGCGGTTGCTCAGTTAGCAAATTCAACGATCTCGTAACTTGAGCGTTGCGGGTTCGAGGCTCGAACCAGCCTAATATCCGCAGTGTTCGTTAATGGTGACTTGGGCACGTAAAATATGTTCGTGGACGCAATGTCCTCCAAGCTGTCAAGCTACAACTCTGGGGGTGGCAATTCAAGCGTTGGGGACTTCTGCTTGGTCTCCGTGTCTAAATTGCGAGACTCTTAAAAAAAAGTTTTTTGATAGCCAATCAGCAACAAACAAATTTCAAGCTCGGCATTAATAATGAATAATTATTTCGATCTTAAATATTTAAGAAAATTGTTTTTCTTAATATAGGAAGTTATAAGAATATTCATAATATAGAAGACGCATTCTTTCTTAAAGCAGTTATGGGGTTAAGATATGTTGGTCCTATTTCGTTTCAGGTGACATCATTTTTGGATGGATCTGTCATTTACGGTTCTTCGGAAGAAGAGGTTCGACGTCTCCGAACACACGAGGATGGACTACTGAAAATCCAAGACCTGGACCTTTTACCACCGGACATTTCTAATCCTCACGACTGTAGGTCGAGCAATAACGGGTTGTCTCACAAATGTTTCCTCGCAGGTAATGGGATTTTAAAGATTTCAATTCAATCTATTGTAGTATTCAGTTTCTTGACGTTCATAAAACTAGTATTTCAAGAAAAGACTGCTATTAAGAGAAATTTTCCATCTGTCCTAAAATAAAATGTAATCAATATCATTTTTTGTGACCTAGCTCTCAATGCAATTAAAATCAGATAATGCACTTCTAATCAAACTCATCCATTATTTGGTTAGATTTTTATAGCCAATTTTTCTCAACATCATAAACCCATTGGAATCTAGGACTTGTAATCAGTCCTTATAATCAATCTTTTGACTTAAACGAATTGAAGTATGTCAATCATTTGTATCACCTCTGCAAGATTCGGTAAGATAGGTCCACTTTTTGAAACACAAGGGATCAGTAGAATGGAACTACGTATTAAGACCAATTCCAAACGGCTGCGAACATCTATAGATTTGGTACACAGAGACAGTGCATAATCTATTCTATCATCACCTTGGCCACTCTATGCAAGGATTTCCTGTATATTAGCAACGTCAAGCCTATTGTTTTAAGAGTGTCAATGCTCTTCGCGTATTACAAAAATCCGAAAAGGACTTAACTTTAGAGTAAACTGTATGATCAGAAAATTAATTTCACCGTAACTCTTTCTTCCTTCTCTTTTTTCATTGTTTGTTCACCACTCTCTTTCAGGCGATGTCCGAGTGAATGAAAACGTAGGCTTGATGGTGATGCACACCATCTGGGTAAGAGAACACAACCGCGTGGCCCGAGAATTAGCCTCTCTCAACCCTCATTGGACGGATGAGCAACTCTTTGAAGAGACCCGCCGAATAATTGGGGCTCAAGTGAGTAATGCTATAGAACATATCCCGTATGATATTTGATATATACCACTCTCTCTCTCTCTCTCTCTCTCTCTCTTTGTATACGTGCATATGTTGTATATATATACGAATATAAATGCCTATAGAAATACAGAGTATCGCAAAATGTCTTTATAAATTTTACATTCTGCTCATATAAAACTGATTAACATAGAAATCTGCGCCTGAAAGTGTGAATTGCGACTGCTTAAGACAATGTTCGAAAGTGAATCGGGTAGTTTGGGAATGTGGATACCTTGGGTTTTCGTGCGTGCACATGCGCATATTGTGCAGATTGATACTCCACCCTGTGTAATATAATCCACGAATACATCTGGAAACACTTCCTTGCAAATAAAAACGTATGACTGGAAAGTATTGGGAGTAATCGACATTACCGTGGTAGCTGTACAGCGTGTCATTTTGCTTAAATGCACAACGCTGAAGCAAAGTTTAACAACTTGCTTTCATTTTCTTTGAGACTTGTTTTCTAGTTCATCTCAAATTCCCATAGCACAGCTTCTGTTAGAACAGGTGTGAGTGAAATCAGTTCCCGACTGATGTTACTCACTTGGAAAACCTCAAGCAATTAGTCATGCACTTGTCTAAAAAGGCATGATTTGAACGACATCTGTGCGTAAAACATTAAAATATGGAGAATCTAATTTTCAAAACGATATTAATTTAATGCATATCATCCAATTATGAGTTCATAAACCGACATGTCTTTTAACTGCAATGTTCTAATAGGAAATGATAAGGCTCCCACTGCCCAATGTACCTGCTTTAAAGACTTCAAAATCCATGATAGATCTTGTTCATCCTGATATGACTGACCTGCATGTTCGTTTAGTAAACGATCCTTAAGGCACCTTGTATAAATATGAATGTATGTATGTACCAATTAAGATTAATAGAGGAATTTCTTTTTGCTTAATAGCTCCAGCACGTGACCTACTCGGAACTTTTGCCCGCTCTGCTGGGGATGCAGGTCCTTCGTCAGTTTGATCTGCACCAGAGAACTGAAGAGTTCTACTCGGGTTACGACATCGATCTGAACTCTGGTACTTCTAACGCTTTTGCCAGTGCTGTGGGAGCTTCCTTCTACTCTATGATGCCATCTCACTTTTTCCTCTACAGCCAGTCGGTGGCTACGACCCCCAAGCATGACACAGTAGGTTCACTGCAGATCGGAGAGTCTCACTTTTTTCCAGAACCTCTGTACCAGAGGGACGCCCTCGACCAATTGCTTCTAGGGATGGCTAACCGGAGGGCTCAGTCCATGGATCAATTCATCACCCGTGAGATGAACAATGATTTGTCGGATGAAAAGGAAAAAGGTTCGTATTAGGATTTGTAAATTTACTGACATCTTAGATTACCGGTATTTTCATAAACTAGAGTTTCATCAACTTTCCGTAATTGAGATCCAGGGCCGTAACTAAGTCCTTTGGCGCCCGTGGCAAAAAATTGGCCTGCTCCCCTACCGCCAAATATAGTGAGAAAATAAATAAACATATTGTTTTTTCTATATCATATATTCAGAATGAACTTACAAAATATTTTGTTAATTTCTAAAAGTTCCTAGTATATTAATTTTTAATTTTTCTTCTATTTTTACGTGATTAATATTTTAAATATTTTAGAACACTCGGAAGTATTGTTTTGTTGATAAAGGAAATAGTTTATTTCAGGGGAATATGTTCTATTTGAGCGTTAAATTTTCATAAAATATTGACAAATTTCTAAATTTAAATTTAGTTTTAATAACTTTATTAAATTCAAAATTTTAAATGAATACCCGGATTTATGTTAAGGCATTAGGAGAATCTATAACGAGTTTTGTCTCTAGAAGTATTTTAAAGAATAAGAAAATTCATAAAAACAATAATTTCTAAACACTTTGGATTATATAAATAAAATCGGATTTTATAATAAATAAATTATTTTTCAACTTCTAATTTCTACTCGGATCGAATCGTCCTCTGTCGGATCTCATTTATATCAGAGTACAGCGCCCCCTATGACTGATGCGTCCGTGCAAATGCCACCTTTGCCACGACCTAGTTACAGCTCTGTTGAGATAAAAAATTTTATCACAATTTTCATAACGCCCCTATTAATAATTTATGCAATATTATATTTTGAGACTAAAGCTACAATACGATCTTAATTATTAACCTTACAAAGAATAAATAATCTTGGAAACACTCTTCAATGCAAGACCCGTTCAAGGTGCTCACTAATAATTCTTACACTTGTTTTTAACTTAATATTAATAAATCGATAATCAAATACATTCTGTAGCAATAATAAAATCCTTATGATTATATTTTATCAGCGTAAATGTGCATTTTATTTTACTTTTCTTTTAGTAATATAATCAATTTTTGTTAATAGTTTCTGTTGTAATGCTCCCTCCCCTTATTTAGTGTTATCACGCCCCCTCCCTTAGTGGCGTGCCCACAAGTAGATATTTGCTGTTGTAAACGATAATTCTGTGAGGAGGTCAAATCATTTGCCCGTTCTGACTGGGTGAATCTAAGCATATGATAAACTAACCATTGCTTATGTATGGTTTATTTGTGTTATTTATTATACGTCTTTAAGTTTTAGTGATGCATGTATTCCATGGCTATTTAGATACGAATAAGATAAAATTAACTATGGCTAGGATGATTGGTTGGACACAATCTACAGTGTTTGTTACACGAGGACTAATGAGACCAGGACTTACTGCTGAAAGCCAAATCCGAACAGCAGTAGGATTCGAAACGACGAACTACATTTATAGAATGAAAGCACGTGTATAGAGGAGGGTAAAAGATAAAACCAGGGATGAACTGCAAGTATTGCAATATATACTTTTTTCCGTAACTACGTTAGTGATCTGCTGTTGACATCGAATTGCTGTGTTTGTAATTGTTTCGTTTGTAAACGAAATTTGAAAATAAATAGTAGGGAACACCAGGTTAACAACGAGATTGTTGGATGAGGTAGCTCCAAGTAGAGGTCGTGACAGAAGAGGAATCGCTATAATTTGAATACCGGTTTATTGATAATTACTACTCCCGGTTTTTACTGGTTAAGAAAAATAACATAGAAAGCCGGTCATGTGTACTAATTAGACTTTTTTGTTTTCTGGGTCTTTATTTCACAAATAAATACTGAGTAGTGATCAATGCATGATGTAAACATTTAAATATCCAAAAAATATTCATTAATAAATTTAATTTTTTTAATTCCATAATCAATTTACGAAAATATTAAAAATACTAAAACTTAAATTTAAGTAAAAGTAAATTTTATTTCTTGCTTAAGGAAGATGAACGATTGCTCCAATTAGAATAGCAATGTAATGCTGTAGCAAGAATTTTTCTCCGAATGATTTCGTCCCTTTTCAGACAGCGTCGAAAGCGGTTACATGGATTTAGCAGCTTGGATAATCCAGCAGGGTCGAGACCACGGTGTACCAGCTTATGTCGAATGGAGGAGGGTTTGCAGGTTGACGCCCGCGATTCTCAATTTCACTGACTTGCTCCTGGTCATGCCCACTGGAGCAGCTGAAAAAATATCCAACGTCTATGAGTAAGGTTTTTTTCATATAAATAGAAACACTTTTTATGTATTGTCACGTGGATGCAAGTACTGGTTACACACAATGAAGAGTCAAGTTCAGAGATAATACCGCTTATTAAGTGCCAAGCTACCTAGCTCGTACTCGAACAGCAACTGCCGCTCGCAGTTTGAGCACAGGCTTTTATAATGTAACAGAACATTCTAGATTTATTTTAATGGTACTGAAAATTTTCATACTTTAGAAGTCTTTTTGACTACTTAACAAAGCGAACATAAAATTTACAGAAATAAATTTGTCCTGACTCAGGATCGAACCCGAAACCTTTCGGTTCGTAGCCAAGACTTTAACCATTGTGCCATGGAGCTAGGGAGATTCCTTTAGAAATGAGGCAGTATTTATAAGTGAAAAGTAGGTTGTGATAGAGATTAGTAATATTCGTGTACTTAAATCTTTGAGATTCTTGATCAGAAATCAAATATTGATATGCATCGGTAACATACGAAACATAATTGGCGCTAAAATTGTTTCGTTCTAACCTCTGTCGACCTATCTATAACATACATATTGATTTAATTATTTTGTAATTACTGCACTTCCTTCTCATGACAGCCTTAAGGCCTTATCACACGACTTGTGCATGTTGAAAAAGTAGTAAATTTGGTTCGGGATTCCTTTTCTCTCTGAAGAATACGCGGATTTCTCATATGACAGCGAAACATTTTCAACGTATGAAAGGTCTTATTCCAAGTCAACTGGCACTAAAATAAATAGGTTGAAAGTTTCTGCTGTAAGACAAGAAATCTGCATATTCTTCACCAGTAGAAGGAAGCATAAATACACATTGACGTAAGATAAGGCCTTTACAGAATATCGACAGCTTGTTGCTTTCTCATCTCTATACAACTGTTTGATGCTGTACACTCCACCATATGTCGCTACAATTACATCCACTGTGTCAGAATGAGCCGTTACTTCAGGCTCAGTATATTATGAATCCTATGATCATCTGTTTGATATATATTGGATCATTAGACTATGTCTTCGTGGTGAAAGGAGAATGGCTATAAACACTTATACCAGGAACAAATTTTAAAACCAAGGACTCTGACATCCTACAACAGCATCTTGCCTGTTAGATTAGTATGAGGTCACCTACTTTCAGAAAAATACTTATATTTTGGCAAAATATGAGTGGAGAATTTTCTAGAATCCTATCTACACTTTTATCTCCCTTGTGAAAAGGGGACTTCTAATTAGAAGATTTCAGATGTTCCAGTTTATCTCGCAGGTATAATAGAAGATTATATTTACTACAACCAGCAGGTGAACTCACTCTTTTCACACCCATGTCGAGAAATGAACTTTTTATTAGACTTAGTAGCAGAGTGATATGAAAGAAATGCACAGCAGAATAGACAACATTTATTTAAACGATCACGGACAATTACACACAACATATTACGTACATTCCAAATACTACACTACAGAGTAACAAGTCATGCGCAGTACCATGCAAAGTATGGAGCTCCAGTCGAGTTGGTATAATCCACTTCACATAGAGGTAGGGTAAATAACGAGGCATTGACATAAAGATAAAAATACTGGTATAACCAAACACGTTTAGCATTTTTCTACAAGGGTTCCGGTAGTACTGAAATCTCAATAAGTCGGCGAGAACCCCCAATGAGTCTACACCAAACTATTATCTCAGTATATATAACAATACTTATCTACACTACCATAATATTTTTTTCTTTTACATTTTGTTCTCAGTTCCCCTCAGAAGACCTACACAATTGTGATTAATTTATGTAAAATAACTAGAACCCAGTATGCTTCTGCCATACATATAACATGCGACATAAAACGGTCTGTAAAATGGTGTTTATCGGATTATTTATATATCTACCTATACTATCGAAATTCTGAAAGAAAAAAAGATAAGTCTAACACTGAAAAAACCTCCATGTAGTGCCACCTAAAAAACTTATTACTCCTAAGCTTTCCCGCCTACCTTTCTCTCGCTGGTCTAACACCCGAAAGTGTTTATTTTATTTGAATAATAACCTTACACAGGAATAATCGAGAAACTAAAGGAGGAAATACTCTCAATTTTTACGTTTTAATTTCATTACATAAAGTTCACGAACATGTTTGATAGGCTATACTGATACTTTATATCCTTCCATTGAAACATCTCATTTTCCTTGTCTACATTTTTTCCTTCTTGACTTTCTTATTTATAGCGACGTCCGCGATGTGGATCTCTTTACCGGAGGGCTCTCGGAGAAGCCCTTGGTGGGCGGAGTCGTTGGGCCAACTTTCGCCTGCATCTTGAGCAGACAGTTCCAGCACCTGAAAAAAGGGGACCGATTCTGGTACGAAAATGATGTACCTCCCAGTGCCTTCTCCAAAGGTGAGGCTCAGAGATCAGTTCTCTTTCTCTCTGTCTCTTTACAAGAGCGTGTTTGTCTGTGAATTACTTTAATAAATGAACCCATTGAAGAAGTAAGTTCCTTTCTATAACTTGAGGCAACTTTAAGTGCTCATGAAAGGAAAAAATAAAGACATTTATGACAGATACATAAAAGCTCGTAACTTCTTTAAAAGTTTAAACAAAGTCTGGATATGTGCTCATATAAAGTTAAGGATGAAACTAGAAAAAAAAACTAAACTCCTCGGCGCAACAGCCCCTAGGGGGCCAAGGCCTACGGTGCCAATCTCCGTTTACGAGACCAAGGGCTCTGGGGTGCGAACCATATGTTCCGGTTAGGTGGTCAATCTAACGCGGAACCCCCAGTGTTTAGTTCCCAAGCACGCTTGGTCCTCAGTTCCTCTACCCACTGAAGGGATGAAAGGCTAAGAAGAATGAAACTAAAACATTTTAAATCTGTTTTAGTCATTCCTTTTATATGGATCCGAAACTTGGGAGTTAACTGTAACCCAAACAAACAACTAAACTCCTTTCAAAATAAATGTTTAAGAGTAATTATAACAATCTTTTAGCCACATACATAACTAATGAAGAGCTTCTGCAGAGGACCAACTCAAAAAGCATAAAAGCATAGAACAAGACATTAAAGTAAGAAAATTGTATTTTACTGGTCATTTGCTACGAATGGTCTCAAACGAAATACCCAATGTTACTATCATCTCAGCTCTAGAGGGTAGTCTAGAGGGTCGCCCTCGATTATCTTGGTTACAAATGGTGGAAAAGAAGAGAGGCGAGGCTAGATCAGCAACTTGGGTGAAGGCAAAGAGAGCTCTAGAAAACAAATGGGGATGGAGAACTAAATTAAAGGCCTTATATGTTTCTGGGCATGAAAAGAAGTAATGATGATGAGGATGGTGATGGATTATGATCTATGTTCGTGAGCTGTAGTCGACAGCACTCGTCGAAAGCAGAGGAAGCGTTGAAAGAACAATTGAAAAATAGCAAATTCTGCCTGTGCTTGTGATAATATACTTGCAGAGGTAGAGGTAATAGAGTGCTCATCCTTAGCAATCACGTGATCAAGTTGTACAAAGTAGGTATCAGTTTCAAGTTTTTCGTAAAATAAGTATCATAATAAGTATAAATAGTATTTTATAAAGTTTTAAATGCTTCCAGCTATTGTTGTAAATAATTTATTTATTCATAGTCATGTCATGCATTCTATCAAATATCCGCATCTATTTCTCTTATTCATCCTTTCTCCGCCTTCATCGTTTTCCACCACCTTCTCTTGAAAAGAGATGAACAAATATTTCAGGAATACTTAATAGTTGAAATAATTAATTCAGCTATCTTCTTTACCTAGAAAAATATTCTGGAAGCAACTTGGTTTAATATTAACGACGTTTCCTGTAATTGACGCTTATTTGCATCAATTCTTTTCATTTTTTACATTCCGTAGATCAGCTGCAGGAGATCCGGAAAACGAGCTTATCCAGAATCATCTGCGACAATGCCGGGAAACTGGTACAAATGCTGCAACCGTCCCCTTTGCTTATGCCCGATAACTTCCTGTGAGTATCCTCTATGACTATTCTTTACTAGTATTCTACAACGTATGTCATTTTAATGTTGCTTTATTTTTGGAATTCCCTTAGAAATGCTTTTCAGAACTGTAGCAAGGCTTCACCTTCCATGGACCTCTCAAAGTGGAAGACGGGTAAGCACAAAAAATGTCGCTTTCATTATTGATCCTTTTGGACAAAAACGATTTTCTGTGTTAATCCATTTTTGACTTGAAAAGATGCGAGACATATTTGAAACCTTTCAATAGATGAGAGAAAAACCATAGACGTTAAGAATGTTGATGTGTGGATGGGTTGATTTGTGTGTGCGTATGAAGCACAAAACTATATATATGATATATGAGGATATATATCATATATATATGTAATCCATCAAAATAATATCTGCTGGTCACAATAATTATGTAGCCCCCATTATTTTTACTTGTCCGGGCTACTGAGGAAAGAGAAAGCTAAACAGCTAGCAGTAATAAAAATGCAGTCGAGCCATATTGAAAAGAACGGCACAAGTCTAATTAGAACTTTATTTCAGAGATTCTCAAACGGACATCTTTGCTATTCAACGACAGACAAAAGAAAGACACAAAAATCACTCTGCTCGAACAGAGGTGCTCCCAAGAGCGAAGACAGAAAGAATTTTTCCACTTACTCTGCGAATTTAAGTGCAAGATCATTAAAAACGCTGAGCTATTTGCCAGCGACAGCTGGGAAACGTGTTGACTAGACGAATTTACATCTTTAGGATAGAAACCTTTGAAAGAATTTTAAGTTGAAGACACTCCATTGATTAAGACATTTAGAGGCTGGGGGAAAGATTTTAAGGAATTAGAATGAGAGAGGAGGTTTTTAAGGAAATATTAAAGTTATATAATTTTGATATATTACATATATATAAACTATTACACTTAGAATATCTTTCTAAAATTCTCCTTTTTCCTCCTTCTCATTTTTTCATATATGTTTTCTCAGCCGTCTAATATCTTATTTAAAGTAGTGTATGCTGACTTAAAATTCTTTCTACCCGTATCCCAAAGCTAACTCTGAAATAAATGTTCATTTTTGTCTATTTGTCACATTTTTCAGCTGTCTGGAGTAAAGGATTCCCTTTTTCAATGATCTAAGTTCCTTTTGACTGTTAATAGCGCTGACTCAGCTGGTGGTTTCTTGTGAAATAATTCGTCTCATATCTCGCTAAGGAGCCAACTTCGTAATAGGAAAGTGTTTTTCATGTATCATTCCATGCTCTGTTCTTGTCAGAGAAACATTATTATCTCAGTCTCTGATAAACTTGAAGCTCCACGTTGGACTCGTTACTTTCTTCAATGGCGCCACGACTGCTTATTAATTCATTGCCGAGTAAGTCCGGACAAATAAAAATAATAGGGGCTAAAAATTCAATTGTAGCCGGCGGATTAATTTCGCCGCCTTACATGTACGAGGCGCATCCAGAAAGTAAGTTTCCCGATGTTTTCCCCTTTAAAGTAAACGTAATTAGCCTTGTCAATTGCGTGTGTGTAACAGATCTATGACGTATTAATCATATGCCAGCTGGACAATTCACGATTCGCGTCAGTAGCGCGGTAGCAGTGGTCCGAAATGGAAACTCTAATTCCTTCTCCCTCCGCCTGCAAGGTTCGTTCAGTGATCTTGAATGCACAAATCATTGTGCCAATTGAAATTCATCGTCAGCTCTGAGCCGAAACTGACTCCCGAACACAAAATACAACGCTTAGGAGCAGCACTGACATTTCTGCTACGGTATCACGATGACGGCGACGGGTGCCTCAACAGAACCTTCACTGGAAATAAGACTTGGATTTCGCACTTTACCCCGTAAACCAAGCAGCAATCAATGCATTGGCATCATAGTGGATCTTCGGTCAGGACCAAATTCAAACAGACGCTGTCAGTACGGAAAGGGATGTGCACGGTGTTCTGGGACAGGAAGTCTGGTTCCATCCACAAGCGGCAGAGTTCTACGACAGAGGTATACAAAAGTTGATCCCACAATACGACAAGTGTCTCAATTCTGGTGGTGTCTATGTTGAAAAATAGCTTAAACAATCCTGTACTTGTTGCTAATAAATATGTCCTTGAAAGTGAGTTCTTTTTTTCTTTTAAATAGGTAAACTTATTTTCTGGATGCACCGCGTATATGACAGAATGCACACATATTCTCAGTCACCGTCATGTTTCAGGTATTACTTTAATTACAACAGAAATCTGGTCCATTCGTATAATTCTAGTTCTCAAATTGAGTGAGACATTACCAATAACCGTTTCCTACAAATTTCAAAATTGGAGTGCAGCATCGATTGGATAAAAAGAAAAGCAAATAAAAGAAGGAGGACATATAATATAATAGCTTATTTCAAATTTTTAAAGAAATATTTCGTCAAGAGAAATATTTTACTATGCTGCTCTATGTTTTATTCGATATACGAAATAAACTATGAAATGGTAAAGACGTTTATTTCGATTTACTGGAAAATTTGATACATAGGATTTCAAAATAATAAGGATGGATAGAGCATAAAATGAAAAATATGATTGTATTTTTGTCTTGGCTGAAATCGACTCAGCTACTACAAAAAAAGCCTTATAAGATTTATTTTACAATTCAAAATGTATTTTAAGTTATTTACAATTTAAAAGGTTTGAGTATTATATTGATAACAAATATTTATGTCGAAGTAAAAATAAATAGGCACACATACATACATACATGTGTATATATATATGTGTGTGTGTGTGTGTGTGTGTGTATGTGTGTGTATGTAATCCAGAAATTCTAAAACAACTAGTTACATTTGATTATTTACCCTATTCTTTATACTTTACTGGTTATTGGCCCTATTCTTTATTCTTTATTTACTTGCCCGGGCTACTGTGCAAGGAGAAGCCTATGCAGCTAGAATAATTTTGCAGTCGGGCCGCAATGAAGACAAGCACAATTTTGAGAATAGATTAAAACTTTATTGAGAAATTGTTAAAGAAGCATCTTTGCCAGTCAACGGCAGACAAGAGAATGTTACGAAAAACACTTTGCCGAAACAGAGGTGTACCCCAGAGTGAGACAAATAGAATTTTCCCAAGGGACAAGAAACTTAGTCAACGAATTTAACTTTTAGATCAGGGAAAAAACTGAGCCATTTGCCGACGACAGCTGGAAAATATGTAGAATAGACAGAAAATTTACATCCATTTCACAGAAAGCTGTAGGAAACGTGTTGGAAGAATTTTAAGTCGAGGACACTCCTTTGATTAAGACATTTTGTGGCTGGGACAATATGTTTTAAATAGTTAAAATGGGAGAGAGAGTTTCTTTAAAAAGATGTTAAAGTGAAATAATTCTGATATATATATTATATATATATATATATATATATATATATATATATATAATATATATATTATATATATATATATATATATATATATATATATATATAAACAGTATGATATGTGTATATTAGCTTATTCATAGGAATAATTATGTTCAGGTGTGTGCGCGTTGCATATTAATAAGATAAATCTTTTACTTTTAAATCTTTTACGTAGTCAGAAGTCTTAATCCAAAGTAGAATGATTTTTTAATCTCATAGACAATTAATCATAGAAAGGGAATTTTTAATCTCATAGTTTAGCTTGCATGCATAAATACGGCAAAAAAAAACGGATCAGCGTTGCTAATCAGCTTTATAGCATAATTTCATTATGTCTTTAAAATATATTTGCAACCAAATTGTGCATATAATGTATGCTCCAGACAAAATTCAAGTAGTTTTATGAATAACTAGTAAAATAAAAATATATTGAGACAGGAATTGTGGCATAGCCTTTTGTTTATTTATTTATTTATTTATTGAAAACTGTACAGCATAGCCAGTCATTTACACTCAAGAGCCAAAACATTATGACCACCTGTCAATAACGAGTTGGTCCACCTTTGGTCCGCAGCACAGCTTCAACCCGCCTTGGCATGGATGCCACAAGTCCTTGGTAGATGGCCGGAGGCAGATTGTACCAGATGTTTAAGCAACGGTTACGCAAATCCGAGATATTGCGAATGGGTGGTCTTTGAACTCTGAACTGCCGTCCCATGACATCCCAAATGTGTTCTATCGGATTGATATCCGATGAGTTAGGCGGCCAGGACATTAACTTGAATTCAGAATCATGTTCCTGGAACCACTCCAACACAATTTCAGCCTTGTGACACGAGGCGTTGTCCTGTTGGAATATTCCATTTCCAGCTGGAAAAACAGAGGACATGTAAGGGTGCAATTGGTCTGCAATGATGTTCAGACAGCCTGTAACATTCATGGTCTGCTCTACCACAACCACGGATCCCAGAGAGAACGTCCCCCAAAGCATATTACCGCCACTACCGGCCTGTGTATGGCCAACTGTACATTGAGGGAGCAACGCCTGGAACATGGCGTATCCTGACACGGCCATCAGTGTGATGAAGGACAAACCGTGAATCATCTGACCAGGCAACTCTTTCCCCCCAGGCAATTCTCAATGACCTTTTTCTTTGATAGCATGTGGATGTCCAACACCATGTCGTCTACTGCTGGTTTCACCGTCATTCATCCACTTTGCATAAGTACTAACAACTGTAGATCGCGAACAACCTTCGAGTCGTGCAGTTTCGGAAATACTTGTTCCAAGCCATCGAACCATTACAATCTGTTCTCTATCAAAATCTCTTAGATCCGCAGCCTTTCCCATGACACATAGAAGTAAGTGAAAGAATGATTCTTGATACTCTCCAGCAGCAGTTAAATACCACTTCCACTTGATCATGTGCTTTCCACGTCATCCAGGCGAGTTCATTGCAAAATGGAGGGGTGGTCATAATGTTTTGTTTCTTGAGTGTATAATCTACGATTTTATAGTAGTAAATTGATTCTTAACGCCAGCTTTTTCAAACCTTCATCTGCATTTATAGTCATGCCTATATGTACCGAATATAATGCTAAATCCGTCCACCTCTTGTGGCCAGTTATTGCGAAAACATGTTTTTACGCTTTCCATGATTGAAAATAATCTTTCAATACTTGCAGAGGAAACTGGTGATGTACACATATTTTAATAAGTTTAAAAAATCATGTACTGCATACATTGACAATATTTCGGGAAAAACTAGAGACCCCACCTATGACTATGTACTTGATATAAGCTTACCTAAAATATGCAAAGATGACCTCTAACTATTTTGTTTTTAAAATCCACACTAGCGTGGTTTTGCTATTGCGTAGATAGCCACCACGAAAGAGCAATATATTCATGGGGCGAATTGGTAACTAAACTTCCTTAGCGAAGCTCTCTAATTCAGGATTTTTTTGGTAATTGTAACCATAAAGGCCCCCTCTACACTATGGTCTATTGCAAGCAATTACCATCCTCTGGAGGGGGTATGGCTTATCGAGGTTGATGATGGCAGACGATAAAATGGCCTTAGCGGAGGATGGCTTCGGAAGCGTTTTTCTCCAAAGATAAAGTCAGCCAAATGAGCAACTAAAATGCGCAGTAAACCCTATGGACGAATCCACACTCTCTGCTCATTTAGTGGCCTAGTATGTGGATGCAACCCGTAAACCCTTGTCCAAGATCACCATCAGGAAGTGGTGAACAATTGGCCATAGTGTGGAGACTACATCAAATAATCATTTGAATTGGCATGACGTGATTGGTTTGGTTTGGTTTGGAGTGCTACGGTCTACTTTTTGCAACACGAGGGCTAATGAGACCGGGACCTACAGTTTAACGCCGATTCCGAACGGCTACGAACATCCATGCCTCAGTGGGATTTGAACCCACGAACTCCGGTTCCGAAGGCCAGCACCCTAACCAATCGGCCATCGTTCGTTGGCATGACGTGAAAAGCATGAGATTTCTGTAAAATGACATTATATTCTATTGATGACGTAAGTGCAATACTCTTACTTGGACGATACTATTTTAAACATGGAGGAGATCGCCAGGGTGGGCTAGAACATTGAAGATCCTTTAGGTCATAAGAAATCTTTCTACGTTATTTCGTGAGATAATAAATTAGCTCCCATTTTGTGGAAATTAGATTTCTTTTTAATAAATCAATCCGCTCTACATTAATACGTTATATATATATATGTGTGTGAGTGTGTAATAAGGCTTTTTGCTTCATTACGAAGTGGTGTTCCGGGCTGTTCTCATCACCCTGCAGTCGTAGAACTTCGCGATGAGGACACAATGAAGACACTCGAAAATTCAATCTAATTTCGTTTATTTACTGACATGTCAAAGCATCATCATGAAATCTTATATAAAACTCTATCAATATCAAAACTCTATCGGACTGTATAAAAAAAACTGTCATGGAACTCTAGAATTTTGCTTGAATAGTCATTTGTGCCGACCAATCAGCTATTACTTGAAGTCTTGTGGGTGATGTAACCCACTCGTTAAAACTGTATTTTTAGCTAGAGAAGTGAAAGGATTTCTACTAACGAACATTCGAGAATATTTGCTCCACGAAAAGAATTACACGAAAGAATTACAGGGAAAATAGAATCTTAAACCAAAAGTGATAAAAATATCCTTACACACACACACACACACACACACACACACACACACATATATATATATATATATATATATATATATATATATATATATATTGTGGGAATCGTCGGGGATTAAAGGAGACATTTATACTTAATCATGTTTATTTACAAATGGGGAAACCTATTTACAGTTGGGAACTGACATAAAAAGGGAGGTTAAACATTTAATCAGCGCGCAACACACAACTTGCGCGTACGTCTCACGCTCGTCTCACAGCTCGTCTGCCTTTCGCCGCAGGCGCTCTCTAGGTGGCGCTCAGCGGGAGCTATAGCAAGAGTGTGATGTACTCGTTACCGTCCTACAATATATATATATATATATATATATATATATATATATATATATATATATATATATATATATATATATATATATATATATATATACATACAATGGAAATTTATTTGTATCAAACTTACCTATATGATTCTATTACGAATATAGAGTGAATCAAAAATATGGGTATTTTATTTACCAGTGTCTCCTGTATATGAAGTGCCTAAGGAGACCCTGCTGACCTCACTGAAAGAAGCCATGAGGCAAGCCAAGAAGAGGATAGAAGCAGAACATGAAACTTTCAGTAACAGTAAGTTCTCGATAGAGATAGTATGAAAATTGTAATTAGTTTATTTTCTTCGCCTAAACAGTTTTTCCTCAAATTCTCTTTGGAAACTAGTTTTCCAGTCTCTGAAACATTAATTTAAATATCTCGTCTTTCGTAAAATGTTATTCATACCAATTTATGAGTGCATAAAAACTACGAATTAAAAATGTACTTGTCAGCTCGAAGGAAATACGGTTGAGAAAGGAAGAATCGAGTATTTAACACTAAACATACCAGCACTTAATACATATCTATTTCTGCCACAGCCTTTATGTTTCTACCATGGACTTTATGTTTCTTGATTGAATGTATGAAATATGGATATTTGGAAAGAAAAAAATAAACTTTATTATAATTAAACAAAATTGTATTTTGTCAGCTTGTATGCATTACGAACACAAAGATTGTAATTGCACCACTTGCTGGTGGTGCTATGATAGTGTGTAACCTGCCCGTCTACTTAACTGGGCAAGATGTGCTTTATATTTGTAGACTGTCGTTGGGATGCATTAAATTACTTCCCAAACTTAAACGACAACCACTAACATTTATTTACAAGATTGAAAAAAAAATTAAAGTTAGAACAAAAACATATTCTTGGCGTCCCAGAACCTGACTTAAACGCAACCCGAATCAGGCGGAAGATCGATTCCATGTATTAAAGACAGGCGTTGTGTTCTCTCACTCCAACCAGAGAGATTCTTTCAGATCGCACGTTTTTCGTGGACTCCCTGACTGAACTGAACTACTCTCTCTCCTTCAGCTTCTGGAGCAGCTGGAGAGTCAGCTTCTGGAAACTGGATCTCTTCCAAAAAAGGAATCCTTTTTTTAGATCCACTGCCACCCTTCAAAAGAACTACACCTTCGAAAAACTTATCAGCCCCATAGCAGACCCGTTCCTATTTCTCAAGGGAACGCCTGATGGAGGGGTCAATTGGGTCGACATTCCATATATAGGGAAAAGCATTATATATACACTTTACTGTGTTACCTGTAAAATAAACGTTGTATCTCGATTTCAACCTCTAATTACTGCAATTTATACATTATCTGATGCCTAAAAGAAGAGGATAAATCTTGAAAGTTTGAATGTATATATTTCGATCAATTTTAGCAACAGAGAAGCGGAGCTTTTTATGTTACGGTTCTTAGACCAAATTCCAATTTTCACTAAATATAATGGTAGAAAACGAACTGATGTATAAATATTTAAATTTCTAAATTTAAAAATACCGTAAAAGCAAGGGCTACGTTATTTCTGAAATACTTTTTGTAACTAATCAAAAGATGCCTAATCCCCTTAATTTCATAGTTTAATATATAGAATCCGATATTCAACAACAGAGGTACAACAGAGATTCTAAGCTGACTATTCCATTGTAGCATTTACCTCATTTCCTACGTTTTCAGACATAGGTGTTGCAGACTATCGCAGTGCTCAAGCCGTGCACCACGTCTTCCTAAGACCGAAAAGGCAAGCCATGTTGATAGCAAACAAATCACTGGTGCTGGAACTGGCATCGAGACAATTTATGCAAGAGGCTCAAATGTAAGTTCCCTAAACACAAAAACAATTTCGTAAATTTTCGTGTATTCATCTGTTTGGAAAATGAAAAAAACCTATAAGTCAGAATCGTTAGCTCTCGTTGCAGTCATTTCGTCTCCAAGCTATGTCTATTCTTTTATAAAATCGAGTAATATTGATCTACATAGCTATAAACCTTTTTATCTATATTTTTATGAATCTATCTACCTCTTTCTTTTCTCTTTTAATCTCTTTTCTTCTGTCCTTCTTTATCCCTTCATTCTCTATTTCCCTTACCTACTCTCTCTCATTCTCCATCGTTTTCTAACATCTCCCTTTGCTGTCCTTTTCTTTGTCTTTCTTTAACTTCTTCTCTCATATCTCCTATCCCAATTCTCACTCTCTTCTCCTTATCCCTCTCCACTTCTCCATACCTCTTCTGTCCTCATTTTCTTTCTCCGTGTAGTTCTCCCTTCTGTCTTCCTCTTTCTTTTCTCTTCTCGCTTCATTCTTCATACTACTCTGACTTCTTTGTTGTTCTGTCCTTCTCTACACCTTAACTCTCTCTTTCTCCCTTTCTCTTTTCTCTCTCTGTGCCTTTCTCTTCTCTCTTTCTCTCTTTCTTAATTCTCCTTTTTCTTCTCTCTTCCGCTCTCTTTCTATCTTCCTGTTCCTCTTTTTCCCCTCTCTTCGACTCTTCCTCTTTTTCTATTCTCTTTCTCCTTCCTTCTCCATCTCGATCCTCCTTTTTTTCCCCTCTAGCTCTCTGTTCTCTCTATATCGTTTTTTTTTCATCTCAGTTCTCTCCATTATATATTATTACATTATAATTTTCTAATAACCTGCATATAATAGTGGAATACGAAATATAAATGTATTATAAATATATATGTATGAGTGTGTTATACTATATATATTTATATACATATATCATCGATTTTTCTTGGAAACATCAAGTAGCCAGTGTGTGGGTGCTTTAGTATTAATAAAGGAAAAATCACAGGAGTTTTTTTTTCGTTCAAATGTTTCAGTGTAAAAGTTGAGATGATTGTGCACTTCACTAAATACATATCCGGAAAGGACTAGTTTAATTCAGAAGTTAATTTTATAATGTATATATAATTAATTTTGTATTCTATATTTATTCAAGATGACATAGTATTAATTGTCTTCATCTCATTTACATCTATTTTAAAATATGAAAGAAAAAAATACTTACTAATTGATTTATTAAAAGATTTTTTTCAGGGAAATTCAATCCAAATAATATCTGGTAAATGGCTAAATAGATAGCTCGATGTCTTTTGTCTGCGGAATCCATGAGTTCAAAACCTATGGGTGGCATGGATGTTCGTAGCCTTTCGTAACTGCTTTTAAGAAATAGGTTCTGGCTTCGTTAGCTCTCGTGTATCGAAAAGTAGACCATAGTTCTCCAGACTAAACCGTAATAGAAGAGAAAATTCACTATGTCAATTAAATTTTTTTTTAATTAAAGAGAATTAGAAAAATTTTAAATGAGGAATGTTTTGATATATATTTATTTAACATAAATATCAATACGGGATAGGCAGAAAATTTTAAAAAGGAGCTATCCGAAAATATAAATTTTTATACGAATACAAGCATTTCTTAAACCGCAAGAACAGGATAAATTTAATTTAACAAAATATCCTTATTCTTTATTTAACAAAATATCCTTCTCTCATTTATGTTGGTGTAATATAAGATTATGAGTCGTCTATATTACATAAGATTTCTATTTCATATATCAATAGGAGTCACTACTTTTTCCATTTCGAACTTCACAGAACTCGAACCGTTTTGTTTTTTTTTTTCAACTCTTGGTGAGTGGGAGGAAGTCTGTAAAGTTTTCAGCTTAACGGTAAAAATGCCAGTATATGGTCCAAATTAACCTGGGGAATTTACATTCCGGGTAATCCAAAAGTCAGATAAAAAATTAGAATTAATTGATTCAGCTTAGTTACTGTTTTATCTTTTTTGATATTGTCGATCAAAAGAATTTCTTCCTCGTTTCGTGACATATTATCATATATAGTTATGGAATCGACGCACTTTCTGTTTTAGAATAGATCACTGATTACTGTAACACACTAAAATACTATTTTATCTTTTTCGATATTGTCAATCAAAAGAATTTCTTCCTCGTTTCATGACATATTATCATATATAGTTATGGAATTGAAGCACTTTCTGCTTTAGAAGAGATCACTGATTACTGTAGCACACTAAAATATTGTTTCATCTTTTTCAATATAGTCGATCAAAATAATTCCTTCCTCGTTCCATGACTTATCATATATAGTTATGGAATCGATGCAATTTCTCTTTTAGAAGAGATCAATAGTTACTATAACACACAAATTTACTGTTTTATCGTTTTCTATGTAGTCGATCAAAAATTCCTTCCTCTTTTCATGACATATTATCACATATAATTGTGGAATCAACGCATTTTCTCTTTCAGAAGAGATCACGAGCGCAAGCCCAGCGACCGCGAGATCTCAATCATGATGCTGGCCCTGTCAACGCAGGATGTCGAAGACTACCTCCAGCAAGGCATGCGAGTCGACTCCGA